>CM040405.1:53189267-53729267 GCA_022702515.1 Ilyophis sp. 1 JC-2022 | reverse complement strand
ACTTTTGTGCTTGTTTATTTTTGATAGAAATCTACATCCATATTCTGGGGGCATAAAGTCAGGGAAACATGCTTTCTACATTGAAGAGTTAATGATGTGATTTCTGGAAATAGATTTTTTTAACGCCATTTGTTGTTTTTCCCTATCTGAAACTTAGGCTAAGTTTCTGCTTATATTTCTATTCCCATCCCATTCGCTCTCATTTTTGTCTGTCAATAATTTCTCTCCCTCTCTTTTCACCCTGTCTGCTTCTCTGTTTGTGAAACTGGACTCTGCTCATGCATTGTAGCATTTATACTTTCAGTGAATGAAGTCAGTCATAGAAAAAATCTTCATATATTCTGGTTCACCATGTTTCTCCATCTGATCTGGGAATGCCTATGGCCTGGATTAAGACCATATATGTCCTTGTTTGTGACAAACAATTAATTGTAACCTTAGAAGGTTCAGTTATTACCAATTTCACCAGTCTTTCCAAACTGTGCTTGTAAAATAAAATGAATGCATGTGATGCGCTACAGCAGTCTAGCCCAGTGTAATCAATCACAGAGAAGACAATGGTGCCGACCCTCTTAGCGCCAGTCTGACCCAGTACGTGAGGGTCCGTACTTTGGCCTGATCATCACTGTCACAGAGAAAGGGGAGAGCAATCAATGACAGCACACACAGAGGGAGGGAGAACAGGGAGAGAGACGGACAGAGAAAGGCAGTGAGAACAAGCCGATAATAGAGCGAAAATTATTATTATGTGAATGACTACCCCAGGATGCCAACAGCTTCTGTCCAATTAAAAAAGGAGCCGCTGTGTGGACCAGAGGTGGGCAGAAAAAAACGAAAGCGTAGTCACTCTAAGGCAGTTTGACACTAAACTTTTCCACGGGGCATGGACGGAAGGTTCTAGCACAGAGAGCAACCTTGTCGGCTCCAGAGGAGACCACACTGCACTTGTGAGCAGCTTTAGTTGGGCTTAGCTCGCACAAACAATTCAAGTAATTTACTAAAAATGTACTTTAAAGTGGTAGATTAATTCCAGTGGATTTTTGTAAATTTCTGTTTGAAATTTGTATTCTGGAATATGTTATGCAGCCGTTTAACTTTCATATTCGTTTTTCTTTTCTTTCATCATAAGGATAACCATTTCTTTCAGCATCACACTTCAGCAAAAAGTGTAACTTGTTTGATTAAATCATGGGAGTTGAGAAAGTTCAATTGAAATTGGTCTTAATTTCTAATGTGGATTTTTAAATAGCACATTTCATGTGGAAACTGATGTGAAATGAACTGCCTGTACAGGTTAACAGTGAATCTGAAAAAACTTCTGCTAGCTGGCATAATGCCCTTTATTTTTAAACAGACTGATGTAAAAAAAACACATACAAATGCATTCACATATGCTCACGCGCACGCACGCACGCACGCACGCACGCACACACACAACACATGCAAACAATGTCACCTGGGCACACCACAATGTCCTGACCCATATCCACACTCCTGTACCCTACTTCTATAGATCACGGTTAATTAAGCAAATGTGCTGATGTGAGCCCCAGCACATTTTCTCTGTCCCACATTTACTGTGGATCTGACCGTATTACTAGTACAATATTCAGGTTTTTTAAAAAATATATATATTTATTGATATTTTCCCTTAATTTGTGTGTCTCACTCTTTGCAGTGGTGACAAACAAGATTTATTGTGTTAGCTTTCTCTCTCTCTTTCTCTCACACTCTCTGTGTTCAGGAAATAGTGGAGGTGCTTTATTTGTTCTGGTAAGGATCCATTCTCTGGGCTCCTGCAGGAGAATGAGAGATTATTTGATTTACATTCACAAATGCCCACTGCCTAAGATCGAATCCAGACCATGCCATTGGCAAATGTGGCTTGTAGCTCCAATTGGTGCGCAATTGGTGATTGCATAGCAGAGGGTACAGGAGGGTCCAGTCAGTGAAGGGTCTGTGTTTCATCACTCTCTAGTGACCCCTGCTGGTCGATTGAGTACCTGTGCACTGCATGCCAAAGTGAAATGAAAAAAGGCTGTGTCTCAAATCACATACTTCCATGCTCCGCACTACCGTGCTCCCGAGTACACACTCAAGGCTTGGGAGCTCGCACTCTGGAGCATGGAAGCACGGTCGCGCGAAAAGTTTTGCTCAGTCGTGGGACGCACTTCGTGGCGACATCTGACCTATAACCTTTAACCTTTCCCGTAAGTAGGCTAAACCTGAAGTAGGCATAACGTCGTTCGCTGGCATTGTACTGTATCGGCTGTTACTGAAATATTCTGATATAACCAGCAATATTCGCAAGAGTTGAATTATCCTATTTGCTAGCGTTCTTATTCCAGAAAAGTCAGTGGAAGGCAACAATGGCTAGGAAGACAGCCTATTCATTACATCATTGGATACCTTTAAGTAAACAATCAACCCCATAATAAAATTGTTTTTGCATGTCTGTGTTTTGATTATTTTCACATTGTTTACCAGAGCGTGAACAACTGGGTACGTAGTTAGTAGAAATAGAGCCGATAATGTTTGTGGCAATGCTGTTGTTTCTGGTATTCGGGCTGCTGCCAGAATAAGACGGTGGATCGTTATTGAAAACGGCATCTGACGAAGGCAAGCCATCCGGAAAGCTGGGGCGAAGAGGAGGGCTTCTCATCGTAGGACAATTGCGCTTGTCAGCACCGACGTAGGTTGTCTTTTACAGCTGACTAGCTAGCTACACTGGTTAACATTACATAACATTAAACTTAAAAAAATTTATATTACAATTTTTTTATTTTACATTGCATTATTGTGTTGTTCATTCACATTGTAGCACTTTATATACAAACGATTTTTTCCAGTGGAGCAAGCATCGATGCATACTTCAAATTTTGAACAAACGGAGCACGCATTTGGGTACTTTATCCGTGTTCCGTACTACCGCACTTTTTGGACTCACACTCCAAGATGGATGCATGCTCGGAGCATGAAAGTATGCGGTTTGAGACGCAGCCAAAGTCTAAAATGAAAGATCTTCCTCTGATCCAATTCTATGTGAGCTTAGCTGTAGTCTGTGATGTGAAAAAGAGCAGGTCTGGCGACACCAGGTGTTTCGGAGTTGCAAATATTTGGACATTCCAAATTAGGGTGAGAGTTGGACATGTGCAGCCCCATGTTGAGCATCAAAAATTAACAAAAAAATTTAAAAAATAAACAAATGTACAATGCTACCCAGAATTACAGCACTGATGAGGGTGGGAGTATTTCAGCACAGTGGCCTGTCTGCTCATCAGGGTTCAGTTATCCAATACTGTCCCCCTCTGATCCCTCAGAGACATAGCCTGCTCTACATCTCCATCATAAACTGTCATCTGTGATCTGCCAGAGGGTCTTTAGGGTGATAAAGTGGAGACATAAAGATCAAGGAAGAATGAGGGAGAAAGAGAGAGAGAATAACAGAGAAAGAGAGCGATAGTGTGAGAGAAAGAGAGAAAAAGAGAAAACAGAGAAAGAGAGAGATAGTGTGAGAGAGAAAGAGAAAAACAGAAAAAGAGAGAAAGAGATAGTGTGAGAGGAAGAAAAGGAGAGAGAAAGAGAGAGAGAGAGAAAGAGAGAAAGAGAGATATAGTGTGAGAGAGAGAGAAAAAGAGAAAGAGAGAGATAGTGTGAGAGAGAGAAAAACAGAAAAAGAGAGTGTGAGAGAGAGAAAGAGAGAGAGAGAAAGAAAAAGAGAAAGAGAGCACTGCAAAGTGTTAATTAATTAACAGATTTTTTTGTGTTTTAGTCTAAATTGTATGTGGTACATAAGCAATATTTACAAATATAACAAACATGATATTTAATTAAATACATTTACTGACTGCCAAAATATATTCTAAAATATATTCAAAGTAGCCTATTCAAAATGGATCCCACTGAGCACCACAGTGATAGAGAGGATTAGAGGACAGGGTCAGACAGATGACAGGGCTTTGGTCAATTGCACTCACCTGGTTGAGCTTTTTCTTTCTCTCTCTCTCTCTCTCTCTCTCTCTCTCTCTCTTTCTTTCTTTCTCTCTCTCTCCCTCCTTCCTTTTTCTGGGTGAGTATGAGTGAATTATTTAGGTTTTCTTGTGTGATGGCAATTTTCTGATTTACAATGTATGTGTTAATTTAGATATGTATGTTAATTTAGAGACAATCACATTATTAACATTTAACACTTATTAATGATTCCTTGATTATTCGTTAGTCTAACAGTAATGCAGAGGTAAGGGATAGAGGGTTTTAGCCAGCACATGAGCTGGGTCACACTGGTTCCTCTGTGTCTGGCTCATATCAATAGAAGGTCATGCAGATGGTGAAGCTAATATTTATGTTCTTGCCTGAGTGAGAAATATCCTTCCGTGCACTGGGAACATTCTCAGATGTAAGAGAGGGGGCCATCAAGGCCAAAGGTTAATCCATGCATAGGCGTGGAGAAAGTATCTCTATATTTCTCTTTCACCTATCTATATTTCTCATGTGTCTAGAAATCCACCCCTTGGGACATAACCTGTAAAGATGTGTATAAATGTCTGATGTTTTCTTCTGCATGGCAGAGTGCTGGGTAAGGACTCTCTCATTGGTTTATCCACAAATAAACTAATTATATATCACAATACGGACTTGTTGTGGTTCTGTTTGAACAGACTTTGCTTCACTGTGGGTTAAAGTGAGATTTCCACGACACTTGTAATACGTCACGTGGTGCTGTAATGGCGACATGTAGTCCAGCTGTTTCTCGTGTTCGTGTTTGTTCATTTGAATGTATTTTGTTGTGTCAGGCTTTGTTTTTTGTTTTTTTCATCCACTGGGTGTCTGTGGTGGGACGGGAAAGCAGGCTGGATATTTTTCAGGGCACTCCTGCTGCTCATTTTGATTATATTGACAAATTGTCTCGTCTGTATCATTTTGTTTGTGGTTGTCACCATGGAGACGCATTCGCAACATATGCTCGGGAATGTCCGTTGGATCTGCAGACTGCAGCAACAAAGTTATCATCGCTCTTCACCGGAGTTGAAGATTTCAGGACTGATCCGGGAGTGCAGGCAATCTTCAAAAGGCAACCAGGGAAGGATAACATAATGCGGGGAAGGAGTGAGGAGATGACGGGGAAGATTAACGCAGTTCGGTGCTCTGTTTCGGTGGTGTACAGAGACCGCGGCGCTGCGTGTATGGAGGAGAGTCATGGAGGCGGAGTTTGTGTGTTGGACTGCTTGGTGACACTGGACATCTCGGGACAGCGGGGATATTTTTAATCATAGCTGTATTGCACTTTAATTCACTTAATTCACTTGATTGATGTAATGATTCTGTTGGATGTCTTTGTTTGATATGTTTGTTTGTGTGTTGTGTTTCACTGTCTTGCACTTCAATGTCTTTTTGTTGTTGCTGGGGCTACAACTGAAGTTCCCTAGCGGGAAATAAAAGTTATTCTATTCTATTCTATTCTATTCAATGTAGGTCTCATTTTTCTTTTTTCATTCTGTGCAATAAAGGAGACCTTAAAAGTAAAAAAAAGTTTCTCTCTCTCTCGCTCTCTCTCTCTCTTTCTCTCTCTTTTTCTGTTTTCTTACTCCATCCCCATTTTCTCCCCAATCAATTTCTACACCTTTCGTCCCCCTTCTCTTAACTCATCCTGAATATATCTCCCTCTCCCTCTTCTTCTCTTTCTCCCTGGGTGCTGATCCCTCTCACCCTCTTTCCCGCTCTCTGGGTGTTGAGGTAGCCTGTGGTGACAGTGAGAAGGCAGTGAGGTGAGGTTCAGCCAAGGTGCTGCTGACAAGCATTGCATTTTCTGAACCGTTTTAATTTAGTTATTGGGTGGGGTGGGGGGGGGGGAGTGCTGTATCCAGGGAATGGCAGCACGAGTCTGCCCACAGGGCTGGGGTGAGGAGTGTTTTGGGGTTATTTTTTAGTAAGTGTTTCAAACGATTATACTGCAATATAATGCAATAAACTACCGGTTTTAAGCACACCTCTGTTTGACCCCTGGAGATCTCTGTTCCGCAGTTGTCCTTCAATGACCTGTGTTTTTTTTCTCTCTCTCTCTTTCTCTCTCTCTCTATCCCAGACACAGACAGGTCTGGAGCCCTCTATTGTGATATATTTATCTTCAAGAGTGTTATTACCCATTACTTTTTTTTAAGCTGTGGGTGTCGTTGTTCTCTAAGTGGAATCCATCAAAACTGTCTCTCAGGTCGGGAGAATATTTTCATTCTCATCCTGGTGGATGAGAATAAGATCATGCGAGTGAAGACTTTGTGTTGGCACTGAGCATAGGGATACGCCTTAGCTGCTACAAATGCATTTCCTCATCTTCAAAACAATAGATCAGCCGGTTCCTGAGCATAACGCCTGTGTGCATGCATATCTTTCCTTCCTTCTTGCTCTCTCCCTTCCTCTATCGCTTTCCCTTTCCTTTCTATCTTCTCTACACTCATTTATTTTTTGTCTTTTTGCCTTGATATAGTTATGGTTGTTTTGGAGGGCACCTCAAGCAGTGTTCTGATTGTGTGGCTTTGATTTGATTTTTGGCCTTGTTAGCATCCTTGGGTTTTTGCATCTGTATCTCAGTCTGTGTTTATTTATGTGTGTGTGTGTGTGTGTGTGTGTGTTTATTTATGTGTGTGTGTGTGTGTGTGTGTGTGTGTGTGTTTGCTTCACAGTGTTCTCACTCTGTACTCTGTCAAAACCAGTACTAAGCTGAGGTCTATAAGAGAACCTTAATTTAAACATTTTCACCTCTCTCAACCTCAGTCTCTCTGACCTCCCAAGCAAGCTAAAGCTGTAGAAGCAATCGGTGTAACAAGTGCAGAACATACAACTGAGCTTGATATGACACATCAAATTAGCTGCCTTGTAAAAGTAACTCTGTAAAAAGTCAATCTGAGATGAGAACAATGGAAATCGATATCTTTCATATAATATCACACTGAGAGAATTAGATGTCCTCAACAGCATGAATACACATAGGGCCTGATTTACTAAGATCTTTAGCGTGTGCGAAACCTTTTAGCACACGCAAAACCAATAACATGACAAATGATTGGTCATGGTATTTGTTTTGCGCCAATCGTGTCATGTTTCGTGGGTTATTGTTTTCCTTTTCCGCTGCGGTTCTCGTCCTGTTTACCCGATTGAGAATCTATCGGATTTTTTCCACGTTCTGGTCCGGGGTTTTGCTTTCCCGTGCTCGTTATTCAGTTCACCTGTGCTTCTACCTGCGGGGTATTTAAGTTCCTCACTTCCGCTTCCCCGGTGCTTCTTTGTCATTCATTTGTACATTGAGCCAGGTATAGCCAGGTTTAAGCGACCTCATGATATTAACTTGTTTATGTTCACGAGGGACTTGCGTATAGCTTATCTTCAGGTATAGGATTGTGTTTCCTCCTGTTATCGTTCTGCGCTATTTATTTCCGTGCTGTTCTCTACGAGACAGTGTTTTTTTTTTTGGTGGTTTTGTTTCGTTTCACCTTCTATCGGACGTCTTAGTGTTACGTTCCGAAGGTGTTTTCTTTGCTTTTCTAGTCTCCTGTTTGGGCTCTAGTATTGAGTTTGGAAGATTTAGATTTGTGTTTCACTCGTTATATTCGAGTTCACCCTATTTTCCTTGGTAGATTTCATTTAGCTGTATAGCTGTCAGAAATTAGTTCCTGTTTTTCTTTTCGTGTTATATCGCCCTTATTGGTCCTCACCTGTGTGAGTGACTTGTCTGATATCCCTCACCTCTGCGTTTGATTCACCGCTACTAAATCCATCACAAATCGTTGCTGAACGGCTTAGTAAATCAGGCCCATAGAGTCTATTACAGAATAAAATAACTGTATTGTTCTCACAGGGAATATGCAGGTTATGATTTGTACAAAACAGGTGCAAAGTTTTACAAGATAATTAATACATATTCTTGTGTGCGCATATACCCTCGTGTCATCATACACACAAATGCTTGTTGGCTCATTTAGATACTGGGTGTAATGTGACCATGAATATCTGACCAGGAGTACCACCGAACAGCTGCCTCTGCTGTAAACCAAGTGTTGTTTTTTTAAAGTGTTAGATAAAACAAGATGGAGGGAAAATAAAAAATAAGGGGGAGCACGTAAGAGGGAAGGATGGGTATATGGTACATTACATTCATTTAGTAGATTCTCCAGAGCAAATTAAAAAAAATGTGTAAGTCGCTCTGGATAAGAGCTTCTGCTAAATTCCTGAAATGTAATGTAATGTAACTTGCAAAATAGGAAAAACAGGAGTGCGTTTACATTACATTACATTACATTACATGATAGGCATTTAGCAGACGCTCTTATCCAGAGCGACTTACACAGCATTTTTGCATTTATACATAGTATCCATTTACAGCTGAATATATACTGAAGCAATGCAGGTGAAGTACCTTGCTCAGGGGTACAACGGCAGTGTCCTACGTGGGACTCGAACCTGCGACCTTTCGGTTACAAACCCAGTTCCTTAACCACTGTACTACACTACCACCCTTAACCTGATTTACCTGATTAAAATGAACAATAAAGCGCCAGATACAACGTCACTAAAGTTCCGGTGCAGGTTAACGATGCTAACCATAAAGAAACCAAAAATAATAAACAAGTGAGTTAGGAACAAGAAGAGAGGGTTTGAGATAAGAGGAGAGGGTGGTGGAGTGAGACAGAATAGCAGAGTTGCTCATTAAAGGTCACCTACAATGCGATTGAGTGTCCTTCTCTATCTGTATTGTGTAAAAGCTTTGGCAACACTAAAAAAAACCTGTGTCATGCCTACAAAGCAGATTTAAAATGGGAATCAACAGAAAGAGGGTGGAATGAAAAGAGAAAAAGAGACTGCAACACATGGGGGAGGAGTGGAAAATGAAGGGATGTGTGGGTAGGGAAGGGAAGAGATGTGTGGGTAGGGAAAAGGAGAAACCATGACCAGCTGCTCTTCATTAGAAGACGAACATCCTGCTGAACACAGTTGGCTATGACCTGATTTCCTGCATCTATTTTCTCTGAGAGAAACAGAGACAGCATTGTTCATTTTACACAATATTTATACTTATGCACATCAATCCCCATCTTCTTTCCCACGTACACACAAAAACACTCACCTGCAGAAACACAGACACACTGCGCACTCACACACATACACGCACCCTTAGAACCACCCGCCAGTTTGAATGATCACGTTTGGGTTGGCAAAGGTCAATTTCTCTCCCTGGCCAGACGAGCATAGATATATTTAGACTGAAGGTGTTTGTCTTCACATTGACTTTCACAGAAAAGTCACCGTCATTTTATCTAACATGTTGGGCGGCAGTGTGGTATAATGGTTAAGGAACTGGGTTTGTAACCGAAAGGTTGCAGGTTCGATTCCCAGGTCGGACACTGCCGTTGTACCCTTGAGCAAGGTACTTCACCTGCATTGCTTCAGTATATATCCAGCTGTATTAATGGATACTATGTATAAATGCAAAAAGAAATGCTGTGTAAGTCGCTCTGGATAAGAGCGTCTGCTAAATGCCTATAATGTAATGTAATGTAATGTTTCTCTGTTAATGTTTAAAAACCGTACAAAGACACAGAGTCACATGTGGACACTATGGTCCTACAGAGAGGGAAGCGAACCCTTTGCAAATATGCCAGACCTGGCTGACAACAAAATATCAAAATGTTCTAGGCAGGAGGGGGTAACAGAGCTCTGAGTAGCAGGAGGGGGTAACAGAGCTCTGAGTAGCAGGAGGGGGTAACAGAGCTCTGAGTAGCAGGAGAGGGTAACAGAACTCTGAGCAGCAGGAGAGGGTAACAGAACTCTGAGTAGCAGGAGAGGGTAACAGAGCTCTGAGTAGCAGGAGAGGGTAACAGAACTCTGAACAGCAGGAGGGGGTAACAGTGCTCTGAGCAGCAGTAGCAGAAGGTAACAGAACTCTGGTAAGCAGAAGAAAGAGACAGGTGCTGTGTAATAAGTAGCTACTAAATACTAACAATAAATAGCTAGCAAAAGTCAAAAGTAAATGTACAGGCCCTTTCTCTACAAACAAACAAATGGAGTCCCTGCAGTTTGCTTAGTTTAATACATAGCAGAGTAATGGTTAAGTTAATGGTAATGGTTGTGACTGATAGGATGATAATAAAGATGGTGATCTGATATATCAGTATATCAGCATTGGCCCTGTTACTCACTGTTCTGTGAACACATTTATGTTAGTCGCTACATTTCTGCATAATTGACTTTGACTTTCATTCCCATCTCTGTTGCTCAGTAGCCCATTGATCCTCCCAATCTCAGCAAGGCCCTGCCAGTTTCCTTCAGGAACTGAAGTGTCTGTGCGTTCCACCACAGCGCAGAAGAGAGATTTCGTTGCCAGGTTTGTGCGCAAGCAAATGAGCGCGTGCTGCCATGCGAACGCATTACAACTGTGTGCTGTGACCACGTGCCGCGCGTCACCTCGCGCGTTAACACCGCGTTGCAGAAAGAATGATGCGCGGAGCCTGACAGCTTGGATTTACCGTTTCATAAGAAGCAGAGTATATTAAACAGACTCTGTCTCCCTCAGGAACGCCTTCCGAGAACAGAACTGTGCCACGCTCAGGAAAAGACACATGCTTTCCGCTCTTAAAAACGCAGTACACAAACAAGACCGCTGCATTCCAGAGGTTCTCGTGACGTCGACGCACCTGCCAGTCCGCTTGTCTCTGCGTCCATCTCTTTATTTGTGCTACCGCCACGCTCTGTGTCCGTTTTCAGAGACAGGCCAAGAGGCAGTATCATGCAGCAGCCAGTTATTAACATAATTGATTCATTGCTGTTCTTCTTGATCTCATTAAAAAATCTCTGAATTGTATTATGCCAAGAACCCAGAACAGTTTTGACAAATGCCCATTCCGATCTAATGATTGATATTTACACTGTGACAGCGGGTGGTTATTCTGATCATTCTCGAATAGCGGGTCATAAATATTAAAAATATATTTATCACATTTCATTTGCAGGCGAACAGAATAATGGTTTTTAAACACTGTAAATCCATCAGCTCACACTTGCTTCTCTCAGCTCTTAGACAGACGCTCCTCCTTGTCAACCTGTCCGTCAGTCAGCATGTCACTGAGACAGCAGGTTCATGTGTGAATCCATATTCATGAGCGCTGAATAAAAATGGCTGTGACACTGCCCCCCCCCCCAGTCCCCCCGCCCCCAACAAGCACTCCAATCTAATTCCTTTAAAGCAGCACAGATTACAAATTTTCTTCCTCACTGAGCAATCATTTCATCCACAATATCCTTGTGTGTGCGTGTGTGTTTGTGTGTGTGTGTGTGTGTGTATACCTGTAGTCCTCATGCCACCACACCCAAATCCCCACCCTGCACAAGCTGAACAGAACTGTACTGCGAGGTATAATCGAAGCATTGTGTAACATTAGTTTAACCTCCCCCATTTTGTGAAAGAGTTTTTTACGCAATGGACCAATTGTTGTGAGCAACCGCCAAACACAAAGCCTGCTGACATGGTGAATACTTGACATGTTGAATATGCGTATAGGTTTTTAGTTTTTTTCCTGGAGGCTAGCTTGACGTAGCTATACTCTGGTGCTGAGAGCAAATTTCTCATCTTTTCTCATGACTGCGCTCATCCCATTCCATGTCTAAAAGCACTATTGAATGTGTACGTGTAGGATGTTGACGTGAGCTATATTCGGTTAATGTATGACGTATGTGTTATATACAATATCAATGTCACAGAAGGTATGCTTTGCAGTTCAGCCTTGAATCATGTCTCAGTCAGACACTCTAACCATGCGTGGGAGAGGTGCAATGACTGCCTTGGCTAATGTCTGTCAGGAGTTATACCCATCCGAACGCATCATGACTGCATGCATGATACTGTAAATTGGGGCGAGCTAAGGTGCATGATGACGTGACTCTGGATCTTTGTATATTAGTAAACTTGTCAACCACACACAGCAAGTGTGTTTAATTCCTCTCGGTGTGTGTGTGCCAGATAAAGGATAACCACGGTCAAAATGTATGCACTTTTGAGCTGAACAAGTCCCAAACTAATTTGGAATGTCTCGCTATCTGCAACCGCAGCCACGCCCATGCGCCAACCCCACTGCTGATTCGGCAGAGTGTAGACATCTCCCAATTTCCCCCAAAACACATGGTGTCACCAGTCTGCTAATTTCCACGCATCAGGCTACAGCTAAGCTCGCATACAGCAGAATAGGAGGAAGCCCTTTCATATGCGGCTTTGACATGCAGTCCCGATCGACCAGCAGGGGTCACTAGAGAGCGATGAAACGAGGACCCCTAATCGACTGAGCTCTCCCGTACCCTGAACAACACAATCGCCATTGCACATCGCCCTATGGAGCAAATGACAGTCGGTCCGGATTCAATACAAGACCATGGGGCCCATCCTTGCACCATGGGGCCCATCCTTGCACCACAGCGCGTTGCCTTAACATAACAACCTCCCCAGCAGCCCCTTTTTTGAACACGGTTGATGATGTCATTCCCTCCAACTAGAAGCTATCCTTTCTGAAACAGCAACAAGTTCGGCAGCCACTGAAGCTCCTGCCAAAAGTGCCCCAAATACCACCCCCCTTGCAAAGTCACTGAGATCGCTTCTTCTACTAATGTTAGCCACAATACTAATGTTAGCCAAAATAATGGGCAACTGGGTCTGTCCAGCATGCTGGAATGTTAACTGATTAAATAACTCAGGAACCACACCTGTGTGGAAGCTCCTGCTTGTAATGGATTTTAGTGGCAGATAATCAAACGCAAAGGTAAGCGAATCAGAAACAAGTCACTCACGCAGTGAGGACCAATAAAGGGAATAACAAAATAAATGCAAAGAAAGAAAAAACAGGAAACTAATTCCTTGTGGCTAAACAGCCAAGCGAAAATCAACCCACTAAAATAGGGCGAACTCGAATAACGAGTGAAACACAAACTAAATCTCCCGAGCTCAATACTGGAGCCAAAACGGGAAACTTAGCAAAGAAAAGAACACCTTCGGCACATAAGTTCGGACGGCCAGAAGGGTGTAAAACAAACTAAACAAACAAAGAAAACTGTGTGTGAGAGAAAGAGAGGGAGAGCGAAAGAGAGAGAGACAGAGAGAAAGAAGCCCAACCAAAAAAAAAAAACTGCACTGTAAATCATTGTATCTGTATGACATTTTTTTCCTGAAGCACAGATTGCCTGTGAGCTAAACATTACAGAGAGAGATATCAGTGCGATTATAATCCTACCTCAAAGACACGGTAATAATTTAGTGCCTTAATTAGAGCCGAACTCTAGAGCTGAACACCATCACCCACCAAGAGCAGCCTGCACCCCAGACAAAGGAACGAGCCGCTTCCTGCGCTGGATGGAGGAACCAGGTTTGTGCGCACGGCCACAGCGCAAGGCTGCATTTCTATTTGTTGTTGTTGCACTGTGCTGTGCTTCAGGCTGTAGGCTAAAGGAATGGCTTCAGCTCATGTGATTGACAGGGTTCCAGTGACCTACCGCTATCAACCACCCCGCTCGGCTCACAGCTCCACACTCGCATACTGCCATAGCAACAGGCCACGGGGAGACGGGGTACTCATTTGCTGATGGTTTATCTTTCGAATATGGAGCATTATTACTTTTTTTTTTTTTGCAGTGGTATTTATCAAGGGTGACTTAACATCGCTGTTATCAGGCATTCGATGTGTAATCCCGATCCCAATTTTACAGCTGGGTTTGCAGATATTGGCACTGCAGTCATGGTTCGGGGTTTGTACCTAAATCAAGGGTACAGCAGACAGCCTATGATTTGGATCTCTCTCTCTCTCCCTCTCTCTCTCTCTCTCTTTCTCTCTCAGACAGTAGATATTCACACACTCCCTCTCTCATTCTCCTGAGCTGGCCTGAAGGGTAATTGTCATCTCAGACCTGCTACCCAACATGCACTGCTCGACTGGAGTACCTTTTCGTCGCACTGTGTCCTTTCCCTTCACATGAATGTCAGAACGCAAAACCGCTGGGGTCACGTTGTCCCTGGCAACAACTGAAAGCTGATAAACCAACTGGGCTAGTCCTTTGGCTTCACAGGCCACTAATAAGAATCAGCATGTCTCCAACACAGTGAAATGTTCTTTTTTTTTCTCCTCAGAACTTGAGTTTATTCTCCCAGATGTTGCGTCCAGCTAGGAAATAAAATCCAATCCTGACCATGCCAGCCCCTATTTTGTCCACTGGAGTGACATATAATTGGCCGTAGCAACCAGGGAGGGGGGAGGGTTTCAGTTGGAACGAGTCCCTCACTCGATTTAGCATTAGCGCCTCCTCTGATGAAACAAGCACCTACTGTGTGCCCTCAGTCTGCCTTCATCAGCTACACATGCAGCGTAGGCCTCCTGTCCAATGAGCACACAGCTCAGCTGAACAGCACAGGCTGGAACATGTGTGTGACTCGCGTGTGAGTACGCCCTCTCCTAAATCAACTGATGACACTGTGCATTCTGAATTGGGAAGGAAAAGGCTTGGGATGAAAATTCGTTGTAAAATGTAAAGAATAACCAAATGTAGTTGAACGTTTTAAAGGGTTGAAAGTCGTATTTTTTCCTGGCCCTGTGCTGCCTGTTCTCCAGCATGTGGTTGACAAGCGGCCAAGTTCACTGGCCTGTGCCCAGCCTTTGTGTTGCATCCTCAGGCCTGACTGTGTTCCCTCGTCCCACGAGTTATTACGGCAGTTTATCGTGTCTGTCCATGTTGCGGGGGATTACCCAGCCTGCCCTTCCACGCCTTGCCAGTTTGTGGCGGTGGGAAAACCTCAGCCAACGCAGGCCCCCAGAAGGCCGACAACAAGAGAATTCATGCCATTGTCTCTCCCTCTTTTTATCGTGTACCTTTCTGTTTCAGGTCCGCCGTGCTTTTGACGCTTACACCGTTTCAACCCGCAGTTTCACTTCTGAATTGTTTAGACGATTCGCCATTCAGCCAGTTTCACCCGCACACACACAAACACACACACACTCAGATCTGACATTTACAACGGCTCTGAATAGGTTTTCCTTTTTTTCCCCCTTTCCTCAGTCCACCCGTACTTCAAGAGCTGTTTATCCAAGTGTGACTGTCACACTCATAACTCAGCATGCTTCAGCCCCGCCCTCGCCATTAAGGTCGAGTGAAAGCAAGCGGTTAATTAGTGTCAGGACCTTAGGAATTATCTCAGCCCTCAGCACCGGTCTGGAGACAGCCGGCGTTTACCATGACGACGCGAGCACGCAGCGGCGCACACGACATGGTGGCTCACATTTCAGGCACTCTTCATTTCCACCACACCTCAGCCACCTAAAACAAAGCGCGCGACAAATGCAAATGAGGTCCCTTCAGGGCGGACTCTTTATATTTTATTTAACTCTGCATTTGAAAGTTAATTTTGGAGAACGAGAAAGAGATTTGGGTACGATTTCAGATAGCACAGCGCTGCAAAAAAAACTAAAAATAAGTCAATCTTAACAAGCATTTTAGTCTTATATTTAGACTTACAATCTTACTTCTATCACTTTTTTGAAAAATAAGACAAAAAAATTGCCAATGAGGCGAGACAGTTTTACTCATTGCAAGATTTGCCAATAAAAGTCAGATCATCTCAAAAAGCAAAAAGTAACTTAAAGCAAGCTAATATTTTCTACTTCCATCCATCCTGTTATCTAACCCGCTTATTCCTGGTCAGGGTCGCGGGGGGCTGGAGCCTGTCCCAGCATGCATTGGGCGACAGGTAAGAATACACCCTGGACAGTTCGCCAATCCATCGCAGGGCACACTCAAACCTATGGTCAATTTAGAGTCTCAAATGAGCCTAACCTGCATAAGACATACTTTTTTTGCAGTGAGAGCGTGTAAATGTCCCTCTCCCCAGGTCTCTCAGCAGTGTCCCTGTCTCCTCTCTCACACGCCTCTCCAAGCAGGACCTTCAAAGAGGAGACTATGCGGGTTTGAGCAGGGAAAATTAACAACCGAACTGGAGGAAATGAACACATAGCCTGTGGTTTTATTTCCTGGACCCCTGGTGTGGTACAGCAAAGCACCTCACAGCACTTCTCATCTGGAGATCCAGATATCTGGCCCTCCCCGAAGAAGGGAGGGAGGGAGGAAGGGAGGGAGAGAGAAAGAGAAAGAGAAAGAGAGAGAGAATCCCGAAGATGAAGCATTTTTCATTCTGTTTTAACCAAACCGTTTTGCTTTTTCTTTGTAATGTTTTTTTTCCAAATGGCACATTTCTCTGGATCCCATTTGTTCTTTCTTTTCTTCACACGTCAAATTTTCCTTCCCATTTTCTTACCCTTTCAGCCTTTTAGTTAAGAGAAATAGTGCAAGAGATCCAAAGTGGCTGTTTCAGTGGCTGTTTTTAAATTGCTTCATACGTGCTTCACATCTTCTATCAGTAAGAATTAAGTTGTTACCTTGATATGCAAACTACACAACGATTTGTAAATGACTGAGAGCAGAACTGCTGTGCCTGTACATTCAGACAATACAAACATCAGCAGACTCAGCACATATCATTTTTCAATTAGCCTTTTGTCTGATTTACAATAAAACCTGCTTTGGGGGGGAATATTATGTTAACAGGACAATGGCATTTCTTAGCAATTTGGTTGCAATATATGGTTCAAAAAGATTCTATAAGAGACAGATTGCATGTGTGTGTACATGTGCATGTTTGAGTGGGTGTGTGCCTGTGTATACACGTTCATGAGTGCGCATGTGTGTGCGTGTGTATATACGTGTACATGCACATGTGCGTGTGTGCAGTAATATGCATGAAATAATCAGAGGCTTTATGCCACTGAAGTTTAATAAAGTGCAAGGAGGGCTCTCTGGGGAGCGCAGAAAGAGAAGAGAAGAGTGGAGGAGGAGTGACGGAGCACAGGGGCGGGAAATTGAAGTAAAAATCCCGGGACAATTAACGTCAGTGGAAATAGAGAGCGAGTGGCAGCGTGATGCACACGCGTGCAGTCTTCTTTCATTTTAGAAAAAATAAAGATGGAGAGGAAATATCTGAATCTGAAATGAATGAAGAGGAAGAAAAAATTAAAGGAGGGAAAGGGAAAAAGGAGAGAGGATGTAGAAGAGTTAAAATATATGTGGGCAACATTTATAAAGAATGAAGGAGGAAACATATATAGAAAATATATGCAGCGTAAAACAAAAACATAAAACTCCATAGTGGCAGACCTACAACTGTATTGCACTATTATTCCCTACATATTGGATGGCTTTGATTAAATTCTGTCAGAGATCATCTTTAATGTACAATGGAAGATAACAATGCTTTTTCCCCTCACTGTAGGGGTTCTCTATGCCAGAGACACGGAGGAAATATTGGAGGTCCAGGTGCGACAGTGAATGAACACCACTGAAACGGACAATAATCCGTAGTGGAAAGGGGGAAAATAAGGAGAACACAACTAACCTCGCGATAAAAACGAGGAACTCGATATCCGCGCAAAACAAAAGAAATAAGCAGTAACGCTCATCTAACTCCCGTTTGTGGAGCGAACAAACAGAAAGAAAAGACCCCTAAGACTTAGGGTGAGAGCACTCGTAAGTATGAGTAGAAAACAAAGAAACGAAAAACCTAAGCTCTAAGATAAGAGCGAAAAAATCACTTTGCTTTTTATAAATTGTATTGCTAACAAGTCCCGCGTTGAGAAGCAAAGCGGTCGATAGCAGCACAACTTCCTATACCTTTTTACCGGCTCGAATGTTACGTGAAATAACATGGAAGCGACGAGAAAAGGAGGAAGCGGGGTATAAGTAGTGAGCGGAAATTCAGGACAGGTGAACTCACTAATTACTGAGACAAAAGCAAAACCCGTAGCGGAACACAGAAAAATCCGATAGATTACCGGTAAAAGAAAAAAGGAATACAAAACGCGGAGATAAGGAAAGAAAGGCATGATCCATGACACTCACGCTACAGTGACATTAACCAAGTACGAAAAAATAAATAAAAAATTAATTAAAAAGTGAGAGTCAGAGGAAGAAAATGATTTTTAAATCACTTTACTTGTTTAGCTCACTCGATCATATTGATTTTCACCAGTTACACATCCACTGCACTAATGGCTCATTAACTAAATTGTGCTGTTGTTTCAGTAGTGCTCTGCTATCCTATTTTTAAGGCTAGGTCTATTTATTGTAACCAAAAAACAAGTGCGCATGACTGAAGACATTGTCCCAGGGGAAAATATAAGCCAATCGAACTATGCTCAGGATTTAGCCTGGTGATATCCACCCCCGTCTCTGAACCCTCAACGTCTTAATGAACACACTCTATTTTTGGAGGGAATTTTGCCTGTGCGTCACGAGCAGGAGTCAATGTGGGATTTTATACTTAGCTGCTGCTTGGAGGCACACTGTTCTCTGAACAAGGGGCCGAGGCTTTTAAACACAGCCCAAAGAGCACCTGTGACACATCACGAGTGGGACGTGATGACACGCACTCCGCGATCTTGTGATCTCACTCCGTGGTCAGGACCACACACACACACACACACACACACACACACACACACACACACACAGCCTGTGCTGACAGCAGGTTTGCTTGAGTTATTAAACAAAAGTCCTGTTTCACAATTTTCTAAAATGCTTTTGTTGGTGTTACCGAGTCCATTCAATTCTACCCGTCTGAATGGACCAAAATATTTGATATATATATTTGTTAAATGTATTTTTTTCAGCATGAAATTTGATGACGTTTCCTGGAGTGACCTACCTTTAGAAAAAAGTGAAACATTGCCCTTCTACATTTCTATTAAACTGTACACCATCAACGTACAAAGATAATTCGTCTTTTTTAACTCTGCGGTTATGACATCAGAAGTCATAATCAAAATTAAGTGCCACACATCTATTACAGCAAAATAAATCTATTACGATGTGTATATTCTAGTAAGAATCTGTGGCGTAAACTGACGAAATACAGTGTGTCTGGACTGTGAAGTAGGACAGCAGTTATTTGCCAATTTATTGACGAATGACAGGTTGTTTCTACAAGAAAAATAGATTTATGATTTAAAATTCAATGAAGAAGCTTTATCACAAGGGGTCTGGTGAGGGTGGGTCATTTTTTACACTGTGAACATGAGGTGCGTACATAATATGAAGACAACACACGGGTTAAGAGAACCAGTTGTGATATTTGCCACATGATCTATGGTATGCCTTGAATGGGTTTTTAGCCAAAGTAACAATATATGGTAATCTTGCACCACCATGTGGCCATAAATATTTTCCCTCTATGCCCTGAAGAGAGTAGTCACAAAATACCAGCTATAATCCAGACAACTCTCCTATATCATTCAATGGCATGATAATGATGTCAATAGAAAGGTTAATTAATTAAAGATGTCATAATGATAATAAATTCTCTTTTGAAGATCCCACCATGCTTTACAATAAGAGGGTGTAACTAGCCTCGATAGACGCCTTACTTTTCCAGCAATCGGCTTTGGTGTGAAAAGTGAAAAAAGAATCACACAAACACTCCAGTGCACAGAGGCCAGTATGAAAATGTTTTTTTCCCCTCTTTTCACCAAGCAGAAGCATAGTTCAGTAAAAAGAGACATCATTTCTATCATGTCAAATAACCAAACACAGGATAACACAGTAGCAACTAGAATCAATGACCCAAACTTTTGTTAGGCTATTAGTCTTCAATAACAAATAAATAATACATGTACTTCACAATTAATAATTTGATCACAATTTTCAGAGAAAGTCGTTGACAAAGTTAAGGGTACTTCTATGTTGGTCCAGTCAAACCGCTGGTCAACCTGAGAACTCCTACAATGAGTGTGCTGGGAGTACTGATCTTTACACATCCGTATTGATTTGCAGAATCTCATAGGCGCTAAAATTCCTGTGCACAGACCTCACAGCCGATTCATGCATTCTGTCAAATGGTCCACAATTTTACATTAATGCTGCAATTTTACTTTAAATAAGTGCTATATGAATTAGTCTTTAAATAAATGGCATACTGGTATATACTGTTTTTTTAAATAAGAGGTATACTGTATATACTAGTGCTTAAATAAATGGCATACCAGTACATACTTAAATTTTTTTTAATGAAATCCTTTTAAAGTTGCAGTTATGTACAGGCCCTTCTAAGCTCTGCACGTCTGTAAAGTAAAAATGTAGAATCCGTTCCTCAGCTTTTGTTTGTAGATTTTTTAAAAACACCGCTCAAGACAATCAGCTGTTGAGGCGAGGACCAGCGAGTACGTCCTACAACATGCCTGAAGTCAGCCACCCACATCTCTTCCTCTCCGGAATCCGCCAGACACGCCTTCCGCAAGGCAGGCAGATCGCAGGCACCCCAATAACCAGAGGAGTCGCTATTGAGCAATGAGGTGGGAGATAGCTTACCGAATTAAGCCCTCCCTCCCTGGGCGATGCGACCGCCAATTATACATCAGACCACAGGACTCCCAGCGTTGGCACTGAAGTCCATCCAAGCACACCACGACACTACGAGAGAGCGGTTTAACTGTGTGCGCTAGGAATGGCAGGATAAATTACAGCCCTTTGTTCTATCCCAGGCTGTTTTGTACTAGCTAACTGGTTTTCTCCAACACTTTTAAAAGACACGTAGAACAAAGAGAAAGAAGACAATATAATAATGTGTTTGTAGATAAGAATCAATTACATCTCCACTACCCCAATAAACAGAACTTTAGATCTGCAGCTCTGTCCCGACATCTCCCCTTATACTAGAGACATGAGCCCCATTCTGTTGGTTATGGGCTCTCAGTTGAGGAAAGAATACATTCGCTAAATTAAGAGGTGATTGCTGAGGCTGACGGCTTCTACTTGGCCTGGAGACCCTTGAGGAGCAGAGAAAGGGGATTTGGCGCTGGAGTGAGGTCCAGGTGGACGGCGGCTGAAGGGCACACTGGACCTGCTGTGGCTCACAGCGGGGACAGAGCTGCAGATAATGTCTATACTGAATATATTACTCTGTGCGTCCGGGCAGGCTCGCACTCTCGCCTATCGCTGCCCGTAGTGTCCGTTGATGACGTTTCTCCCCGGAGGAGCGATGCTGATGGAGTCCAGCAGAGGGCGCAGTGCTTGACCAAAGGGCCTGAGAGTGTGGAGAACACAGAAGAGTGACAAAGGCTTAAAACACTGTGCACTCTGACCCTCCGGATGCAACACCCATGATATAATGATTTAGCATTCATGTTATTGGGTTGGTATCTATGCTATGCAACAGACTTTCAATGTTGCGCTGTGGAGCAATTCCACCACAAGGGCTACTGTGCTTCGGTAATATCTGACAGGTTGCCTGTGAGACTGAGTGTGGCCATGCTTCATTGAGGAGAGGAGAGGGGACTCACGTGGAGAGAATCTCCGCAGGCAGGTCTGTGATGTAAGAGGGGACCTTACTTCCTGTCAGGAACTGGGCCACCTCGTTAGTGAAGGAGTTGCAGTTGTGTTCAAACAGCCTATAATTCTCCGCTCTTCAGAGGGAGAGAACAAAAAAGAAATGAAGGGAGAAAAGAGAGAGGACCTCCGATCAGACGATCCAGGCACTATGGATGGAAGTGTTTAAAGGTGATCTGAGAAAAGCTACAATGGCCTTTCTTGGGTTATCGTGCAGCACTCAATTCTGCCCACACATAAAACTATAATGTAAAGAACAGCCAACAGATGCAAGGTGCGAGAACAAGGAGCCTCTTTTCCCTCTTTCCAACAGCAAGCACAGAGAGCAATGTGAAGATAATATCAACAACTACCTTCAGTCTAACTGGGTTCCTTGAACAGGAAATCAATCCACCGCTTGACTGCTCCCCAATAAGTGCACCTATTTGGCCTATTGTAGCTACAGATTATCGCGTGTGGAGACAGCACACTACACACACACATGCACTACACACTGGAACAGCACAGCAGCGACAGGCACAGGCGTTCACCTGTACGTGGACTCCCCAAGTGAGGACAGGTACTCCATGAAAATCTCCTCGGTCACCTCTGTCTTTCCCAGCTCCACAATGTTGTTGGGGTCGCCCAGCATCGTCCCGCCCTAGAACACAAAGCCCATGCACAAGTCTAGAAGCTCGCTTTTCCTCGTACATATAGACATATTCAGAGTTTATTTTGCTTACGTTTGCTTTCCAAATCAAATCCATGTAAACTAGGTAGAAGTAGAAAGCAAGCAGTCAAGTAGAAGCTGCATATTTGAACACTGCGGCACAAAGGGAAGCCAAACAGTCATGAAGCCATGAAACGCGTTATAAGCACAAAGATGATCAGGACAAAAAGCTTGTTACAGGTTAGCCGTTTTACTGATCCAAGAGACTTTGGCTTAGCACGTTTTGGACAGTAATCCCTTACCGGTGGGCAGCTCGTAATTCCTTCTCCCCCATAGAAGAACTCTTCTCCAAAAATGACAATGGAGGTGTGCCTACAAGTGGGAAGAACACAACTTAAGTCATAGCCTTAATAAGCCCACTACTTATTTGTCAAAAACACAGAGCATTAAATCCCAAACCTTGGTCGGCACCAGGTAATATCAGCAGTGTTAATGCTGCTAACTTACAAGTACAAGGTTTTCAGTAACGTTATGGGGAGAAATAGCTACATATGTGGACCTACCATATTCCATCCAGTTGTTTCCCTGTAAAAAAAGGAAAACAACGAATAATTTATTATTTCACATATTTGCAATATCAAACCATCGTTTGGTAAATTATACGAAATGTAACGTCGTTCATTCCACTTTCAGAGAAATGTCAAGGTAAGGAAGGCTGTGTTTGTTTACAGGATATCGCATGCTAACAGTTAACACCGTCTGACATTGCATATTGTTACTTGTCAGCAATGTGAATGCTCTACAATGAAAGTTACAGTTTAAACAACATATTTACAATGTTATGATTTTAGCTAGGGCCTGCTTATTAACGCACTTTAGTCTAACTGGGGATCAGTCTTCCGCATCCGATATAAATTTGGATGTGATGACACCTGTCTGCAATTTTCACTCTGTTCAACACAGCTACCTAAGTTAGCTAATACAGCAAGCAAACCTACTAGCCTAGCATTGTAAATACTGTTATTTACGATGTATTATAGGTGTGCCGCGAGCAAATTACATCGCACATCACAAGCCATAGCTCTCTGACGAGCTAAATTATATCAGAAAACATATATGGTACCTCTGTATTAGCCTTGGGGCCTACTGCCGTCGCTGCATCCTCGTTCTTTCCCAACTAACGTTAGCCTAACCGTCATGCGTTTAAGCGTCTACTCTGCTTAGCTAGATATGCTAATTAAGTTGGTAGCAGTTACTTACCTAACATGATGGGACTAAGTTGACGAGCCATTCCTCTTGACAAGTCGTAAATGTAGAGTTTCGCAGTATACGTTGTGTTGTGTTGGTCCATGGTCGTAGAGATCGATAGATATAATGTTGGTTAGCTTGATACTGATGTACTTGTTTTGATTTAAAGGTAACAGTTAGCCTAAGTTATATTGCAGACTAACTTCACTTAGTAACGTTCACTATCTTCGCAAGCAAATTAACTTGCTAACTAACTAATAGCTAAAGTAGCTAGCTGACGTTGTCCGATTTTTTTTTTTGCTTAGATGAATGACACGGATAACTTGCTCGCCAAATATTAAGAATTCATAAATGATCGGTAAAGCTGACGTTAAATAACGTATACTGTAAACAAGACAGATGGGTTATAACTGCCTAGCCAGCTGCTACACTAACACAATAGTAACGTACCCCCTAGCTTGCGACTTAGCTGCTGTGTCATCGATGTGAATCCAGCTCGCTAGCGCAGTGTACAACCAGGAAGTAAAATAAATAAATAAATAAATAAATAAAGTTATGGAGACATAAAACCACAGAACAGTTCTGGGACTAAAACCCAGTTTACCGAAGTTAAATCGCGGTTATCCAAGTTAAGTTAATATAGCTATGTTTTTTGTTTGTTTGTTTTTTACCCATATGCAAAATGTCTGTGAAATCATATATGATCATACTTGCAAAGTCTGTATTTAAAACATCATATATGTTTATTAGTATATTATATATTTGTGTAGCCTACAATTCTTATAGCTACAATCCCTCAATATTGTTTTATAGGGAGTACCATGTATGTTAGGGAACTATTTAATTATAGTGCGTAGCCGTAGGCTACAAATATATATATGCTAGTTTTCTACCACTAACGTTTATTTTAAAACTACAGCTGACGGACCAAAGCATCATCTGCTATCACGCATTGTCACACGTAGCTTACTAAGAAGAAAATTGAGTTTGAAGGCTCAAACTTAAGAGTTATACTAAATGTAATATGAGTGATAAATGTGACATTTTCAGCAGAACATGTTTATGGGAGGAAAGAAGCCAGGTCAACTGGTTTATAAGGAAACAAACTAACAAGTGTGCTCTATCATCAAAGAAAGTTCCGCCAATTTGCCTGAGAAAATTTGATCAGGCAAATTGATCAGATGTGCTGATATCAGTAAGGGATCATTTGTATTTAGCTGTGTAATACAGGTAAGCAGGGAAAGTGCGTAAGGGGAAAGGATTTTGTATTTCAGGGTTTTTTTGTGGGGGGGGGGGGTGTTCTATGTTATTAGCTCAAGCGTTTCACAACAAAACGTGAAAACGCAGCAAATCGTTTTGTATTAGGGGTGGGGTTTCTCGCCATATGACATTAGGACAGCCAATCCGTAGACATACACTCTATGGGCCAATCAGGGAAGCATGGGCAAGTGCACTGGGCGCGAGACGAGCGGAATCGTACATGCTGGTGTTCCGCAGACAAGGCTCTTGGAACTTGGGTGCAGGGTTATTCTTTGAATGAGATAAGTCAGCGTAAAAGCACTTCTTGTCAAACTCTGCTTTATCCGAGGTATGTTCCGCATGTTCATTTTAATCAATAAAGGTTCAATATATACTCTGTAAGAATCTGAACCATGTTGGTAATGGAGGGCTAGTTAGCTGGCTAACTTCTAGACACAAGATTGTTGCTAGCCACTCCAGGCTTTTGTTTGCTGATTGGTCCGTCTACAGATTTTCCATTATGTCATTGGATACATTGCCCCGTCAATTATACGGTACTGTGTGTTTATGCACTCGCCTGCAGTTATTGCATTGTCCTCGACTCCTCAATACATTATTGTGGACTTCTGTGTCAAGCTTGTATTGAAAACGGACTCATCGGCATACATTTTTAAAAACGGAGGTATCAAGTGGAGCCTAACGTGATTATGAATGTAGCTAGGGAGCTAAGCAAATTCCATACACTTTTGAAACTAGCTAACTAGCTTCATTGCCGGGTTAAAGCGCCTAGACACATGACTAGCGAACAAGTTTCAAGAATCAGTACTCCAAGCTTCTACTTAGAGGCACGCACAGAAACATGACATTACAACAATGGAAAAGCATGCCCTACACAATTAATCTAGTAGGCTGCTTGTAAAATATAGGAATAAATATGTTGGTATTTGGTATGATTTCTTTGCAGGTCTGACTGGCTAAGGTAGCTATCCATAATGGCGGAATGGGACGCCTACTATCATAATGTGGATGATGAGGATGTAGAGGAGGAAGGAGAAGAAGCCAGAGGTAAATAATAACCGATAAGAACACATGGCCCTCTGATTATTACCCATGCATAACATCTTTCTTCAAGGGATAGCGTTTGGTACCAGCTTAGGTATAGCTATATGTGGGATACTGACCTGATTGGACACACCTGGGCATGTGATAAAATCAGTTGATTTGTGCAGTCAACAACAGATGATCAGAATTGACATAAACCACATCATCTTGGCACAGTCAGAAACAAAACTGATGTCAGCAGGATTAGATGGAAAAAATAAATTGTTAAAAAAGATCAGGACAAAAAAAGCAGTGCAGGATAAATTATGATTGACAAGATTACCACTTCAATTCATCAAATTGAAAGACATAAATTTCATTCAGTGTTAGGGACTGTAATCAGTTTCTTCGTTTGAGCCCAGGAAAAAAAGAGTCACTTTCTAAGTATGAATCCAAAAGGTCTACCTCTGCAATCGGTGTTAAATATGTCCCTAATGCAAATGTCCTTTTGAATAACTTTTATTCTCTCTACTTTCTGGGTTGCTATTATGCATATAATTGAAATGCCTTGCCATAAGACAATCAAGATTTATTTATATATCTTTATAAATATTTATTTATAAATTCAGTATTTATGTTCAGGCGCTCATTCAGCCACCAGCTCTCCTGTTGATCCAACATAAAAAATAGTTGCATGGACAAGATAACCGGTAAACAACAAATACAGTTTTACAGTTACTGAATCCTTTTTTTAGTTTAGTTAATAATAACCTGTTAATGCTTCATCTATGAAGTAATTACATGTTAAACATGGCAAAGACCCCCGTGCTATGCTACCAGTTTAGGGGGGGTGTCGTAGTCGTATTATTAAAGCTGGAGTACGCAACTTTGTCAGTCATTGCATTTATTGTCAAACACCCCTTGGCCCTGCCCACAGAGAAAGAGACACACCCCCAACCACACTGCTTCCACAGACCTCGTCCTGAATGCGCAACCAAGTTTTCTAGATGCGATTGCAGGATTATAGACTGGTATAGATAACGTTACAGTAAAATTGTCAGCTACAAGAATCCAGGTAAAATAACTGAATCTTTTGCAATTCAGTTGCGAAAACAAAATTTGTGCTGACTGGCTGGTTTTAGAATGCAGAATTTAAGGGTGTAAACAGAGTGAATGGTGCTGGATTTCTCTCTTTCAATGACTGCTACCAATTAAGCATGACCGTTTCCGGTATTTTTCTAAAATAAAAAAAGTTGCGCAAAATGAAAATATTTAAAGTCCGTCTTTTAGGGCATATCTGATTCTTTCTAGGTGGAGCGTATTGGTGACTTTACTGAGCCATTGTTTAACAGATAGAACTTCTGCTTTTTTCTAAAGTTTAAGTCATTATCAGTCCATCCATAAGCAATAAATTGTGTCAAAGGAATATTTTGGAATGTGTTTTCTAAGCATTTTGCTCCCAACATTTTGTGAAGTAACATATTAAAGTACTGAACATGTATTATTGCCCATGGACAGGGCATGCACAATATCAGTGTGATAATACAGGGCAGTATTATGTAGTTCTGTGTTCCGGTTTCATTGCAGTGGACTACAAGTACAGTGGGCGTGACAGCCTGGTGTTCCTGGTGGATGCCTCCAAGGAGATGTTCATTAAGGGGGAGGACAACGAGCCCACTAACTTTGACATGACCATGGAGGTGGGGCTGAAAACTCCCTCACATTGTGCCTGTCTCTCTCTCGTCTCTTACCTTCCGCGAAGCGTACGATCCTTTTTCAGCACAAAATCATTGACTGTTGCCTGTGTTATATGAACAGATGTAAAGTTCATCATATGTAATGTCATTATTTCTGGATTCTCTTTACTATTGCAACACTCTCAGAATAAGGATCAAAATAATTAATTTCATGTAACGTTATTACAGAGGATAACTCATGCTTATTTTTTGGCCTCATTATCGAGCAGACCTTGTGTTAAGACCTGGCCTCCCGGGTTTCTCCCCTCTCTCCCCTCTCTCCCCTCTCTTCAGTGTGTGCGCAGTGTGTACACCAGTAAGATCATAAGCAGCGACAGGGACCTGGTGGCGCTGGTCTTCTACGGGACGGAGCACAGCAAGAACCCCAAGGACTCCTTCAAGCACGTCTACGTCTTCCACGACCTCGACTCCCCTGGTCAGCACCCTGCTTGCATCTCTTACATTATGTACCCTGAATGCATCTCTTACATTATGTACCCTGCATGCATCTCTTACATTATGTACCCTGCATGCATCTCTTACATTATGTACCCTGCATGCATCTCTTACATTATGTACTCTGCATGCATCTCTTACATTATGTACCCTGAATGCATCTCTTACATTATGTATCCTACATGCATCTCTTACATTATGTACCCTGCATGCATCTCTTACATTATGTACCCTGCATGCATCTCTTACATTATGTACCCTGCATGCATCTCTTACATTATGTACCATGCATGCATCTCTTACATTATGTACCCTGCATGCATCTCTTACATTATGTACCCTGCATGCATCACTTACATTGTGTACCCTGCATGCATCTCTTACATGATGTATCATGCATGCATCTCTTACATTATGTACCCTGCATGCATCTCTTACATTATGTACCCTGCATGCATCTCTTACATTATGTACCCTGCATGCATCTCTTACATTATGTATCCTGCATGCATCTCTTACATTATGTACCCTGCATGCATCTCTTATATTATGTACCCTGCATGCATCTCTTACATTATGTACCCTGAATGGATCTCTTACATTATGTACCCTGAATGCATCTCTTACATTATGTACCCTGCATGCATCTCTTACATTATGTACCCTGCATGCAGCTCTTACATTATGTACCCTGCATGCATCTCTTACATTATGTACTCTGCATGCATCTCTTACATTATGTACCCTGAATGCATCTCTTACATTATGTACCCTGCATGCATCTCTTACATTATGTACCCTGCATGCATCTCTTACATTATGTACCCTGCATGCATCTCTTACATTATGTACCCTGCATGCATCTCTTACATTATGTACCCTGCATGCATCTCTTACATTATGTACCCTGCATGCATCACTTACATTGTGTACCCTGCATGCATCTCTTACATGATGTATCATGCATGCATCTCTTACATTATGTACCCTGCATGCATCTCTTACATTATGTACCCTGCATGCATCTCTTACATTATGTACCCTGCATGCATCACTTACATTGTGTACCCTGCATGCATCTCTTACATGATGTATCATGCATGCATCTCTTACATTATGTACCCTGCATGCATCACTTACATTGTGTACCCTGCATGCATCTCTTACATTATGTACCCTGCATGCATCTCTTACATTATGTACCCTGCATGCATCTCTGTTGTGGGTAGGGACAGTAGCAGACAACAGTAGCTCATTAAAATTTAGTCATTTGGCAAAATAGTAATTACATACATTTTTGTGTGTAAGGGAACATGTTGCATGCATGAAGAAAATGTAAGAAATTAAATATAGAGAGAGTGAAAATAAAGTTTTTTTTTTTTTTTACTTTACCTGAAAAAGTTTTCCAAGTACTGACTTGCTATGAGTCCTCAATGTAGCCTCTCTTGTGCATGGTGGTAATTACCCCTCTGCCCCTCTCCCTCTCAGGGGCAAAGTGGGTGCAGGAGGTGGACAACCTCCGGGGGCAGAAAGGGGCAAAGCTGGCGGCAGAAACGCTGGGCAGCGGGGAGACGTCTCTGGGGCAGGCCCTGTGGTGCTGCTCCAACCTCTACAGCGACATCAAGCTGCGGCTCTCCCACAAGCGGCTCATGATCTTCACCTGCCGGGACTCCCCGCACGGCGGAGACGCTGACCTCGACAAGCTGGCGCGCACCAAGGCCGCCGATCTTAAAGAGACGGGTGGGTTTGGCCAGCGGAAGCGTGAACATGTGGAAATATGTTGCATTGTAAGAAAAATATTTAAATAATTGTCACACGCAGTGACACACCCATGGGAGGGAGATGCGGCAGTTCCGCGTTTGCATCGTAAATTGCCACATGAAGCGAGAGAGAGCGCACTCACACAAACATGAAAATAAATAGAAACACCTTCACTCTTCCTTCTCACGGGTTCCAGGCAAAACAATAAACTAAAACAACAAAGACAAAATTAAGTAAAACCCAACGACTGCGTTTCAGCTCGTCGCTGGTTACAGCTGGCCAGCTTTTCATCTGCCAGCTCCTCCACTTTTCAGCGTTGTTTTCTTTTTTTTGTCTTTGGACGAACAGACTTCACAAACTCGCTCTCTCTCGGGCGCACACTTTGAGCACCTGGGCTGATGAGCAAACTCTCCGCCAGTGGGCGTGGCCGAGACAAATCCAAGTCCTCCTTGGACTGAATGCCACAATAATATAACATAACTATGAGATGTGGTGGAAGAGGGCAGGTACTATTGTTACTTCAACTGATGGGCCTAATTGACTCGCTCTTTCAGGTGTGGTCATAGACCTGATGCACCTGAAGAAGGCGGGGGGGTTTGATGTGTCCCACTTTTTCTGCGACATTATGAGCCCCCCTGAGGATGACAACGAGTTGGGGCTGCAGCAGGAGCCTTGTGGGAAACTGGAGGACCTGCAGAAGAGAGTCAGGGCCAAAGAACAGAAGAAGAGAGCGCAGAGCAGGTGGACTCATACAGCTTCCGCTGATATATTCTGTCTGTCTGTGTAAATGCGTAAATGGCGGCCAGTCCATGTGCTTCAGGTAGACGCTGAACGTCTTTGTCCGAATAGTGTTTATTCACTGAAGGATATCTTTTACCAGTGCAGTGCAGATGGACTGAAAGGGATAAAGCTAATGAAGAAGGGTGTCTGTATGAGACTGAGCCTCTGAATACAAGCCCTAGTCAGTAGTAAGAATGGGTTTAATCTCATATCTCTCTTTCTCACTCTCTCTTTCTCACTCTCTCTTTCTCACTCTCTCTTTCTCTCACTCTCTCACTCTCTCACACACACGCACTCAGGCTGAACCTGTCTCTGGGAGACGGTGTGAAAGTGGCAGTGGGCGTATATGTCCTGGCCAGGACGGCCACCAAGCCCCCAGCAATCAGACTGTACAGAGATAGCAATGAGCCGGTCCGCACAAAGACCCGGCTCTACCACAACAACACGGGCAGCCTGCTGTTGCCCAGCGACACCAAGAGATTACAGGTTCTACCAAACCAAGCACTTTATATACATACACCTGTTTTACACACATTAGAGAATTGTCTTGTGTAATTTTTCTATATTCACTTTGTGTAAATCTAGAGCTTTCCTTCCATCTCTGTACGTATGAAAATGCTGCACGCAGGTGTATGGGAAAAGGCAGATTGTGCTGGAGAAAGAGGAAGTGGACGAGCTGAAGAAGTTTGACGATCCGGGTTTGGTCCTGATCGGGTTCAAGCCCATGGAGCGGCTCAAACTGCACCACCACATCCGGCCTTCCCTCTTTATTTTCCCTGAGGAGGAGCATATCACGGGTGTGTCTCCTGTGTGATAGTTTGCATAGCACTAACTCTCCATGTTTCCCTCCCCCCTGTCTCTCTCAGGCAGCTCCTGTGTGAGAATTAGCATAGCGCTAACTCCACGTCTCTGCCTCCCCCATCTGTCGCAGGTAGCTCCTGTGTGATCACGGCTTTGCTGCGCAGGTGTAGTGAGAGGGGCGTCTTTGCAGTGTGCAAGTTCACCCCCCGTCGCAACATGCCCCCCCGATTTGTCGCCCTGGTGCCCCAGAGAGAGGAGTTGGACTCGAACCAAACGCAGATGACACCACCAGGTATTCAGCAGAGGGCCATCACAGCCCCAGGCTAAGAGCAAGCATGTGGCACTTTCACTCTGTGTAATTGACCATGACACGACATGCATACCATCACAGTGACAGGACTAATATACTAGCGCTGCTAGTATTTTTACCTGTGTAACAGAATGGAAGTACATCACTCTGCACACACGACGCAGACCTTCTGAGTACACCTGCCTTTTGCCTCAGGTTTCCATGCAATCTTCCTGCCCTTTGCGGATGACGTTCGGACCCTGGACACTCCGCAGTTCCCCACTGCCTCCCGTTCTCAGGTGGACAAGATGAAGGAGATTGTCCATAAGCTTCGGTTCAAATACAGGTACCCTTGCACATCGCCACGGAAACTGTAAACTTGAGGAAGTCCCAGTCAGTTTAGCCAGTCTCAAGTTTTTTTTTTTTTTTTAGCTTAGCACACAGATAATTGCAAATAGGTGCAGAAATGGGAACAGAGTGGTTGCCATAACAAAATCTTGGCCAAACAATGGTCGTTCCAGTTCAAAATCAAGTTCACGCTGATGTCATTTTTATTTAGTCCTTCCACGTGTAGCTTCACTTTGTCCAGTACCTGTCAATTTAAATAGTCCATGAAGGTTTTATGTGCCCAGTTGGATCCAGTCAGAAGAGCTGTCAGTTGCAGTGTACACAATAGTACCAGTATGTGAGCAACAGCTGTTGTGTATTTCTTTTGGACTATATTGTGTTCTGGACAAGGTGCGGTTTAAGCTTATGTTTGTGTTTTATGCTGTACTAAGACCCTGCATTGACACACAGTATTATACCTGACACACATCCCAGACAAAGTTAGAATTTTGTAACTGTGTGTGCGTGTGTGCGTGCGTGCGTGCGTGCGTGCGCACGTATGTGTGTGTGTGTGTGTTCCAGGAGTGATGCATTTGAGAACCCTGCTCTGCAGCAGCACTACAGAAACTTAGAAGCACTGGCGCTAGATATGCTGGAGCCTGAACCCGTAGAAGATTTTACCAGTAAGTTTCATCAGTCTCTCACTCTCTCTCTCTCTCTCTCACACACACACACACACACACACACACACACACACACACACACACACAATACCAGAGCTGTGACAAGAGCTTCTTTTTTCACACTTGGTTGTTTGTGTTGAGTTCAGAGGCATGAGCGAGCATGTGATGTCTTTCCAAGGATGATGTCACCCCTCTGTATTCTGAGAAAGAGTCATTATTTTGCTCTGCTGGAAACACTGCACTTTATCTCAGTGAACTAGTCCTACATCTCTGAGATGTGAAGCAATATGCACAATTTCCTTGAATTAAAATGTTTTTTTTCTCTCAAAAAATAGCTTGCCATTATATATTAAGTTCGTCCACATTTCACTGACTTCTTGAAGCATTCTTTGAGGTAATCAGAAATATGCCATATGTCAGTAAACCATAACCGTTCAACAGAACGTCCTCTGGAATTGTCTGTTGAAAGCATTTCAGATATACACCATTACAAACTTGCGGTTTAACTCCTGTGGTTGAAAATGTTGGCAGAAATCTTTAATAAGAACGTAAATATTATATCCTGCAACAGATCGCCTAACATTACACTAAGAAAAAAAGGTGCGAAAAAGTTCCTAAAAAGGTACAAACATTTGTCACTGAGGTGGAACCCACAGGTAAATACAATTCTACCATCAATACATAATTAGTTTGTACCTCTTTTGCTTGTAAATAGAACATGATTATACTTTCAGGGCACATATGGGAAATTTGTTCCTTAAAGAACAAAAATGTCCCTTCACTGTACCTGTATTTCTGAGAGTGTCTAGTATGCTCTACCCGTAGCCAGTAAATGCTTCCCATGTCCTATTTGCCCTCTCTATCTCTCCCTCTCACTCTCTCCCTCTGTTTTTGTCTTCCCCCTCTTCCTATCGCTCCTCTCTCAGAGCCTAAAACAGAGGAGATGGAGAGGCGCCTGGGCCCCCTGGTGCAGGAGTTCAAGGATTTGGTCTATCCTGCTGACTACAACCCAGAGGGAAAGACAGCAGTCAAACGCAAACCTGGTGAGAGGAGAGCAGCAGGGCAGCGGAGTGCAAATGAGGGGAGGGACTGCAATCTATTCTGTGGTTGCAGGTGGTAGAGGTTGCCTTGGTAACCACAGCTGCTTTATATAATGGGACCAGCGCAGCTCCTGTGCACCTGATGCTGTAGAACCATAGTAATACCTGTGCACCTGATGCTGTAGAACCATAGTAATACCTGTGTACCTGATGCTGTAGAACCATAGTAATACCTGTGCACCTGATGCTGTAGAACCATAGTAATACCTGTGCACCTGATGCTGTAGAACCATAGTAATACCTGTGCACCTGATGCTGTAGAACCATAATAATACCTGTGCACCTGATGCTGTAGAACCATAGTAATACCTGTGCACCTGATGCTGTGGAACCATAGTAATACCTGTGCACCTGATGCTGTAGAACCATAGTAATATCTGTGCGAATGATGCTGTGGAACCATATTATTCCCTGTGCTCTGACTGCTGTGTTTCTTGGCACTCAGCTGAGGGTGGAGGCGCAGCGGAGAAGAAGCCAAAGGTGGAGCTGTCGGAGGCGGAGCTTCGGGCCCATGTGAAGAACGGCACGCTGGCAAAGCTGACGGTGCCAGTGCTGAAGGACGCCTGCAAGCAGTTCGGCGTGCCCACCACGGGCGCTAAGAAGCAGGAGCTGATCGACGCCCTGACAAAACAGTTTTCTCACTGAGCAGGACGATAGGGGGAAGAATAGGGGTTTATTTAAGGGATGAGAAGGCAGTTGATTTGTAGGGCAGATGCTACATCACTGTTGTGTAGTTCTTTCCCCTTATAACATATTATAAAATACTTGTGTTGGGGTGGGTTATGTGGATGTAACATTTGATAACATGAAAACATGATTTGAAATAAACATATTTTTTAATTTGTGATTATTTACAGCATTTCTTCATGAGTGTTAACTAAAGTCCTACACATTTAGGCTATGTTACACAATTACATTACACCATATTATCCAGTCTGTCTTGTCCTGCCAGATTTTCTGACACGCCTTAAGGTGTTTCTCTTCCTCATTTCATGTGTAGTTGGATGCCATTTTTAATTAATAATGCAACACAAAATTACAGTTCTTTTCAGTTTGGCCTAAAACTACTTGATTTATCTTGGCTGTGGAGGAAATCCAGAGTTTTTGGGTGGGGAGGTAGAAGCCTCAACTCTGGGGCAGGTACAGACAGGTACTGTCCACGTGACTCGAGGTAGCGCCACGGTGGCCGTATAGTAACCATGGAGTGCGACTGTAAACCGGACAGTGCCTGTACTTCGGCTTCCATCTGTGGAGAAAACAACGAACTGGAAGACGTAGTGGCGGGTGAGGACCATCATATCTGCCATGGATGGGGTATCTTGCGAAGTTTTTTGCGCTTTAGATTCATGCATCCGTAAAATGTAAAGTGTTGAGGGATTTGGCGAGAGTAACCCCCGTGAATGTGCAAGATTGTTGTACCGTCGCTATTCGTAAACTGTTCACCAAATTCTCCTTTATCATCCCAGCAAACCTTGTTCTGCATAGCCAACCAGTGAATTCAGAGCAAAGTAATTGTTTATAAGTGACAGTTTATCAGGCAACTTAATTAAAGTGATCACGATAAGCTTGTGTGGAAACTGGAAACGTAGGCTATAATTAGGCAATGTCGCATATGAAACGCGCTGTGGGAACACAAGTGTACAATCATTTTAATGTGGGTATTTTATTTAATAATTAAATCTGATTGACCACGCAAAGACTGGTTTTAATAAGTTAGCGGTTTTTAATCAATCGGATCCGTTATTTTACAATGTAGGCTATTGCCTTTAATATTTCAAGAAACACGTATAGGCCTATATGTGTATTGCATTTTTATTTATGGTCTAATTTAATTAAGTGTTTTATTCCTTATCTCCACTTAAGTGCTATTCATGTCGTGCTGGCATGTCTAGCCTAGGCCTATTTCACATCTCTGTCCGCCTTTCAACCCTTCAAAATAATTGGCAGACCCTTCTCCTACGTCTTAGTGTAAAACCCTAAAAAAAATTTTTTTAAACTTTATAAACTTTTCCTTATTTATTTTGTACTTATAACATACTTTTATTAATTAAAAACAAGAGTTTTCAAAATAGTCAGTTCCAGTGAGTTGAGCATCATGTCAACTGCTGAATCCATGTGAATCCATGTTTTGCGTTTGTGTGCATCTCAGATCTTTGGATAAACTCCAAAAGTGTGCTGACGGGGACATTTACAGTGGTGGGGTTTCTGCTTTACAGATTCTCACAAGGTCAGTGGGCCACAATCGCATTGTTTCTCTGTCCGTTTTTATGCTCGGTATCTTTTTTATACATTGTTTCAATAGGCTATGCCTTTTTTTCTTGCCTTTTTACCAATAAGGTTACAACACAATTTCGGATGTACTAACATTTTAGATTTTTATCAGCTTTGCTTTTTTGCTATGGACAGCCTAACAAAGTGGTGGTTAAATCTCACAATAGTTGCTGACTGTAGGCAGCGTGTTGGCTAAATGTTATGTAATATAGTTTGCTGTTAGTTTAACCTTTGCCGTTCAGGCTCCAGTATCTTGATTCTGAATTTAATGTATTATTTTCTCCTTTCCAGCTCTTCCGTTTTTAATAAGGTGGCCAATACGTTTATTCTGCTCTCTTACTGGTAGGTTAATACTGAGAGGTTCTACTCTCTGACTGCACAATATAATCAGAGCAGACACCCTTTTTGTTACATCAGCACAACAGGTGCAGCTCAAAAAATTAGAATATCGTGAAAAAGTTCAATATTTTTTGTCACTCATTTCAGAAAGTGAAACTCATATATTATATAGATTCATTACACATAGAGTGAAATATTTCAAGCCTTTATTTCTTGTAATTTTGATGATTATGGCTTACAGCTAATGAAAACCCAAATTCAGTGTCTCAGAAAATTAGAATATTTTGCTTTAACATATTTTTAAAGTATCATATTTAATATTTGCTCGCATATCCTTTGCATGCTGTTATTTCCTGAAGTCTGTGACCAATCAACATCAAAAGACTCTCGATATCTTATTTTCAGGTACTGTTACAAGCGATACTTTAACCTCTCTGCATTTGAACTGATCTCTATGGGAATTTGGGGGTGAGACTAGATTCAGCTGTAAATTACACTGGTACAGTATGGAACACATGGCTGGCTAAATGGCTATAAGTCATCAAGGGTCTGAGCTATCGAACGAGCCCCAAACCATCACTCTGTTGTCAGATATGGATTAGATGTGGATGGATCACTGCAAGGGTTATTTCTCCTGACTCATTTTCCTATAGAACTCTATGGGGAAAAATGTCAGGAGAAACAACCCTTAAAGGGATCCATCCACATCTACTCCATATCTGGCCGCAGAGTGATGGTTTGGGGCTCGTTTGATACCGTAGACCCTTGATGACGTACAGCCATTTCGCCAGTCATGTGTTCCATACTGTACCAGCGTAATTTACAACTGAATCTAGTCTTACCTAGAAGTAACAGCATGCAAAGGATATGTGACCAAATATTAAATATGATACTTTAAAAATATGTTAAAGCAAAATATTCTAATTTTCTGAGACACTGAATTTGAGTTTTCATTAGCTGTAAGCCATAATCATCAAAATTACAAGAAATAAAGGCTTGAAATATTTCACTCTATGTGTAATGAATCTATATAATATATGAGTTTCACTTTCTGAAATGAGTGACAAAAAATATTGAACTTTTTCACGATATTCAAATTTTTTGAGCTGCACCTGTACATTTTTTTTAAACTTTTTGCAACAATAATCTTTTTAATTTTTTTTTAACATTTTTAAGTTATCCACCAAAACTCAAAGAAAATAAATATGATATTGAGCCTATTTTATTCAATGTAGATTTGAAATGTGGCTTTAAAAAATCCTTTTTAGTTCATACAGTGCCCACAACAGGGGGATGCATAATTTGCATAATTAACATATAGTGTTAACTAATTTTAACGAATCAGTGGAGCGGCCTTTTAGTGAACGGCCGATTAGAAGTGAACTTGAAGTGAATATCTTCAAGTAACAAAGTATGTAATTTCTTGTAAAAATTACATATAGTCCACTATTAAAACTTTTGTATTCTTACATTTTTAAAATCTTTATCTCGAGGCTTCAAATTCACTTCAAATACAAGAACTAAACTGTTGGTGCTGGGTCTTTTTAAAAGAAAACCTTTCTTGCTCTTGGACTAAAGCGGTTCCCTCTGCATGCAACCCAATCCCCAGGTTTGTCCTCGTTGTGGAGCTGGCTGTCCCGTTTGGTGAGCACCGTCCGGGGTACGTGTTGAATGAAAATCCATCTGTATGAGAAGGGAGAAACAGCACTTAGAATATATCTGTAAAGGCTACATATTCAACCAAAAGATTGTGTGGTACACTTGGAATTGTGTTGCCATGGTAATCAAATCTATTTCTGACAGATAGACAGATATTGATGCACACTCTAATGTATGATTCAGGGGATTAATAGAGAGGGCTACTTCACATTTTTGGCATTATATACAGGATATATACTTTTTAAATTGTGGGAGTAGGGGGTCAGGGCATACTGTAGTGCTGTGTGTATTTATTAGACTGTGTTTTTCAGGTTTACAGACTTTAGGGAAGTGGTTGTCTCCTATGTGGAAGTTCATAACAGGTGAGCGATGCCTTCAGCATAACATCTGCAGTGTGTGCTACTGTATCTCTACAGTATATTATTAATAAATAATTACCAGCAGTACTCTCTGTAATTTTACTCCCGTCAGTGACAGACACTCATTTGTTTACTTGGCAAATTAATTCTTATTTGAGGGAAGAAGGAAAATTGAAGTTCTAATTATCTCTGTGTCGCAGCACTGCCTACCAAACTCAGCTGGGTGCCGACCGTATTCAAAGCTATTGCAGGTTTGTATTTTTCTTTCTGTTTTTTTGTTGTTGTCCCCTTTAGTTTTTTTGTAAGGCTTTCTGATGTTTGCTTGTCACTTCCTTCCCATCATCCTCTCTCTCTCTGTATCTTTCTAGGCTCATTCGCTAACATAAAGAAGTGTCTTGAGGCTGTGAGAAAGTTCATCCAGCACCTGAGACGTGAGTCTCCTTCACTACTGTACCACAAGCCCAATCTTAATACTGTCTATTTGCTGAACAAAAGCCTGTTACAAATTATAGACTAAGATCTGTATATACTAGTCATACTAGCTGTTGGCCTTAAGGTTATAAATTATGAATTGTACACTTAATGACTTTGTCCCTATTTAGTACTTGAACCTACAACAATCTGCTTATGAGTAAAAAAGGGTTTTATATTTGAAATATTTCCCAAAATCTAGTCATTGCATATCAAGTCTGGCCAGGGACCCCCTACAGTAGCTTCAAGGACTCCCAGGGGTCCACATACCCCCTGTTGAAAACCCAGCTGGTTTCTCCAAAATATTTTTGTTATGGGGATGATTTCTTATTTATTTGTATCTTCTGTTTACATGCTATTCCAAAGGCAAGTCTCCAAAAATTGTGCAGTCCAGAAATCCTACCACTCAGAGCAGTCCTGTCACTCTCACATCCAGCCCCTCTGATACGGGGCTACGGGTCATTCTGGTCGGGCCCCGGGGGGGCGGCCGAAGCCAGTTGGGAGACACCCTTCTGGGTTCCAAAGGGTTTCTGAGCTCCTCCAGGGAGTGTGTGAGTCAGAGGGCCTTTGTGGAAGGGAGAGAGGTGACTGTTGTGGACACCCCGGATCTTCTGGGATCGTCTCTGGGAGCAGTGGAGAGGGCTCGGGAGGCCCTACGGAGCATTGAGCTGGCCAGTCCGGGGCCACACGCCTTCCTGCTAGTGATGCAGGTCCCTGGGTCGATCGGTGTGGGCGGCCGTGACGAAGCGGGAGCCTTGAAGACCCTGCTGGAACTGGTGGGTGAGGGGGCCCTGAGTCACGTCCTGCCAGTGCTCACCCACGCAGACTCTCTTGGTCGCTCCCCTACACTCGCCAAGCTGCTTCAGGAGGCCGGGCCAAGCCTCAGGGCCACCCTGTCCCTGTGCAGCCAGAGGGCAGAGCTGGTGTATAACGGGCCTTCCTGCCCCCTGGCAGAGAGGATGGCCCTGGGCACCAGGCTGCTGGAGAGAGTGGAGGAGATCAAGATGCTCGGCGGCCATTTCGTCCACGAGCTGCAGAAGAGGGAGGATCGGATTCGGGAGAAGCTACTGGAAGATATGGCTGTTCTTCTGGAGCAGAGACTGGAGGTGAGGGAGAAGGAGGCGTGAGAAGAGTCACATTGAACAGAGTTTGGGACTAAGTACTGAGTTAAGTCCTTGTGAGGTGTTGGTACTAGATTATTACTGGAGAGGAAGAAACTTCATGCATGCAGTTCTAAGGAGGTTTTTTGTATTGTTTTGTAAGGGGTTCAATTTGAATGTTTGGAAGATTTAGTATTCATTCTTAGTACTTTTTTCTCCATTTTCATCTACCTGCTTGATCATAAGTGCTTCTATCCCAAAGTAGACAATGAAGACAATGTGGCTTTCTACTGCATGGTCTTGCATTTGCTTTTGGGGTTGAAATGCGGTACCTGTCTTTTCCATAGTGTTTGTGTTTGAGCCTTTATTGTCTGTTGATTTGATACGATTCCATATTTTTCCATATTATTAAAATCCTCTTGATAGCCGGGGCGGCTGTGGCTCAGGAGGTCGAGCGGGGCGTCCGCGTCCGGTTCGATCCCCGGCTCCTCCTGTCCACATGTCGAAGTGTCCTTGTGCAAGTCACTGAACCCCAAATTGCTCCCAATGAGCAGGCTAGCACCTTGTATGGCAGCTGCCGCCATTGGTGTGTGAATGTGTGTGTGAACGGGTGAGTGAGAGGCCATTGTAAAGCGATTTGGATAAAGGCACTATATAAGTGCAGTCCATTTACCATTTATTCTACATGTCAAACATGCCAAGACTGTTGTTATTATTGCCAGGATTACTTATTCCGTTGGTCATGGTGACCTATAGGAAATGTCAAATGAATGCAGCTTCCACACACTGGCATTTGCAGATTCCATCTTTAAGTGTACTACACACAATGTATAGAGCAGAGATCAATCACAGCTGTGCATAATTACACAAAGGAAGTGTACATAAGTTTATTACAGACCACATAAACCAAGCTTGATATCTTAAAATAAATATATAAAGGCAAATAAGACATACACAAAGGCCAAAATGGCACAATATTATAGGTCAAGTATATCAGTATAAATGTTTAATAATCCCATGTAGAATAGTGGACACAGATTGGATTTTGGACCACAGGTTTACCACCAGGCTGTTGAGTTTCATTATGATGTCACAATGGAGTAGAGTTCAATTTTGATGTCACAATAGAGTGCAAGCCATCCATGTGAATTCCACTGCATTCATAACAAGATATGAGCCTCCCTTTCCCCAATCCCCACTCTTCTCTATCTTGTTGCTTCTGTCCTGTCTCTCAATAAATAATAGGTGGGTGGGCATTGTCTAAAGGCTATTAGTCCAACTATGTCACAATGGTGTATAGGTACTGTATTGTGCTCAGCTCTATTCCAAACACAGTGAGTAATTCTCAACACATCTCTCCTGTCACAGGGATGTCTATTCCAATGAAAGGACACTAGTTAAGGTCTACAGGCTCTGGAGTTCAACAGTGTCCCAGTAGAGTACAAGTAATATATACAGTATAATCTCAGACCAATGGCTTTTGTTTGTCTGTAGGCTATTCCACTTTAATTCACTTAATTAGTTTGATTAATGCAATGATTCTATTAAATGTCTTTATTTGATATGTTTGTTTGTGTGTTGTGGGTCTATATCTTTTTTGTTGTTGCTGGTGGCTACAACTGAAGTTCCCTAACGGGAAAATAAAAGTTATTCAATTCTATTATTATCTCTGCTCCTTACTGCTTATATATCACAAAGGAGTTGTATCCACTGAAAGGCCACAGACCATTGTCTACAGGCTCCTAGATTAAAATATGATGGCACAATAGTGTGAAGCAAAGAGATAGAGAAAGGAGTGACTATCAGGACAAATAAAGACTGACATTGTGTAATTGAGATGGGCATTGTCTGCAGACTCAATGACAGTTCAATATGATTGTCACAAAAGTGCAGATATACAGTGAGCACCATAATTCATTGGACAGTGACACATTTTTTGTTATTTTGGTTCTGTACTCTAGCACTTTGAGTTTGAAAGGATACAATGACAATGGGGTTGATGCAGGCTGTCAGCTTTATTTTGAGGGTATTTTCATCCATATTGGATGAACCGTTTAGAAATTATAGAACCTTTAATAAATAGCCCCCCCCCCCCCCCCCCCCCATTTCCGGGCTTCAACAAATATTGGACAGTTTAACATAATGTAGCATAAAGTAATCATTTTTAATATTTGGTTGCATATCCTTTGCATGCCATGCCTTCCTGATGTCTGTGACCCAACAACATCAAAAGACTCTTGATATCTTATTTTTGGTACTCTTACAAGTGATAAGAGTCTTCTCTGCATTTGAATGTATCTCTATGGGAATTTGGGGGTGGGACTAGATTTAGCTGTAAATTATGCTGGAACAGTATGAAATAATGTAGTGAGGCAGAACTAATATTCATCCTGGTGTCAGGTAGGCGGCTTAAGGTGAGCTACATGTGCAATTATGATATCCGGCTTCTTCATTTAAAGGAGATTCAATCCTTTGTGTGGAAGGTATGCTGTGTTTGGCGCGCTGGTGAATCTTGTGCGTGCGAGTAGAAAAGCCTTAATTGGTGATGATGGGCAGGCAGGGTATGCGTGAGCTCATGGCACACACTTCCTTGATTGCTGAGACCGTGGGTTGCACAGCTATTTTGTTTGGGGTTATCGCCGCCTTCTCTTGTGGACTGGGTGGTTAGCCACTGCTTTAGTCTCCTTGTGTCGATGCTAATGTGTTTAAGTTTTAACTTATGTATTTTGTGAACCGATAGCACTGGTGCACTTTTTACTCTACTCGATGACTGTATTACCTATTTAAATCACGACCTCACTTTGTGACCATTGCATGGATTTACCTTAGAGAGTGGAGAACGCATTGCTCAGATACTAAGCACCATTGTAAGTTATTTTCGTGAATTCAACTTGCCTCTTAAATAGCTTTTAAATCTTATTGTGAATAATAAACTTTGCTACTTTTCTAAATACTGGTTTGGGGCTGTTTTTCTAATAAGAGGTCCAGGACCTGCATGCCATATATTACAAGTAACTGAGTGTTACAGTTGGCGCTGCGAGCAGGGTCTTTTTGGAGATAAACAGTTGGATAAGAGGCAGGTTGGATTGGTACAGTGCTTGAGGTGTGGATGAAAGAAAAATATATATATACATATGTTTTGTTTTTTTGAGACTAAAGCAGTGGTAAACAGGAAGACCTGGATGACTGGGGCAACAAACATTAACTGCAACATGGACAGTATTTAACAAAGGTCCAAGACATACTGTTCCACTAACAAAAGGACACTAGGATTTTTTTTCTCTCCTTTTTTTCCTTCTCATTTTTTCTGAAGATGTCTATGGAGGAGCTTCGGGAGGAGATTGAGGCACTCAGGGTTAGGGTGCAGGCAGACAAGGTAGCCATGGCGAAATGGCTGTAAGTAATCAAGGGTCTGAGGTATCAAACGAGCCTCAAACCATCACTCTGCTGCCAGATATGCAGTAGATATGGATGGATCACTTTAAGGGTTGTTTCTTCTAATACATTTTCCTATTGAACTCTATGGAAAAATAAGTCAGTAGAAGAAAGCCTTCAAGTTATCCATCCATATCTACTGCATATCTGTCCAATTATTTATGGTGCTCACTGTAGTATCATCTGCAGCCAGCTTAGTTTGAATCATTAAACAATGTGTCCTCAAACCTGCCCCCTTCTTGTTCTCACCTCCCCTCTCTCCTTTCCCCTTTCCCCAACTCATGGGGGTTTTTGTGAAATGCCTAAAACTCAGCAGAGTTTGGTTCTGACACCCTTATAATGTATTGTAGCGATAAGGCTCTTGAGACAGCCTATCCTATGCTAGTTACAATATTTTGTTGTCAGCTCATTTCAGAAGTGCAGTTCCTTTTTTATTTCAAATTAAAATAAAGCATGCACGACATATACTGCAGTACACACTTAAAACAATTAAGTTAAGGATGTGACATATTTTAGCATTGTTAACACATGAACTTGATTATGCGCTGTTTGCCAGGTAAACTAATAAGCCAAAAATACAACTGAGACACACATATCGGTGTGGCTATGTTGTTCATAGTTATTACTGTTTTAAACCCTCTATCGATTAATGCAAAATATTACTACACATGCTGAACGATCCAATGCCACGAGTAATATGTACTGTATATAAGCGTGTACTTCAAAGAGACGAACACTACTCTGTGCACAAATTGATGCGTGACGCTAGTGACGACAAACCAGCAAACGGCGAATGACGTTTTGCGCATGCTTGCTGAAATCAGGTACCTTCAAGCTGCCGAGGTAAAAAGCGAAAGAAAGGAGAGGTGGAAACTGAATTTTGAAAGGTAAAGCAAGTGTATTGTTGTAAATTAGCTAGGTATATAAACGCATGGAGAGGGAATCCGGAAGACAAATGTTGGTGCTATAGCTGTAATTGATGTTAATGTTACCTACTATGAGTATTTTGGAACGAGATTGCGTGCCTAGCTAAGTAGGCAAACCAAGTAGGCAAGAACTATAATTGTTTTTAAACGTGGGTGCTTAATTATTTTGTAGTTGTTCATTTTTTAAATGTCCCAAGCGACCACTGGTATTGCTGGCCACCTAGGCACACCTCATTACGATCATGCAAACTAGCTAGAAAGCTAGCTAGCTAACGTTAATGATACGTGGTAGGAAGCTAGCAAGGGTAGTTTATGGCTTGATAAACTGATTGATTGTTAGCTACCTAACCCAAGAAATAGCCTGCTGTTTTGTGTTGATGGGATTCCTAATTATAAGAACATTCCTGTAATTAATTGTGTTGCAATAGCTTATCACCAAGCCAGCAAACCCTTGTGTGTGACCAGACAACCTTGTTGTTTTTCACCAGACAATCTGGTGCAGCGAAAATCTATGCAGCCCATCTCACCGAAATAACCTGCGTGGAATGTCTTTTTCTTTTTTAGTAAAACCTAATATCAATTTCTCCTTTGGAGATTGTACGTGTTTCTCTCTGTCTCACTGCTTAAAATAGCCTAAAAAAAGCTCATGGAAGTTGTTTTGACATGATAAAAATGGAACAAAACACATCTCATTAATGTGTAACAGAGAGGGGGGTGACTGGTTGGAACAGCTACAATAAAAACTCACACTGGTGTACTGCTAGTAGACAGACCAAATCCAAAGACATCCTTGTCTTACTGTGTGTGTGTGTGTGAGAGAGAGAGAGTGTGAGTGTGAGTGTGTGAGAGAGAGAGAGAGAGAGAGAGAGTGAGAGAGAGAGAGAGCTTGTGATTGTGCAGTAACAGCAGTATGTATGATTATTGCATTTCGGTCTCTACTCAGTGACGGCCCTGGGGAGAGCCACAGAGAAGATAGAGTTGCTGTCCTCACAAACCACCTGCCAGCACTGACTTTTTGCCCTGGGGACCGCGCAGTTTCAGCTCCTGGGCATCGGTCCCTCTCATCTACTCTTTTCTTTCTTTCCAGGGGAATGAAAGAAGTAGTTTCATGCTGGAATACAGTTTTATTCCCTTAAAATGGAATGGAGAGAGCAGCGAAGCTTTAACGGGTAGGAATGGTAACTGGAGAGTGCAAAATGGAGGAATTGGAAAGTAGCAATACACATTTTTGTTGCACGTAGTTCCCCACCACATCAACTGTCTCCATATTTGTTATGGGCATTATATTTACACATCTCACAAATTTACACACTATTCAGTGTCACAATTTTTACTGTTATAGAACACTCGATTTATATAATTTTTTCTTTCCATTTTAATGAGCTTGGGGTAAATGACGTGAAGGAGGGATTCAAAAACTGGCAACCCCCTCCCCTTGCTCCTCCCCTTCATGCTTCTTAATGGTTGCCGTGGAGATAGGGTGGGACAGTGATGGGGAGCGCTCCGGGTGCCGGTAAGGGGAGGGTGGGAGGGGGACTCCAGGGGATGGGGTGCATGCCATGGAAATTGAGCAAGCAGAAGGGCACAGGGCTTGAGGGCGGAGGAGAGGCGGAGTCGGGATCGAATCCACATCTCTCTCCGCCCCTGCCCCCGCCCGTCTACCACGAGAAGCAACGGCGGGAGCTTTGCGCTCTGCACGCGCTCAATAACGTCTTCCAGGACGGAGCGGCCTTCAGCAGAGATACACTGCAGGACATCTTCCAGAGGTGAGGGAGGACCCCTCCTGTCCCTGCTGACTCCTCCTGTCAGTGTCTTCATTTTTATATCTGGCCCCTCTTCTTCCCCTCGTCCGCGTAGGCTCTCTCCCAACACCGTGGTGACGCCCCATAAGAAGAGCATGCTGGGAAACGGCAACTATGATGTCAATGTCATTATGGCTGCCCTTCAGACCCGTGGATTTGAGGCTGTGTGGTGGGACAAGAGGAGGTACAGCCACAGCACGGTTGTAGCTGTTGATTTGAATTGAATTAAATGATACTTTTGGTCCAAATATGTGACCCACTCTATGAAAATGAGTCTCATGTGGGGGGAAATTTTTCTGACAAGTTATCATCATCCCCCCCCCCACATCAGATTCATTTTGGTAGAGTGGGTCATATATATGAAAATATACATATATACAGTGCCCTCCACTATTATTGGCACCCCTGGTAAAGATGCGTAAAAAGGGTTATAAAAAATTCACTGTTTGGTGAATTAGCTTAATCTCACACTGAAAAAATGAGAGAAATCCAACCTTTAATTGAAGTAAATTTATTATGAGAAAAAAAGATCCATCATCAAGACTTCCTGATGTCTATGACCCAACAACATCAAAAGACTCTTGATATCTTATTTTCTGGTACTCCTACAAGCGATACTATAACGTCTCTGCATTTGAATGGATCTCTATAGGCCTAGTCCCATCTAGGCGTGGGACTAGATTCAGATGTAAATTATGCTGGAACAGTATGGAATACATGGTTGGTAAAATGGCTGTAAGTCATCAAGGGTCTGAGGTATCAAACGAGCCTCAAACCATCACTCTGCTGCCAGATATGCAGTAGATATGGATGGATCACTTTAAGGGTTGTTTCTCCTGACAAATTTTTCTATTGAACTCTATGGAAAAATAAGTCAGGAGAAGAAACCCTTCAAGTTATTCATCCATATCTACTGTATTTATGGCAGCAGAGTGATGGTTTAAGGCTTATTTGATACGTCAGACCCTTGATGACTTAGAGCCATTTAGCCAACCATGTGTTCCATACTGTACCAGCGTAATTAACAGCTAAATCTATTCCCACCCCCCAATTCTCAGAGATCCATTCAAATGCAGAGACGTTATAGTATCGCTTGTAAGAGTACCAGAAAATATATCCAGAGTCCTTTGATGTTGTTGGGTCAGAGACATCAGGAAGTCATGGCATGCAAAGGATATGCGACCAAATATTTAAAATGATTACTTTATTCTATATATAAATGCAGGGGTGCCAATAATTGTGGCACATGTGGTTTTGTTAAAAATTATAATTTTTTGATGAGGGATTTCTTTTTCTTGTAATGAATTTACTTCAATTAAAGGTTGGATTTTTCAATTTTTTCAGTGTGAGATTAAGCTAATTCAAGCTGAATTTTTTATAACCCTTTCTACTCATCTTTACCAGTGGTGCCAATAATAGTGGAGGGCACTGTATATCCGGTCAATATACAATCAATTACCATGTACACAACAGAACATATAGTTCACTACAAACATAATGTTGTATTACTCAGCCGACTAATATAAGACTTAAAAACATCCCACTTTGTGTGCCAGCATATTCCCATCTACAATTTAAACAATTTAAACATCGCAAGAGAATGAGTATATTATCTGTGCCCAAAAAGTAAAAGTTAATCTTTGCCTTTTCCCATGTTCATTGAGCATCCAAACCGAAAATGGAACAAGCGTTTTTAAATCAGTGCATGCTGCACTGAAACGCCTACCCGAGCAAGAGCTCATATTTTCCATGAAGGACATGAGTAGGGTCGAGGACCATATTCTTTGCCAGATCTATTGCACTTGTACTTTTGCTTGGTGGTGTTCATGTGTTATAGAATGATTGCGCTGTTTTCTATCGTTTATTTTCTTAGCAGATGCCCTTATCCAGAGCAGCTTACAGGTTTTTTTTTGTTTTTTTATTTTTTAAACAAATTATCGTTATATACAGCAGGATTTTAAAAACTTTTTAGTTTGAATAAGCTCCTTGCGCAAGGGAACAATGACGGTGCCCCATTTGATAGTTTGTACCTTGCAACCACTAATTTATAATCTCAACTCCTTAAACGCTATACGACGATGTCGCCCAGTCAGTCCTCGTACACCGCAACAACCATTTATAACCACAGCTGGTGTGCTCAGTCAGTCAACATGTTGACCGTTTCCCTTTAGGGATGTGTCCAGCATTGCCTTGCCCAATGTGACAGGCTTCATCCTCAACCTACCCTCCAGCCTGTGCTGGGGACCCCTGCGTCTCCCCCTCAAACGGCAGCACTGGATCGGAGTGAGGGAGGTGGGCGGGGTCTACTACAACCTGGACTCCAAGCTGCGCTTCCCCCATGTCATTGGCCCTCCCGAGGAGCTCAGGTACTGTGGCCAGGCCCTGCCTCTTGCGTCCACACAATTTCATTCACTGTTTCTGTAGTCGGCACCAGAACAGCATTTGGAGGAACAAGTAGGTTTTTTTTTTTTTTTTGCTTCCATGCTGTACATTTTCCCCGTTGGATCCTGACAAGAGAACATTTTGTGCCGTTTCCTGCCGAAATCTTGGGCGCTTTCCATCTGCTACAAGTAACATTCTCACAACGTTTCTGCCAGCTTACCTTGAGCTACACACAGGGCCAGAGTCGGCTACTTTTTTTCCCGCAGTTGATACAGAATGAAAATGAGCATTGTCATGTTTGCCTACGGAATTGTAATTGCTCATCTTGTTCCAGCATCAGACCCTAGGGCAGTTTTTTTTTCTCTTAACCAAAACTCATTTATAGCCATTCGCATCACATTTATGGGGGAAAAAACAGTTGTATAATCAAATGCGGCAGTTGTGTTCATTTGAATTTGACACAATTAATTTTACCTGCCATCACCCTTATTGCCCCCCCCCCCCTCTCTCTCTGTTTTATTTGTCATATGACAGGAAGTTCTTGAGACATCAGCTTCGAGGAAAGAACTGTGAACTGCTATTGGTTGTACCGGCCGAGGTTGAAATTCAGCAGACATGGAGGTCGGATGCCTGTTGAATATTTCATACTGGTTTTTCGGAGCGGCCCTCCACCTATTTCACAGGTTTGGAGGGTAAAATCTTGAACAGGTGGGGGTGACTGGACCAGTCAAGGAGCCACTTAGACCAGACTTTCTTTTGTTTGCCCTCTCAACTGCTGGGCAGCCATCTGACGGCTGAGACTGAAGAACTGGACACGCACAGATGCTCACAAAATCCCAACACATATTTATGGACACCAGCTTTGGTGTTTCCGAACATAGTACTTAAAAAAATATATTTAAAATATTTTTCAATGTTGCATTGGAGTACTTTTCTCACAGTTCATGGTTTTTAAAGGGTGGGGGGGTCAGCGCTTCTATGTTTAGGCCTGTCCTCGTCCTCATTGCTGACACTCTTCCTCATTTTCTCACTCTATCCATCTTTTTAATTTTGACATTTGCATGCACATCTCTATTTATTTTCTCGTGGACCTTATTTTCTCTCTTTCCGCTGCATTTATAATTATGCTTAAAATCTGCCACTGACCACAGGCTCCTGTCCCAATGGCTGGCTGCCTGTCCTTAACTTGGCCAATCTTAACGCATGTTACAGTGATGCAATCCATTGAGTAAATATCACTCCAGCAGGTGGCAGTTATTCATAAACACTGTGCAGTGCATATATTAGCACAGTAGATACACTATTACACAGCACTTTAATGAATGGTCATTTTGCATCTTAGTTCACTCCTGTCCCCAATTGAGCCTGATTGATCATGTTCAAACACATGCCTACTGCTGTCTCCATCTGTGCTTCGGTTTATAAATGTACCTGTGTGCGGTCCAGAGGTTGGCTGTCTTAAACGTGGAGTGTAGGTGTCTGACATAGGTACTGTGGTGTCAGAAGTGTAAGTGCCCAGACGATTATGTATGTGTCTAGAGATCGAGTAGATGTCCCGAGTGAAAAAGATCATGGTGATCTGACATTTTGTACTGAGGATGTTGATGTATAAAATTATGGGAATGTAAAGGACATTTTTGAGAAATTGAGCAATGAAAGTGGAAGTCTGAAAGAATGGGTGTAAAAGATAGCTATGGAATTGTTAGTGATTCATGCTCAATACAGCCGTTTCAAATATTCATAATGGTTGGTTATAGTTACAGTATAAATGGATACCTATTGTTACACGACCTTAAAGATTGTGTGAGAGAGCCTTAACGTATCTACAGTGAATTTGTATATTTGCTTATTTTGACTTTACAAAAAGAGCAGGCTCAAAAGTCCTCTCTAAACGTACTTTAGGTGCATTGGTAAATTGAAAATGAAACGATCGTGACACTGAACATGGTTTGCAAGGACAATCTCTCCTGCTCACTCCCCAGCCTCTCCTCATGTTCGGTTTTGACTTCCTGCTCTTCTATTTTAAGGAGAGCTGGGTACAGTTCAATTTAATTTAATTGGTTATGTCGTTTTTTTCCACATTAAAATAAAATTGATATTGTACTTTATGTAAATATTTTTCGCAGGTGTGACTTGCATTTGTGTGCCTGTATGTGTGAGTTGGTAAACGCGGGCCTCTTATGAGACAATGCACAATAGATGAGGTGTACAGTTTAACGTGTGTCGTTAACAGGTGTTGGCTTCCAAAGGTTTGGTGTGCATTCAGTACTCCTTTTTGTTCATTATTAACATGCCGTCATTGAGTAAAGACTACTGCTCTAATCGTTTGTTGGGGGCAATGTGATACCATGTAGGCTAACTGCAACCGAAATTAGGAGTGAAATTGCTCTGCAATCAATCTTTGAACCTAAATATGATTTTTTTATTTGAAATTTTTTATTTTATTTATATAAATCTAAACCTGATTTTTTGAACTCTGCTCCCATTAGTGTGCGCGATCCCGAGTGCCTTTCTCGACTTGGGCAAGCGCGATTCGCGGACGCGCTTTCAGCCGCACGGGGACGCGCTAAGCAGTGCAGATGTGTCGCAGATTTGAAAACTCACTGTACAGGAGGAGAGGGCAAATATCAGGAAATGAAACGGTAAAAAACATTTGAAACAGAAACAAATCCAAGGAGGGGAGTAGTTAGGGTGGATTATTGCGTTTCTGAAACGTGTCAGCCTGGATTGTCAATTTATAAGTACTTTGCAAAGGAACAAGACTATCCAGGCGAATATTAACATTGCACGCGTGTGTATAGAGCACAGCACAACAGTGATGGAACTATCAGCGATAGGCGAACAAGTGTTTGCCGTGGAATCGATAATCAAGAAGAGAGTTAGAAAGGTAAGGAATAAGTGTGTGTTTGGTGACGACAGATATCGCGTTTGTAATGACTAAATTTGAAGACGCATATACATCCTTACACGTTTGGCTTAGTATTATTTAACGAAAACATACGCTAGCTGTAAAACATCCAGGTGTACAAGCTACTACGCGATAGATGGGTATACGGTTTAACTGAGAGTGCTTAAGTGATTCGCAAAACGCACCTGAACCGCTACTTTTATCTACTGATATAAACATAGCCTACAGAAGGGGGCGTGGGGAGTGCCTCTTTAACTTAATGTGTGAGTGCATGGCTGTTCCGTCCAGCATGCATGTTGTGAAGGATGATTCAGGGTTTGTAAATGGTCTCCAGTATTGTCCGTGCGTCTGCAGGACAGATTACACTAGTAGTGGACGGATTTATATGGAGCTACGCAGTTTATTTATAAACGCCTGGAGAAAGAAATAGTCTGACAGGAGCCAATGGAGCTATAACACTGGTTTCGTCAAAATAAACGGTGTATGTATATGTTTATCCCTCAATGTTGTTGTACTGGTATTAAAATATTAAAATTGCGTAATGTTAGTTTTAGTGAATATAAATAATCGTTGTCCACACATTAATACATTCGATTGTATTAGGCTATAGTCCTGATTTCTTGATGTCATTATATTAATGCTGAATGTTCTTAATTCAATTCATGATATTTTTGTTCCATTCGCTAGGTTGATGTTGCTAGGATTTTTGATCTTATCGGTCATCTTAGATGTAAACAAGGTTGAAGAACACACGCGGCCATCAGCACTTGTTCCGCTATGGAGAGAACGATACAGTGGCGCACGTTGCGCAACACTGTTGTATTTACTTATGTTATCATGGCCCCACCCCCTGGAGCGTCGCAAAATATTCTAGAATGTTTTGTGAGGCTGGAGGGGGGTGGTCCAAGACGGGCTTTTTTTGTCGCTAGTGAGCTCATGTGTGGTGACGTCACCACAATAAAAGTTGTCACTGCCACCGACCCTTTACAAGTTGACGTCATTGGTAACGTTCAGTAGGCTATATCAATAGAAATCTGACCAACTTTTTTTTTTTTTCAATTCACGGATTTAAAGTTATTTTTTGTATATTACAGTTATCTCCCTCCCTCCTTCTCTCAATCTCTTTCTCTCTGTTTACATGTAGGGGAATGTGGAATACTTACTGAAATGGAAAGGATGGCCTCCCAAGTAAGCATATATTGAAACTATGATTATTATGTTGTGAGAATGGGGGCACCGCAAGCAGACCCGTGGAATCTGTGTAACGTGACATTACAGCTCTGTGATGTAATTCATACCTATACACGTGATCCCTATGGTATTAGGGAGCACTATTTGCAAATGTAATTTAGCACAAACAATATTGCAGTCTATTTCTTGCGCGCTCTCTCAATCTCACTCACATAGTGTGTGTGTGTGGTGTGTGTGCGCGCGCGCGCTACCCATCTCTTAACACTAGCTGTCAATGGCAAAAGTGAGTCTAGCATAGTATTATGTAAGATACTTTTTGTGAAGGCCAGCACTCAGTCTTTGTTTAATCTATTCAGGTGCACCAAACCTATGAGTGATATCTGCAATCAAATATAAATGTATATATACTGTATTAGATGTATATATAGGGTTATTTCTCCTGACTCAATTTTCTATAGAACTCTATGGGGAAAAAAGTCAGGAGAAGAAACCCTTAAAGTGATCCATCCACATCAACTCTATATCTGGCCGCAGAGTGATGGTTTGTGGCTCATTTGATACCTTAGACCCTTGATGACTTACAGCCATTTCACCAGTTATGTGTTCCATACTGTACCAGCGTAATTTACAGCTGAATCTAGTCTCACCCCCCAATTCCCATAGAGATCCATTCAAATGCAGAGAGGTTATAGTATCGCTTGTAACAGTACCTGGAAATAAGATATCGAGAGTCTTTTGATGTTGATGGGTCACAGACTTCAGGAAGTAACAGCATGCAAAGAATATGTGACCAAATATGAAATATGATACTGTAAAAATAAATTAAAGCAAAGGGTATGAATACTTATGTAAATTAAAGATTTCAGTTTTAGATTTTTAATACATTTGCAAAAATATCTAAAAACATGTTTTTACTTTGTCATTATGGGCTATTTTTGTTTAGAATTTTGAGACAAAAAATTAACTCAATCTATTGTAGAATATGTCTGTAATGTAATAAAACGTGGAGATGGTGAAAGGGGTATTCAGACTTTCCGGCTTGACTGTATATACTGTATATATGGGGCCATAAAACCTCTACTTTTCAATACCGTTTGAATTGGACTTTGACGGCAAACTCGTTCCCCACATGCCATTCTTGCACCTGTCCGTAGGTTTTCCAAAAAAGGACAAAACTGTCTGCAGCCCCAGACATAAAACAGAATGTCCTTAACCAAAAATAGCAATCAAACCAACCTTTGCCAATATGCTGCCACTGTCCTGCTTAAATTCAAACACCACCACAAGAGGTGCTCGTCACTCTCTCTGCAACGGTTTTCCAGGCAGCAAGTTCACCTTTTATCCCAGAAAAGGCTGCTCTCTGCTGCATCATTGGACACAAATACCCTGCCAACACAAACAATATATTTGTGTATATATATAAATAAGAATATATACTGTATTAATTTTTTTTTTTCCTCCATACCAGTCGGCCAGCATCTTATACATATGCATTCTGTGTTCCGATTTTTCACAGGTACAGCACATGGGAACCAGAGGAGCACATTCTGGACCCGCGCCTGGTCTTGGCCTATGAGGAGAAGTAAGTCTAACTATAGGATTGTAATTTGGTCATTTGGGGAGATTGAGTATTCCAAACTGGAGATAATGGTAGAGGGGGGGGTGGGGGTGGGGGGGTCATTAAAAAAATAAGATTAAAAGGTACAAATAGCCTTCCGCCATATCGCATATTTGCAGACTGTCTTTACCGCTGATCCGGTCTCTCGTTTTTGCCACACCAGAGAGCAGAAGGACAGGGCGCTCGGTTATCGGAAGAGAGGGCCCAAACCCAAGAGGCTCCTGCTACAGGTACGGTCCTGCGCTTCTCTCCCAGAGCACTGTGTCCGTGTTTGGGACCGCTCTTGTAGGCCGTGATGTCGAGTAAACGCTGCTTTTAAAGACCACTCCTTTCCCCCAATGAAAGTTAAGCTACACTTCAGTCTCATCCAGGCAGTCAGAGCACCGACTCTCCATCTCTCCGTCTGTAGAATATCTACACTATGGACCTCCGCAGCGCCCACAAGGCCTCAGAGAAGCCCCCAGCTCGCCTGCGCCTCTCCCTCACCCGCTCAGTGGATGCTGGGCCAGATGCCTGCGTGGAACAGTGCCGGGTGAGGGGAGGAGGGCTGTACCGAAGGCTAGCGCAGCGCAAGAACAAGCAGAGGGGGTCTCGATTCCTGCACCTCACCCCTCCTCCCCAGCCCCCCACACCCACACAGGACCCCCCGGATGAAGACTGGGGTGGGAGAGAGGAGGAAGAAGAAGTGGAGTTGGAGGAGCGAGAGGAAGAGGAGGCAGGACAGGAGGAAGAAAGAGTTCCAGACATGCACATAGATATTCAGACTGGTAAATAAATGCTTAATTGTCAGACAGATATAATGTGAGCACCAGTTTGACCCTCCTGCCCCAGTTCTCTTGTTGTAAGTTGCTGTGTGATGTTCCCTGTTTGGCGCTGATGTAACACACTGTAATTCCATCACTTTACAAAATGTAAAGGGACACGTGGTGCTTTGCTATCACAAGAATTTGCCTAATCAGTCAGTCACACACAGAGGAATCTAATCGGAAACTTTGACTCAACTCTGTACTTCATCTCTCTCTGCCTCTCCCCCCTTTCTCCCTCTCTCTCTATCTCCCTCCCTCCCTCTCTCACCACCCCCTCCCTGCCTTTCTCACCCTCACCCTCCCCCTCACTCCCCCTCACCCCCTCCCTCTCGCCCTCCCTCCACCCTCCCTCTCGCCCTCCCTCCACCCTCCCTCTCGCCCTCCCTCCACCCTCCCTCTCGCCCTCCCTCCCCCCTCCCTCTCGCCCTCCCTCCCCCCTCCTCTCGCCCTCCCTCCCCCCTCCCTCTCGCCCTCCCTCCCCCCTCCCTCTCGCCCTCCCTCCCCCCTCCCTCTCGCCCTCCCTCTCCCCCTCCCTCTCGCCCTCCCTCCCCCCTCCCTCTCGCCCTCCCCCCTCCCTCTCGCCCTCCCTCCCCCCGCCCCCACCCCCCCCCACCCCCCTCCCTCCCCCCTCCCTCTCGCCCTCCCTCCCCCCTCCCTCTCGCCCTCCCTCCCCCCTCCCTCCCCCTCCCTCCCCCTCACCCCCTCCCTCGCCCCCCCTCCCCCTCACCCTCCCCCCTCACCCCCCTCCCTCGCCCCCCTCCCCTCACCCCCTCCTCTCGCCCTCCCTCTCGCCCTCCCTCACCCCCCCTCCCTCGCCCTCCCTCCCCCTCCCTCGCCCTCCCTCCCCCTCACCCCCCCTCCCTCGCCCTCCCTCACCCTCACCCCCTCCCTCTCGCCCTCCCTCACCCTCACCCCTCCCTCTCGCCCTCCCTCACCCCCCCCCCTCACCCCCCCCCCTCCCTCTCCCCCCCCCTCACCCCCCCCCTCACCCCCCCCTCACCCCCCCCCTCTCGCCCTCCCTCACCCCCCCCCCCTCACCCCCCCCCCCCTGACCCCCCCCCCCCCCCCCCCTCCCTCACCCCCTCCCTCTCGCCCTCCCTCACCCCCTCCCTCCCCCTCCCTCACCCCCTCCCTCTCCCTCACCCCCCCCTCTCTCTCTCACCCCCCCCTCCCTCACCCCCCCCCCCTCCCTCACCCCCCCCCTCACCCCCCCCTCCCTCCCCCCCTCCCTCCCTCACCCCCCCTCCCTCTCTCCCCCTCACCCCCTCCCTCTCCCTCACCCTCACCCCCTCCCTCTCCCTCACCCTCACCCCCTCCCTCTCCCTCACCCTCACCCCCTCCCTCTCCCTCACCCTCACCCTCACCCCCTCCCTCTCTCTCCCTCTCAGGCACAAGCAGAGCAGAGGGCTGGGGCTCCTCAGAGGAGCATGAGGAAGTGACTGTGACCGAGAGGCCCGAGGACTGGAGTCCTGTGATTGGTCCGGGGGAGGTGACCGTGACTGATGTCACCATCAACTCGCTGACAGTGACTTTCAGAGAGGCCTTGGCGGCTAAAGGGTTTTTTCGAGGCTGGGGTTTGGAGTTCTGATAGAGGGACAGAGGGGAGCAAAGCGGGAGATGGAGATGGCTGGCTTACTAAGTCTTACCCTCTCACAGGGTCTAACATGCCTCCCAATTCCTTCAGTTGTCCACCAATTCATCCCCCTCTCCTCCGGTTCATGCGTTGTATAAACTCGTCTTCTCCATCCATCCTCTTCTACTTCTGACTTCCTCCCAGCCGATGCATGCTTGATAGAGCATATACACGCACACTGGCATTCACGTGTAAATCACAATTGTACATGATACTTTACCCAAGCACCACTAAAACGCACTTGTGCTGTGCATGTGTTTACATTTGGAATAGTACTCATGGTGAGCTGTAGAACGTAGAGGCCCGCGCTCCAACGATTAATCAAGCAAGAGATTTTAATCCAATTTTCAAGGCAGACATGTTTTCGGCTACTGCCGTCCTCAACGCCACACGAAAATAAAACGACAAGGAGTTCAAATCTCTTGCTTGATTAATCATTGGCGCCCTTTAAATTGTATGCATTTGGACGGCCGACGCACCATCTACGATAAAGAAAGCGCCAAGTAAAAGCTCCCGTTGTTCAGAGCTGTAGGACGTAGCCAGCCTCAGAGCTTCAAGCATTAACTAAACTCTATTCAAAACACAGATGTGGACATCACAATCAAAGACTGAGGAAGCAGCCATTTTCATTTCAGATGGCTCTTGTGTTCTGCTGAGCACATTAAATCTAAACAGCTACGTCAATACTCCAAGTAATACAGAAAGAAAGTGCTTCTTTTAGAGCATTATCAAACATTATCAACATTTTCTTTTTACTTTTTTAAATGGTTTAGACTTTTAAAAATGAAGTGGGAACCCCCATGTAGACGTGATACTGTATCATACTGTATTTATGCTATTGCATTTGTATGCGGCTCCATGACAATAGGTTCAGTGTATTTATTGATATTTATTTATTTCTTGCGTATGGTCTTTATGGGTTCGGAGACGCTGTGCCACAGGGTCAGCCTTTCCAGAGTTGAGCAGAGGCAGGATGCCGATCAGCAGAAATATGCTTCCCAGGTAGTGTTTTCGGTTCAATTCATTGAGCACTTGTGGATACTGAGGTGGACGGACCCCCAAATGTATAACGAATGAACCTTTTTCAACAATTAATTTCTCTCTTTAAGAAGTTAAAGAGGACCGTTATTAAATTGTACTGTTGGACACACTGTGCAGAGGCCTTGGAGAAGACGCAGATGTAGGTACATACGCGCGTTTACTCAAATGTTTCAATCCTAACTAAAGTCATCAGAGGAGTACTCCGTGAATATTTGTAAATTGTCTTTTTACTCGTCTACAGTCGTGACCATAGGAGTTGTATTAAGTGTATATCCAAAACTTGAAAGGGGAAGGGAGATTGAACGTTTGAACATTTCTGGGGGAAATCGGCTGGCTAATCCCCGCCCCATTGGAAACCATTAACCGGAGTAGCCACGTAAACATATTTGTCCATAACTTCCCTTTTTGTCTGCAGTACATGTCAAGGCTAATTGGTATATTATTTAGCATCATCTCTAATTCTATACAATCATAAAACATGGGATTTGCCATGTTACTTTTAATTAAAATGGAAAATGAAGCAAGTCAAAGTAATAATTCAAAGCATTAGCCCAAAGTTTACTAAAAAAATAAATAAAAATCAACGAGCCTCTGCTCCTCCTGCCCCTCGGGAGTTTTGGGCGGGTATAAGGGCCAGCACCCTCAACTAACTTTGGGCTAAAAATGAAGGAATGGAGAAAGCATGAATGGAAGACTACGGACTGGCTCTGCAGTCTGTTTACACTATATAAAGGGAGAGAGAAAACATATGATGGCATATGGTGTCATTTATTTTTCAAACAGAATCAAGTCTGCCATTATTTTTGTATTATGGACTGAATGTGATTATTTATTTTGCAAGAAACCTTTGTGTAATGGTAAGATTTTATTTTATTTTTTACTGTGATTGACAGCTCTGATGCTGTTGTAGGAGGTGTGTGTCGATTTAGCATACAGTGGTTGCTTTGGCTGCATTTTGTTCACCGTTGAGTAAAAATGCAAACTGCACTTTACAAATGAAAGATTAATTATTGTAAAGCTCCCTTTACATTTTTTCAGTCTTTGTACAAGTAAACATACCTATATCACTTTTTTTTATTGTACTCAAAATAAATATGTGGCAAATATTTTATATACTTTAGCAGTTTGTGTTTTTCTTTTAGTCATTTGTGACTTGATTTCTGTTACATTACATTACACTGTTAAGCACCCAAGATTCATCTAAGTGTAGAAATGTGCATATTTTACCAGTCCATCCGTCACAAATATTTGCAAATCATTGATCTACAAAATCTTGCTTGACACTTGAACACGACTGACATATATGAATATTTTTACTGTTTGAGGGTAGCTTGGTCTCATTGTGAAAGTATAGCTACACACTGATCTGTATGAGAAGACAAACATGATTTAAAAAGAAACCAGACATGCAAATGAGGAACTTGTTTAGGACAACAAAAATTACCCCCATGACATAAAACACTGAAATTAGACTTACTGAAAATGTAAAAAAATAAAAATAAAAATGTAGATCATGTACAATACCAAAAAAACTCAATTCCAGGCAGCACACTGTAATGCTCAGAACAGCCAGCAGAGGTCGTCACTTTACATCATAGGATCAAAGCAAAATTGCATACGAAAGAGAACGACAATCAAACCCAACTCATCTATCCAGGCCAGGTGGAAAAGCAGTCTGCTGCATCCCGATTGTGAGGCTCACTGCAGAAGCACATGACCAAACAAACCCAGGTCATCACCGAACACACCTCCAAACACACCTTATTTCTGTAGTTCCCCTTAATGTTCAGGCCAAAACAGTCCCACTAAGAAAGGATGCTTTCTTTCAAAAGAAAGAAGCCAGTGGCACAATTACAGGGACCGGTTTTCTCCAGGGTGCGTCTACGGTCCATTCTTCCAAAAGGGTGCTCCCTTGTGTAAGCACGCCCCGCCTGGCTCATCCCGCTATCATTCCGCCCCCATAATCCGTGAAGCGATTCTTTTGGACAGCACTGGTCTGACAGGTTAACAGCACATTTTCTAAACCTGGCCTCGAGGCCAGTGCTGCTGCGTTTTCATCCTTCCCCTTTAATCAGGATTTATTTAAACCTGGGACACCAGGAGAGTTAAATCTCTGGCCAGTCCATGGCATTAATCCATCAATTACCTATCGGGTAGGAAAGAAAGCCAGAAGCATAACTGGTCTCGAGGACCACATTCCAGTATCCCCGTTCTAAATGTTTCCAACCGTACGGATGGTTATTATTCGATGGGTTGAAGTTACTGTTGAAAGAATTGCCTCTTGACGCTCGCAGCCAGAGGTGGACTGCCAGAAAAACCCACTCGCAGGGCACAGAATGTAACATACAATAGCATTAAACAGAGTGCATTTCATAAATCATTTCTTAACATCCTATAATAAAGGGGATGAGAGAAACAGACCAAGCGAGCCTAATAAACAGCCTGGTGGAGGGTCCCGCCCCCTCATCCTGGATGACTGTGACATCACCAGTCATGTGACCAAAGCAAGTGAAATAAATACCCCACAACCAGCTTGTGTATTTTTCCAATGGTACAAACATACTTTAATATACAATTAAATAATTGGCAAAAAACTGACCACCAAAATAATTATAATTAAAAAAAAAAAATCAAATAAAAACAGCAAAAGTTCTTTTTTTTTTTTGCTTCCTTTCAGCAAGCACCAAAATATGTCAACAAGACAAGTGGCCAAAGTTTCCATTTGAAACAAAACAGAGTTTTTTTTCCCCTCCATCTGAGTCCATTTCTCTTTTGAGGAAAAAAAAATAAAGAGTTGTGTGGCTGTGGTCTGTACAGCGATTCAGTATGTATTTATATATACGCATGTATAGCAACGGGATCTTCAGAATGGCGTGATTTCTCTCAGGACTCCCGTGAGGGAAATGTACGCATCTCAGTGTCATTTTGCATCACATTTACATCTTCAGTACAAAAAAAAAAAAAGTATGAATTCCTGTAGGTTCAAGTTTTCCTTTTCAAAAAATAAAATTAAATAATATATCTATATATAAAAGGAGTTTGTTTGTTTTTGTTTTTTACAAAATAAGTCTCAAGCCATATTGCCACTGTTTACATTGTGTGGTACCTTCCTCTATCCCTGCCCCTAAAGGAATATAGTGTGAACGTATTGTGATGATTGTGTGTTCATGTTAAGCAACCCCCACCTGTCCACCCGCTGACACATAGTACGGGAGACTCACGGCACAACACTGTGTGTTTGTGTGTGTAGCTTTACAGCATTGCAGTGTCGTTATCTGAATATCTGTAATATTTTTAACTTACACAAAAAGGCGCATTGGTGCTGGTCAACTACACCCCACCCCACCCCTTCCAAAATCCTAAAGCTTTAAACATTTGATATGGAATTCTGTCTCTTCAATTATTTCAACAATTCCAAGGAAACTAATTTGTTGGGAAAAATATAGTAATACAAAAAAGAAAAAAAAAATCCCTGTCCTTCTCTGTCTGTCGGTCTGAACGTTTGTACATCTTTTTTATATTTAAATTTTATTACAAAAACAGTATTTAAGTCCAGTTTTTTTTGTTTTCTTTGTACAATAAAAAATATTAAATTAAAATCCCAAAGTTCTGAGCACAGAGAAAGTGAGAAAAGGGGACAGCATGGTACTTCATAGGCCAGGCGGGGGGGGGGGCAGTTTCTCACGGTCTGATAAAAGATGGGGGGGGGGGGATAGATTTCGTATAGACCCCCCCCCCCCCACCATGTTCCTCTCCTCCGCTTCACTTCTTCAGTAGAGTTCATTGCATGTTTCTCCAGTACAATCCCATTTTATAAATCCACTGGTACACTTCAAATGGTGCCAGCCCCGCCCACAAGCTCCACCACATAATACCGAACCCAAACCCCCCTCCCCCCTCCCCCCTCCCCAAATTCAGCAGTACGTCCAATGTTACATATGTGTCAGATACAAGGAGTGCACATTCACAGGATGGGTGGTGGGGACTTAGATAAGATCTGACACGCGGTGCGTTTGGCCTTTCTGAATAGGCCAATAGCGTAGACCCGTTTCAGTCTCCAACACTGCAAAGGTTCAGGTGATACCCCTGCCCCCAGAAAAATTCTACAAGCACAACCTTCCCAAACCCCAGTTCCACTTTAACAGTCATTAACAAAAATATATTCTTTGTGAATTTTAGCAGTCTCACTTTAGCAGTATATTTGCCAACAAACCGTCAAAAAAAAAATTTTTTTTTAAATAAAAAATACAAATAAAAATGAAAGCAAGGCCAAACTTTAAAGAAAGATATGATGCGATGTTTGTATCAAGACAGAAATCATTAATAACAATAATATATCCACTTCACTCTGCAAGACGGATACAATCATGACTGGTTTATGGAGAGAAACATACAATAAAAAAAGACCACTGTGTTAATTCACTTTGCTCTTTAATTATTTTTTTGCTGCTTTTAAAATCTTAAAAATATTTATTAAAGGCAAACACCTCCCAAAAATATCACCTGTCATTCTCTGAAGGAGAGAAATCCCCCTGCTTTGTACACAATTGGCAAAATATATATATACTTTTATATATATATGTATATATATATATATAAACAGCAATAACTTACCATTCATTTGCTCGTCCATACATTGATTTGTGGCTGTATTGTAGCATCTCCCATAGGAAGTTCAGGTTTTTATTTATAGTGACAAAATATTAAATAATAATAATAAAAAAACAAAAATCCTAAAACCATCTCCCCAAAAAAGTACTGAATGCGCCGTTAATGCTACATGATGTCGAGGGTACTGTGATTAAGGTCCTGGTTACCTCCCGCCAACATGTCCGCCGGCCCGGGCCCGTGTAGGACCCCCATCCCGCCGAGCTGGGACAGCATGGCGCTCTGGTTGGCGCCGAAAGCGGAGGAGGGGTCCATGGGGTTGGGCTGCTGCTGCTGCTGCTGGGACCCCACCATGCCCGGGTGGTGCGGAGGGGGGAGGTGCCCGGGGTGCGGAGAGCCCGTCTGAGTCTGGGGAGAGATGTGGTGGGGGGAGGGCTGTGGCTGCATGCGGGGGGAGGGGCTGGAGTGGGGGGGTTGGGACTGGGGCCGCGGAGAGGGCTGGGGCGAGCGCACCTGGCTGCTGAGGGAGGAGGGCAGCGACTGGCCCCCCTGGAGGTGGGGGGACTGGGACATCTGCTGCTGCTGCTGGGGGCTCATGGGGCTGCCGCCCAGCTGGGCGGGGGAGCCTCCGCCCCGGTGCTGCTGCTGCTGCTGCTGCTGCTGCTGTTGCTGCTGCTGCTGCTGATGCAGGATCCGCTGGTGCAGGGCCTGCTGGAGCAAAGCCTGGGAAGACTGAGGCTGGGTGGGCGGAGCCTGTGGCTGCTGCTGCTGGGGAGGAGGCCCTCCTCCTGCACCACCCGGGGCCCCGTCAGCCCCCTGCAGCCCCGCCATGGCGCTCTGCTGCTGCTGCTGCATCTGGAGGTGGTGCTGATGCTGCTGGAGTCTCTGCTGCAGCGCGGCAGCGACCTGCTGCTGGGACACGCCCGCCGGGTAGCCCTGCTGCGCACCCTGCTGAGGCCCTCCTGGCTGTGGCTGGCCCATGAAGCCTTGCTGCTGCTGCTGCTGCTGGAACTGGGCGTGGTTGCCCATTTTTTGCTGCTGCTGTTGGAGGTGCCGTCTCATGAGCAGCTCTCTGAACTGGGGGTTAATGTTGGTCATGGCGGAACCCTGGGCTTGCATGGTACCCTGCTGCTGCTGTTGCTGTAAACCTCCAGCCAGTAGGGGGCGCTGTTGGAGCTGCTGCTGTTGGAGCTGCTGCTGCTGCTGCTGTTGTTGGAGCTGCTGTTGCTGTTGGAGCTGCTGCTGTTGTTGTTGTTGGAGCTGCTGCTGTTGTTGGAGCTGCTGTTGCTGCTGCTGCTGTACCTGCTGCTGTACCTGCTGCTGTTGGAGTTGTTGCTGTTGCGGTGACATGGAGGGCATCCCAGCACCCTGGCTCACGTGCATGACCGCCGGGGCGCCCCCCGGGTTCACGCCTACCGGCTGGCCGTCCATTCCCCCCGGGGCCCCACCCTGGTACCTGGCGGCCCGCTGCTTGATGAAGGCGGCCATGAGCTGGGGGTTGGAGCGCAGGATGTTGAGGACCTGCTGCTGCTGCAGGGGGGAGCTGGGCGAGCGCAGGGTGCGGAGGAGCTCCTGCAGGCCGGCCTGGGGCAGGTTCCCCCCGCCCGCCACGATCCCACCTCCCGGGGCCCCCGCCACACCCATGAGCCCAGCCACTCCGCGCCCCTGCTGCTGCTGCTGCTGCTGCTGCTGCTGCTGTGGGGTCACCATCCCTGGATGACCCATCTGGCCCATCATCCCGGGCGGCCTCTGCTGGGGCTGCATGGACGGGCTCCACTGTTGCTGCTGCTGGGGGGGCTGTAGTGGGGCCCCTCCCTGCTGCTGGGCCTGGAGCTGCACCTGCACCTGCGGGTTCACCTGCTGCTCCATGTGGGCCCGGGCAGCCTGTGCCTGGGGGGCCATCCCCGGGGCGCCCACCATCCCTCCCCCCGGGTGACTCATGCCCATCTGGGCCTGGGGTTGCGGGGGCTGGTGGGGTGGGTGAGGCGCCATCTTGCGGGCGGCCTGTGCCGCCTGCCACTGCAGGGCCATGTGCCGCTGGTTCTCCGCCTCCCGCTGGATCTTCATGGCGATCTCCACGGCGGCGGGGGGTGGGCCCGTGGGCTGCTGCTGCTGGGGCGCTTGGGGCTGGCCAGGGATGGGCTGCTGCTGCTGGGGCGGGGTGGCGGGACCCAGGCCCGGTTTCCCCTGGGACTGGGGGTGGTGCGGGGAGGAGCCCGGGGGGTGGTGCGGGGAGGAGCCCGGGGGGTGGTGCGGGGAGGAGCCCGGGGGGTGGTGCGGGGAGGAGCCCGGGGGGCGGGGCGCATAGGGGGGCAGGCTGTTGGGGTGCTGGCTGGGTGGGGGCTGGGGTTGCTGCGGGAGCTGGCCCTGGCTTATCATCTGCTGCTGGGGCGAGTGGATCATCCCGCCTCCTGGCATCTGCTGGGGGGGGAGGGGCTGGGGGAGGGTCTGGGTGGGGGTCTGCGGCGTGGGTGGCTGGGTGCTGCAAGACGTGGGCGTGCTGGGGGCCGTGTTGCCGTTGTTTCCTGGCGACGGCAGCCCCCCTCCTCCTCCTCCTCCTGTCGGAGGGGGCTGGCCTGTCCGCTGCATGGAGGCCATGCGCCTGCGCAGCATCTGCGCCTGCTGCAGCCGGTGCTGCAGCTGCTGCTGCCGCAGCTTGTGCTTGATGTTGAGGCAGAAGGGCACGGGGCACTTGTTCTCCTGGCAGTGCTTGGCGTGGTAGCAGCAGAGAGCGATGAGCTGCTTGCAGATGGGGCAGCCGCCGTTGGTCTTGCGCTTGCAGCCCTTGGTGTGCTGCACCACCCGCTTCATCTTCTGGCAGGAGGCCAGGGAGCAGTTGGCGTTGCGGCACTGGCAGGCGTGCACCAGGGACTGGATGCAGCGCTGGATGCTGAGGCGGCGTGAGTCTCCGGGGCTCTGCATGGAGGCCGCCGCCTGGCTGCCGCTCTCGTCGTCCAGGCCCAGGCCCAGCTTGTCCATCTTGTGCTCGTGGCCCTTAGCGTGGTAGCAGGTGATGCACAGGTCATAGTCCTGAGAGAGAGGGGAGGGACGTTAAAGTTACGACCGTGGCGCAACCGTGCAACCCTTGCAGGTCACAGGGACCCTATGCCTTGGCACAGCTGGGGTTCCACCTGCCACAAAGGCTGTGTCACTTTTTATTTTGATAATCAAACTTAATATTTTTATATGTAATCCCGTTGCCAAGGCAAAATAAGAAACCGAGTCGCGCTCTTCGCTCATCCGTGTTGAGCTCATGGTAACGCTCAACATCAAAGAGACCGATAAATAACAAGCAATGTTATTGTGTTGTCTGGAGGGTATACCGTTAGCTAGCCTAAATAAAGTTAATGTGTGGGTCACGCTATCCACGTAGCCTGTAGGCTATACATTGGAAATGGAGCAAAGAAAAATTGTAACTCCACAGCACCTCAGGTGGAAACCAAGAAGAAAGCAGTCTGCATGGTATGCAAGTGGCAACTGTCTGGCTAACACTTTTTTTCCCCTCCAAAGGAGATTGTCAGTTCAGTCTAAGTTAAGAAAACCATGCCATTGTTGGAAATTAATGATGAACTTAATGGTGCGTTTTTCTTGTTTGAGCAACAGTTGATCTACAGAGTCATTGTATTGCTGCGAACAGAATCATTGGCATTATGATCTTCCCTTGCTTTATTTTTCTTAATTAAACTTCTAGATACTGTTGTCATCATTTCTTAGTTACAGCCTAGCGTGTTTAAGCCATTTAGCCACACTTTAATGGGAAATTAAAACTGGGCCATAATAATTACACCTTGAGCCAATGTTTTAATGTTTTAAATTTTGACGGTAGAAAATTAACAAATTCCAACTAATTTCTCTATTGTGAAATTCATTCAAGCTCTACCTGCCACTAATTAAAGCACTTTCATGTTTTACATTTTTGGATTTTCAATTCCTTGACTCTTTGTAAATCTGAAGACCTTCAAGGTTGGTGGGAACCCTGTACAGATCTGAATGGCCACTCTGCCACTTCTATCTGACCAGTGTGGCACCACTTCTATCTGACCAGTGTGGCACCACTTCTATCTGACCAGTGTGGCACCACTTCTATCTGACCAGTGTGGCACCACTTCTATCTGACCAGTGTGGCACCACTTCTATCTGACCAGTGTGGCACCAGACATTCTTCCCTGGGGCATCTGAGAAGAGAACCCCCTGCCCTCACCTCGCAGACGGTGCAGTGGAAGCGCGTCTCCACGTGGTGCTTGCACTCGTTGCAGGTGTAGACGAAGCGGTCCTGGCTCTGGTTGTGCAGCTCCACCAGCATGGACATGGAGCTCCACTTGGCGCGCCGCAGCGAGGAGAACTCCAGGTGCTTGTCCCGCGCCAGCGTCAGGAAGGCGTCCCGCCCGTCCATCAGGTCGCACGCCATCAGGGGGTCCGGGTCCAGGATGGGCGGGAGGGAGTTGGCGGTCGGGCCGGCAATCAGACGGATCACGAAGAATACCTTTAGAGTAAGAAAGGGGAGGTCAAGGGGACAGCCTCAGAAAATACCCCTTAGCAGCACTTTCAACTGAAACTCAATGAATATGAATGACTTCATGGGCTCATGTAGAAGCTAGTCGCCTAAAATGTTGCCATTTCTGCAAACAGCAAATGAGCGCGCGCGTCTGCGTATAAATGAGGGATTTGTCCACCTCTTTGTGTTTCTCCATGGTGGCATAGAGTTTCTGGGACAGGTCGTTGGAGACGTTGGGCATCCCCGGTTTCTTCTTGATGGCCCGGCTCAGGCTGCTTTTGTTCTTGCTGGTCTTCTTGCTGTTCTTCTTCTTGGCGTTCTTGCTGTCCCCTTTAGTGGCCTGGAAAGAGATCCGTACAGAGGGGCGCACAATGTCAGACTGGCCGTCCGTCAATCCCGCCGATACAAAGGACATCGCTCCGTCTCCGTCACTCACATCGATGCTCTCGTTGGAGGTGCTGTTCTCCTCCCTCTTCCGCTCCTCCTCTTCCTGCTCCAGCTCCTTGATGCTTTCCTCCAACACGTTGGGCCAGAAGTCGCCCTCAAAGTAGGGCAGCTCCTTGGCACTAGTGAGGCGGTCCTCAGTTGCCTGCTTAAAGATGTCCTGGAGGAACGGCGAGAGACGGGTTAGTGCAGCATGAACACGGAGGCGTGAGCAGAGAAATTATAGACATGCACAACTGCACCCCAAGAACACTGCTTCAGACCGAGATGGGTTATTCTCATTCAAAATTTTACTCAACACTTCAAAAACCTTACGGCAAACGCTGATTCTACAGAAAGAAAATGAACGCATTCATGGCCATAAGTGCCAAGCTACACGAAATAAAAATTCACACATTCACAAGATATAGATTTTAAATTTCAATGACTGCATTAAATACAACGTGCCAGCCCCAAAATGTACATAAAGAAAAATTTATTAATTAAAATTAAATTAAAATCATAAATGACGCGGCTGAAGGCTGAAATCCGCACCTTGTAGTCGTGCACGATGCGCTCGGACACGGCCTTGTCCAGCATTTTCTTGTACCACTCCTGCAGGCGCTTGGGTTTGGGGATCTTCTGGTCAATGGGGTGACAGTGGAAGATATAGTCGTCCCCTTCGCTGGGTGGACAGGCCCAGATGTGCCCCGTTGTAAACCTGCAAAGAAAAGAGTCTGCCGAGTTAGAAACGGTATCGACTCCCGACGGTAAACGCGAGTGGACGGATCATGGAATCACACAGCAGAGACAGTAACGGCAGATGGCCTCAAAAGAGCGGACGCTGGCCGAAGGGCGTGGCGCAGCTGGCCGCGGCGTCCCGTTAGGAGCAAGCGTCACACAGAACGACGGACGCCGTCACGGCCTCCTCACCCCAGCTTCTTGACATACTCCAGGTACCCGATCAGGATCTCGTGGTATACCCCCGTCCTCAGAAGCCGTGGCTGGAAGAAGTGAACGCTGTCCAGATAGGAGATGTACACCCTCCTGCAGGAAAAACAGACAAGAGGGAAGGAAAAAGAGGTTAATGCTGTACATATGCAACACTAGTCTGGTTCCCCTCACAATAAAGTACCTCTGAATTAAAATCAATATAACAACTCATGGACAAAGTACAGTGATCTGGATCTGCTAGGGCAGATCACTTATGAGGTCAGGTAGCAGGGAAGTGAAGGTATTTGGAATGTGCAGGTGAGTGATGCCAGAGGTTTTTCTGACCTCTGGTTTGGTGGCGGGCAGTCCGAGCCGTACTCCTGCACGTGCATGCCAAAGAAGCAAACGTCAGCGCCATCGATGTCCTCAAACGCAAACAGCGCCTTGGTCCTGTAAGGGAAGGACTCCGCCATCTCCCCACTGTCCACAAACCTGCAGAAAACACACAGGAGAGGGGGAGTGAGCCAACAAGCAGGGAAATACACAACACTATCACTTACATCCCCTGTACAATGACATTCATCCAATTAGTCAACTAGACTGCGCAAACACTACACTCTCCGTGACCTCACTCACTCCACTCCCTCTCCCCCTCCACTGTGACATCACTCCTTTCTCAGTCACCAACACATCTGTGACAACACTCCCCATACCTCTCTGTGACATCACTCCTTCCTCACTCTACAACAAATCAATCCCCCTCCACTCTGTTCCATTCTCTGTAACATCGCTCCTCATTCCACTCTGTGACATCACTCCCAACTCGCCCATCTTCCTTCACTCACGCCCCCATTCCTCGTGAGACTCACCTGGCCTTCATGCCAGGCTTGACCTCCACCACCTTGTCAGAGACGTGAACCACACGGACGGTGACGTCGCCCGACTCCGGGTGGCTCTGCCTCCTCAAGTAGTCGTTTACCCGCGTCTCCAGGAAACTCCCCAGCTTGGTCTGGGGCAGCCCTGAGCGAGAAGCAGAGAGAGAGAGGAAAGGTTAGAGACTGTGGCTGGGAGTGGGAGATGACATCAGATATGAACCCTAAGAGAGGGAGAAAAAGAGATGGGATTAGGGGATTAGGACTGTGGGGAGAAATGGTCCGGGTCTCCAGTGCACCCAGAGAAGCTGGAATTATTCATTGGTTAGTCCACGTTCATGGAAATACATCTTGCAAAATTACAAGAGATCTGACAGAAAACAAGATACACAGAAGCAACAGGACATCAAGTAAATGGCAGGGACCCAAAAGATCAGGTACATTTAGAGGTTATTAAGGCGTCAAAATAATAATAATTTCTGCCAAATATTAAGGATTTTCAAAACAAGGAGCAATACAGCCATATGCAAACATGTTTAACCTACTGTGGAGTCACTGAGGAAAGAGAATACAAGAACATCAACTAGGCACAACAACAGAGACCAACATTTCAGCATGTCATACAGAAAACTTCATAATTGTAATAATTGTTTGCAAATCTATGCTTTTAACAGTTTTTTATGATCACTAATCACAGAAATGTAAATATGTAAACGTTTTCCAGTGATAGAAAATGACATCTGGTTCGGAAGTAATACAGCAAATATTTGTACAGGAGCAGCGGGACTGAGAGCTGTATAATATTAACTGCAAATAAAAGCCTCTTGACTGCAGAAACCACAGGAAAAGATAGCCGTGTATCCTGTCCGGGTTGCAGTCCAATCAAACGGAGAGTAGCGGTCATTTTCGTAATTTGAAATTATAATGGTTTCAGAAATGTCTAGATAATCTTGCCATTTGCAAAATAATGTCATTTCCCCTCATTCAACATTAGCTGGACGCTCATGAAACCGTGTCCTGTAAAATGATTTGCGAAAAACTAAGCTATTCCTTGTCAACAGCTTCTTCCTCCAAAACCAATTCATTAAAAATCTATCGTCAAGGAGTAACAGGCACCTCGGACAAAAATATAAAAACTGCGTCTGTGTTGCTGAGCAACCGTAGAGGAGGAATTTGCCTGGTGTGACCCGAGTAGCAGCAGGCGCGTGCTGCGCATGGACACATTTGCTCGTCCACATTATACCTGTTCCCTGCTTCAGCTGCTCCCACAAGGAAAAAATGCAAAGCACCTTTTCGAAAAGAATAAATACTTCCTGAGAATTGTTGAATTCGCTATGCATTTGACATGGAAGAGACATTTACATCTTTAATGTGGGGAAGAGGACATGCAGGACAGACCTGGGGCTCAGATCCCTGATGTACTCCAATCTTCAGGTACCAAGAAATTTAATGCACAATCCCGAGAGCTTTAAAAGAAACATCCGTTTTGACTGACATTTTTGGGATAAAATGCTCAGGAATGTGCAGGGAGACATTTAGCCCAGGTCTGATACACAGAGAGACAGACAGACGGACAGACAGCGGCGCACCCCTTCCCCCCCAATACTCACTCCACTTACTTTTTGCAGCATACTTGTTCTCTTTTCGTGACTTATTGGCTTTCTTCAGACAGCCGTCACACACGTAGCTGAGAGCGAGATAGAGAGAGAGAGAGAGAGACAGAGAGAGACAGAGAGGGGGGGGGGGGGAGGGCAAGTCAGGTCATACAATCAAATGTAGAATGCACACACAGGTACACAGGAGGGGGCTGGACATTTTAATGAGTCACAGAGAAGAGAAACAGAGTCTCACCCTGAGGGCCAGATCGTCTCATTGTGCAGAACACAGATCTGATGCATTTTACGAGCGCAGTCAGTACATTCCACAAGCCTGCGGAAAAAGGGAGGTCGAGAGAGGGAGAGGGAGAGAGAGAGAGGGAGAGGGAGAGAGGGAGACAGACAGCATTACTCAGCGCATGACCACACTTCCACCCCCCAGCTCAGGATGGGCTTGAACCGGTTTTCTACTTTCATATACTTTAATGGAATATTTCACCTTCGTGTGACAAGTAATTTTGTGGAGCCCACCCCATGATATTTGCATAGTGTGAATACTAGCAACATCATCTGTCCCTGCTGACCGTTAACGGCATCCCCGGTAGTCCCGGTTGTCAGGCACCCAATTCATTTTCAGAACCTCACCAAATTAATCGTTTTAAAGCACAAACAATAATACATCCATAAAAGATACCACAAGGTTAAAAAGGTGTTTGTTTTGAGCTTATACGCCGTTTTCAAGTTAGCTATAAATTATAAATAGCGGAACTATTTTTGGATAGGCTACTGCGTAGAAATACAAGCCGTCATTAGATTTTTTGTTTTGTTATGACGTAGACCTACAACTAACAGTAGCCGACTACAGTTGGTGGATTAAATAGAGCTTGGGAAGTTTGTTGGTTGGTATGGCAACCTGAACTGGATAACTGCACTGAATAAAACCCGGAACAGGTCTTTTTCCTACCATGTTCCAGAAGTGGGAGGGTTCCGGTTTTACTCAATGCAGTTAACTCAGTAATCCTGCTTTGTAGCATACCCCCGGTTTTACTAGTAACCAGTGTTCGAATTGTCGTTGAACGCGGGAAAGCGGCGCCCCCCTTGTTAAACGAAATGAGAAAAAGCGCCCCCCTTAAAATAGACAATTCTGTACAACAAACCGCATTGATTCACATAAAAGGGAAAGTTCTATTCTAACGTCCAATGTCATATTGGCAGCTTGGAGTTAGAGGAGGATGGAAAGGGGGGTTATGTGGAAAATGTCCAATTGTCTGCATGCACATTTCTTGCAGTCTTAAAGTGTAGCCAGTTGAAGTTCGGTGCACGCTTTTTATTGGCAAAGACGAGTTTGGTAGGAGGGGCCTTGATAAAGTATAAATTGTTAGTAGCTGTAGGCTACGGGTGGTGCGGTGTGATTTAGAAACATTTATTGAGAGATAGAGAAAAAAAGTGCGTATAATAAAGCCACATTATTCGCTTAGGCCTACATTAATTCCTGTTTTTTGGTCTTATTATTAGCTATTAATTATTACTATTTTTCTTAAGTTAGTCATTTTTATATTAATTTACTACATTTTCTAACCAGAATTGCCTAACCGTTGCCAATGTTTCTATAAGAAAAAGTTAAAAGTACCTGCAGTTTTTCGAGAAAAGGTTATAAAAATTAAAATTACGGTAAGAACAAAGGTTATATTTTTTGTTTTTTTGTTTATTTATAGGTGGTGTTAGCGTTTGCAATGTTTTATAGCTGGTGTGGTAGCTAGTAAATGTATGGCTATTACTAGTAAATTTTAGGGCTACTAGTACAACTTACAAGTTTGACTAAAATTATTCCGCAACCTGCTGGTTTGATTGCTTGCATTAAATCATACAGAATATTTTAAATTATCACGAACATTACTTTTTTTTATCGAACATTACTTTACACTTTTTTTATATATGTTAGCCAACTGGATTACGGGAGTAGGTCGAGTTTGAATAAGTTTAGTTTTTTTTATTTAATAATGGCCGCTTTTTGTTTTTTTTCTTAGGTTTTGTGTGGGGAATGTGATCCGCTAGGTTACAGCTGTCGTAATAAAAATGAACAATTGAACAAAAAATACATTACAAGTGAAAAAATGAATAAATGTAGCGTTAGCAACAAATACTGACAGTCCCTACCTTCATGCAAAAAATAAAATGAAAAAAAAATCGGATACTTCAATGTAGACTGTTGTGCTTACACTACGCTGAGAAGACTTGTTGTGAAGTTTTGAGAGTTGGAAGAGGTAGGATTATATTTTTCATATTGTGGCTTGTTTGGTCATTGATCATTTATATTAGTTAGTCATATGTGCTGTTGGGTGTGGTGTGTGTGTTTTGTTGGCCGGTGTGTGTATGCGTGTGTGTGTGTGTGTTTGTGTTTGACATAAATTGTATCGGTAAAACAAAAACAATTCAAATAGATGTAACATATAATTTTATTATTATTTCATTATAAATCATACAGTTTTAATGGTTTCTACTTCTGCTCGTTATTAGCGCAGGACAAATCATGTCTGTCTGTAAATATGGCTGAAATGTAAATGATGTTTTTTTTTTTTTTTTTTGGTAAATTGAAATTACATATATTAGTAAAAAAACTAAACTGATAAATAACTGTAATTTGTTGTGTTTTGTTTGTGTTTCGCAGTTTCAGAACCACCTGCAAAAAAACTGAACCTAAGCTTTGAGGAAGAGGAGGGAATATAACAATATCCTGTTAACAATATCCTGTTTGGAGAATAGTTATTCATAAATATTTTTTTTTTATTTAATAATAATAATAACATTTGGAATGAAAAATAATAATCTTATTTATATAGTAGATAGATTATGAGAAAGCTAATCTGAAATCTGGCCAAATCGGGGGCTCGTCGTTTGTGCAGATCGTCTGTTTCAGAATGAATGAAGAGAGATATTTTTTACTAATTAAATTACATAATGGCTGGCGCTTGCTTTGCAGCGTCGCTTAAGCTAAAGCCAGGTTTCCAGAAGAGCATTTTGAGGAGACATCGTTTGCAGTTATTTATTTATTTGCTGCTACAATGTGAAATTGGTTACAATGGTTTTATAAAATTATTTCCAGCATCGAGTTAGCAAGCTGTATCCCTGACTGTGAAGTGAATATGAATCTCTAAAATCTGTTGTAGATGCGCCATATTATTTTTTTTTGCAAACCTGGACTGACTTCCAAAAATAATACTTTATAAAAAAACCACAAACAAAACGTAACGGCTTTTATTTAATTTATTTGATGGCTCAAGTGTAGGAACAACGTCTAACAAGTTGAGTGGGGTTTTTGGATTTTTACGAGACGAGACACAATTTTTCTTCATTCTAGTCTTAATTTTCCTCTCAGTGTACCAGATTGACGCATTTAACTGTTAAAATGTACAAACATTTCTCCCGGGGGGGGGGGGGGACAGCAGGGTTTTACCACCTCATAGGAGAGCCAACCATTTTTATTATTTATTTTTTGCCGGATGCATTCAACTGTATGAACCTAATTATAGAGTAAACGTGGCATATTGCATAGGCTACATACGGCAAAATAAATAGGCTATATTTATTGAAAGGACATGGGTTAACGTTAAGCAATGAAGGTTGCGTTTCCTAGTAGCAAACACACAAAATGATATGGGAAACAAACACATCAGGAATAGTGCATAACTAATGTGTTTTAGCCTCTTTTTTTCATGAATAAACATGGCTTTTGCTCATCCTAAAGAATGAGTGTTGTTATATGGATTAAAGCGCTTTATAATAAATGAAAAGCTGCATAGCAATCGCTTACATTTTAGTTTAAGACACACACCCCCCCCACCCCCCGCGTCGACAAACGGGGCCCCCTTGTTAACATTTTACAATTCGAACCCTGCTAGTAACGCTAGTCTACATCTACAAAGATACAAAAGCGGGTTGTTATCAGAACTCATCACTCATGACGTCAACTTTACCGTGCACAATGATACTTCACAGAGTTAAAATAACAAAACGTTTTTCCGGATTTTCTTTTTGTTTTAAAAGGTCATAAAATGTTGAAAATACACTAAATATCAAAACAAACACGTACCTTTTGACCCGCGTGTTCTTTTATCGATGTAGTATCCGCCATAGTTAGTTTGTGCTTTAAAATAATTAATTTTGGTAAGGTCCCAAAAATTTATGGGAGTGAATAGGGAGCCTGACAACCGTGATTACCGGGGATGCCGTTAACGGTCAGCAGGGACAGCGATGTTGCTAGTATTCACACTATGCAAACAAATATAATGGGGTAGGCTCCACAAAATTGCTCGTGTCACACAAAGGTGAAATATCCCTTTAAGGAGGAAGATATGATGAAAATGTCCAACGCCTCTTCATTTGACTTTTGACCCTGACCGTCCTTCTGGCTTTGTCGGGTTTTAAACTTGTGCAGTACAGCTATGTACGCCAAAGTAAAATGCATAAAAATATTGAAAAACTAATGGTTAAAAGTCAATTTATGCAATACCCTCAAAGGATATATACTCAACCCAGTGTTTGTATGCTGCACTGCGCCCATGTGCGAGTGTACCTGAATCATAGGTCAGTGGCCATGTAATACGGTCAACTAACACCGCTGACAAACGGTATCATCACTATTATTGTCTTCATTAACTGAGTGCAAAGTGGGGAAAAAATATAAATAAAACTCAAAGCCAAACATACAATTCAGGGTCCAGTGTGTCGTTCTTCTTCTTCACAAACTGTTCTTTGTTGATGGACCTGTAATGAGAGGGGAAAAGCCCGGCAGTGCAGGGCATCAGAGCCAGTCTGAGTGGGAATGGTTAGGCTTCAGGGAGCTGAGCTAACTCAGTTAGCCTGCGCAAGCCCCTGTCCCTCCACCATAATGAATATGAAGCCAAGAGGCTGAATCGATGCTACCGATTCTGGGCTCCAGCAGCAGACTAAACTGCCTGTCCTGGCCCCTGACAACCAGCACTTCCTGGTCCCAAACTGGCCTCCCCCCCTCCCCTCCCCTCCCTCACCCACCCACCCCATCGTTCCCACACACAGTTAAAACTCACACAGGCTAAATGACAGACTGAAAGCACAATATACTACAGCGAGAAAGCAGCAGATTGAAGGGATGCCAGGAGAGAGCAGAGGAGGCAGCATGGAGGCTAAACTGAAGAAAGCGGAGGATGACAGACAGGAAGAACTTTAGAGGGAAAAGAAATGGGGTCCGTGAGAGAGATTACAGGAAGGGATTCTAAGGAGGACAGAGAGACCAAACAAGCACATTGAAAATTAATCTTTAAAAAAAAAAACACTTTTCAAAGGGAGAAAGAAGAAAAGAAAAACAAGGTAAGTCTATACATACAGAATATTTATCACTATGGCAAAGGGGATACACATTGGGAGGTCCTTATAACTTCCCGTGGACGTAACAGGAAAACAGCAATCACACACACAGAGGGAAAGAGCGAGTTTGAGGGGCACGGGGGGGGTACTCACGTCTGAGGCTGGGAGGGGTCATCTCCCAGAGAAACGCACTCGCCCTGGATTTCGTTGAAACACTTCTCGCAGAAGTGGTACCTGTCAGCAATAAGCCCATATTTTGGTGAACTACACCATTCCGCACAGGATAGCCAATCATAGAGAGGGCACGAAGCAGCAGCCACCAATCAGGGCAGGGCAGGGCAGGGCAGGCCAAGGGGGAGCAGGCACACAGGAGGAGCAGAGGGCGGGGTCGTCGTCAAGCCAGCCAATCGTGATGCAGGATAATTTTGGGGAGGGGTTTTGGAAGGGGCAGGGGGTAAATTTTGAAGTGAATCAGACCAATGCAGGCCAGTGCAGATGGCAGAAGCGTAAAAAGTTGGGGGGGAAAAGGGAAACGGTGGTAATGGGCAGGACAAAACAAACAAAAAAAGTTACAGACAAGACAAGGGGGAGAGATTGATGGACGGATGGATGGACGGGTAAGACGTGACAACATCCAAGATAACAGAGAGCAGAAAGCCAAGCAAAGCACAGATTAGCTTCCGGACCAATCATCAGGCAGTACATAACAGCTACACAGTAATGGGGTAACAGCTTGGGCAGGGAGAGGGGTAATAATGCTGTACATAACAGCTACACAGTAATGGGGTAACAGCTTGGGCAGGGAGAGGGGTAATAAGGCTGTACATAACAGCTACACAGTAATGGGGTATCAGCTGGGGCAGGGAGAGGGGTAATAAGGCTGTACATAACAGCTACACAGTAATGGGGTATCAGCTAGGGCAGGGAGAGGGGTAATAAGGCTGTACATAACAGCTACACAGTAATGGGGTATCAGCTGGGGCAGGGAGAGGGGTAATAAGGCTGTACATAACAGCTACACAGTAATGGGGTATCAGCTAGGGCAGGGAGAGGTGTAATAAGGCTGTACATAACAGCTACACAGTAATGGGGTATCAGCTAGGGCAGGGAGAGGGGTAATAAGGCTGTACATAACAGCTACACAGTAATGGGGTATCAGCTAGGGCAGGGAGAGGTGTAATAAGGCTGTACATAACAGCTACACAGTAATGGGGTATCAGCTAGGGCAGGGAGAGGGGTAATAAGGCTGTACATAACAGCTACACAGTAATGGGGTATCAGCTAGGGCAGGGAGAGGTGTAATAAGGCTGTACATAACAGCTACACAGTAATGGGGTATCAGCTAGGGCAGGGAGAGGTGTAATAAGGCTGTACATAACAGCTACACAGTAATGGGGTATCAGCTAGGGCAGGGAGAGGGGTAATAAGGCTGTACATAACAGCTACACAGTAATGGGGTATCAGCTAGGGCAGGGAGAGGGGTAATAAGGCTGTACATAACAGCTACACAGTAATGGGGTATCAGCTAGGGCAGGGAGAGGGGTAATAAGGCTGTACATAACAGCTACACAGTAATGGGGTATCAGCTAGGGCAGGGAGAGGTGTAATAAGGCTGTACATAACAGCTACACAGTAATGGGGTATCAGCTAGGGCAGGGAGAGGGGTAATAAGGCTGTACATAACAGCTACACAGTAATGGGGTATCAGCTAGGGCAGGGAGAGGTGTAATAAGGCTGTACATAACAGCTACACAGTAATGGGGTATCAGCTAGGGCAGGGAGAGGGGTAATAACATGGAAATGAGAAAAATAAGAACAAGCAACAGATGCAGCAGTGGCAGCATTTAGTTATTAAGCCCATTTTAAAGGAGGTCCCTTCTTATTTCCTGCAAGAGACTGACTCTCTCTCTCTGTGTGTTCTCATAAGAGAGAGAGAGAGAGAGAGAGAGAGAGAGAGAGAGAGAGATGGAAATATCACTCCTAATGTGCAACAGTCCAGGCCAGTCCTGCTCTTACCACAAACAGGCTGGCGTGCCCCCAACAGTCCGTACACAAGGGATAAATTTCAGCACACCAGCCTCACATGAGGAGCGCTAGCTCCAGCTTAAGTTCCACTGTGCCACTATCAGTTTCACTGCAAAAATTATTTAGGCAAACTAAATTTTATGCGTACTGCAAGACGAAAAAACAACCTGTTGTATAAACTTTGTATCAAATCGGTACGTTTATATAAACACCTGTAATGGCCTTCCATCTGCTCAAAATGGCCGTCGAATATAGACATAAAAAAGTGTCCTGGAAAGTTAACAGCAGTGTTGCAGAACATGAAGTTGCTCTGAGGACATTTATTCCTCCGCACACTTGATGTCGAAGTACTGAAATCGTAACACGTTTTGCAAAAGTACTGAAATCGTAACACGTTTTGCAAAAGTACTGAAATTGCCTGTTTGTCCGTTTCAGTAACTTCAGTCTGAATTCATTATGTATTCCCATCCAAACAATTCAGAAATAAAAAGGGACCAACTTTATATATGCCAGAGTATTATAAGCTATTATTACAATGGGGGAATGACAGGGAATGAGGCTTGGGGACAAAGCATTCATCAACAAGACAATTTTATTACATTAAAAACATTTTTTAGCTGATATCAGTCAGCATCAATTCCAAGGTGACATTTGCACAATTAATTTCATATTATTCCGCTGCATTTGCCTGCGATTATTGACTATGATGGATATTAACTACACAAAAGCGTTTCACTCCAAACATTCATTGCAGGGGCCCTGGTATCAACGCCCACAGTTTCCATCACTTTATTACACATGCCAAGTCCCCTTTTCCTCAAAACCCCATTCGAAAGGCATTATTATCAGTTATCAGATACAACCACAATATTGATTGAAATCAACCACAGCTTGATGCAGACAGTCTAAATACTTTGCCGCCTCATGTAGATCCATTTCAGAACTGATAACATGGAAGTAATAGTTCCATTTATCCCCCCCCCCCGTCTCATCAGTTTACCCCAGATCGCCAGTCCCTGGTTAAACGCCTGTCATATGAGGACCAGGCCCAATCACACAGAAGATCATAGCATTTATGTGGCTAGTCTTACTACCAAAACACAAAAATCAGTCACACACACAGACACACACGCTTATCACTGAAAACCAAAGGCTTCCTTGGTGTGTTTTACTTTATCCTGCTTGTGTACGTCAGAATGCAACGGAGCAGAATGAGGCACGTATTTGCAGCCTTCACGACTGCAATTTCCAAGTCAACTTTCAACCAACAACTCACCTGGCAAACTAATACAATGCGATTCCCAGGTTTGTCCGGTACGTGTAATAAAGTGTTGGCAACAGTAGGGGCATAATGTGAGCCATTGTATCACCAATGAAACGGCTCACGTTTACCATTATCATTATATTACCTGATCTATACAGTCAAACGTAATATGGCAGAAACCTCACCTGCTCAATCAGTACTCATGTAAGATGAGTAAAATTACTCAGGAAAAAAGGTAAGGAGCATGTGACATGTCAATTCAGGTTTTGGATGTATCTTCAGTGTGTGCGCGTGCGCTTGTGTGCGCGTGTCAGTGGAGTAGAGGTGGGGGGGCTGGTCGGCCCTTACCTGTTCTGGTAGCTAAAATACGCAGCGTCACGGGGAATAGTACAGAGCTGCTTCCCATAGCAGCACAGAGTCTGTGGGGAGAACTCCAGCTGTGGGACAGACAGACAAACAGGGGACAGAGAGAGAAACATAGAGAGACAGAGAGTGAGATAACTAGGTTAGTCACCGAGTCCAGCCAGTCAAAATATACACACATTCCACAAAACTAAGTAGTCTGGCCTACAACCTCAAATCCTCCCAACCGGCCAATGTCAGCTACGCAGCCTCATTACAATTACCTTAATTGTGACATCAATCTTCCTTTATAAACTTCACTGGAACATCAATCATCCTTCAGAAGCGTCATTATTGCCATTAGACACAATCCTTCATAACCCTCACTTTGATATTAATCACCCTTTGTAAAATGCAAAGTCTGAAGAACTAATGCGATTCTTTAAGGACTCCTCGTTATCAGGGTACAGCGTATGGACAGACAGACAGACACTCACCTTCCTGCCGCAGCAGTACCCCAGGGCCTGCATGACGGGGTCGATCTCCTGCTCGAACACCTCCGTCAGCTTGGAGCAGTACTTGTAGACGCGCGAGGTCTTGCGGTTGTAGAGCCAGGCGTTGTTGAACATGAGCCAGATGTCATCCACGTACTGCCAGGGCTCCTGGTACTGACCCGTGTCCAGCTTGCGCTTGATGGTGGACAGGTCCATGGGGGTCTTCACTATGTCAAAGTAGTCCTGGTTTTGGAGGTCACAGGTTTCGGAGGGGCGGAGAGACAAAATGAAGAAAAAGCAGGGGAAGGGAACACAGTGTTGAAAGCCGCAGTGTTGTGCATGCATGGAGAGGAACATGACCGCTCCCTTTCCTTTCCTTAACACTGCCACTGATCAGCCATTAATGACCAAACACCAAAGTGCAGGTCAGAAAATTATGATTGCTGTGGTAAGACAAACGGTAGTAACCGCTCTAACCACAAAGAGACTCAGTTTTATTTAACTTTATAAAGAAGCGTGGAAATATATCCAGAACCCATGAAAGCCAAGCCAAGTATAAAACTCTAAATTGGCCTGATCTTTTGAAACCCAAGTATCCGGAATGTTCTAACAGTTGCAGACCTTTACCCATTATGACAGCGTGGACACTAGAATATGAATACTATTACATACCATGTGAAATGTGGAAAAAAAGCACTGTGCTTTATACCCGTGTTATACCCCACAATAAAACCTCAAAAATACAGACCAAAAAAAAAAGAGAGGGGAGATGGTCAAGTAAGATGGATGGCAGTGCGGTCCCTTACCAGGCGAATGTGGTTACTAGCCTGAATACGTACGGGTATTCCCAGTAACTGGGGGTCCACAGGCTGGCGGAAGGGCAGGGACTCGGGGTCCTGGCGGTACAGCGCCTCCAGCGTGGGCATGAGGGCCTGCCGCAGCTCCTCGGGCTTAAAAGCTGGAGCAGAGTCACAGGAGAAAGGGGTCAGCATAGCGGCGGTCTCTACTCTTTCACGCACACAAATACGCACGCACGGACAATCTCAGGTTCAAATCACATTCAATGGATTTAAAACTATCATTTAAAAAAAACTAAAAACGGTGGCAATATTATAAAGAAAATAAATACATATGAAGCACCATTAAGACATCAAAGAAAGGATGTTTGTAGTCTGAGCGATTTACAACAGCAGTTGGGCAATATCCCCTGAACACAGCCACAGACAGGGTGTGAAATCAACACCCGCCACCAGCCAAATGCTCGATTGTGGCTGTTAAGATTTCTACTCTAGCAGCCAGTTTGGCCAACCAACCAGGTCGTGTTATATTGTAAAAGTAACATGGCTGGTAAAATGTTGACAATGGCTAGTCCACAAGTCACTCTGGCCAGTGGGTAAAAAATGCTATTTCATGCACTGGCTGCAGTGTTCAGTGAGTACAGGTCCCAGGATCACAGCACTGCATGTTACATTCAGCAAATCATCATATGCAAAGCGCAGCACTAACTTCCCACTGCGTATTGCTATGAAGCTTTTAAACAAATATTCCATTTTAATACACATTCACCAATAGTTTTTGTCAATTAATTACACACTTAATTTTCCCTCCTCTCCATTTTCCAATTATGCAGGTAAGAACAGATGCAACTCTCCAGACGTGAGGAGTACGGAGCGTACACACTGCTCTTTACTTCAGCTTCTTCAACATGGCCGCTGCTCCGGTCACTTATTTTAGTTTAATATTGCGATTTAGTTAGTGAACAACCCACCAATCACAGGGGGGCATTGTAAACTGTGAACTTCTCAGGTTCCTTGGCAAACATGCAAGTATTCAAACAAAGCAATGCGTCCGTTATAACTGACAGAGATTCAGATTCAAAAACGATTCAGTTTGCCCCCTTCACTTGTGCCACAGGGGCCACCTCTCAGATATTATCTGGCAAAGAATCTTTTACTTTTGGACGGCTGCCAGGTTTCTGAAGCGTTAATCAAGCACAGGACACTGACAGTATTAATGCTGAATATATGAGACCTCTACCCAGACACACCTCAACCCTGCAGCTCTCCATCCTAGGTCTGGATGAACCACATATGTGATGTCATATAAACAACGACAGCCTTACATCTCACAGATTCCTATTATATATCAGGCCCTTAGTTGGGATTGAGCCAAGTGACTTTCACCCTGCAAACACCTCCCTCAAAGCACAACATAGAGCAGGAGAGTAATGCTCCCTTTACAATGGCCAGGGTCAATTCCATAATGGCAAATTCAGCCAATTCAGGAAATTTACTGAAATTCAATTCCTATTCTTATAAATTTTCTTTCTCAAAATAGTGAACTCAATTTCAATTCATTTGAATGAATAAAAATCAGGTTGACCCCCCCCCCCACCCCAGCACTAGGCAGACAAACAGGACAGAAGCCTAGGGACAGACACACAGACAGACAGACAGACACCACATCATCCTTACTCTTCCTCTTGGTCTGAGCGCTGGACGGGGAGCTCTGAACTCCCCCTGACCCCTCCTCTTCCTCTTTAGGTTCAATCTTCACCACGGGTTTCCGGTCTTCGCTCGGCGGCCCTGTCGCCGTCTCCATGGGCTCTGCCTTGCACCCGGCCCCTGCCGACTCCTTTATCTGCAGCAGAAACGGGCAAGAGTGAGGGTCGGTAGAATAAAAGTACCTCTCGTCGCTAAATCAAGCATTTGAGTATTTAAACAATGCTGAGGACAGTTAAAATCCTTTAAAATTGGCCCATTGGTTGGGTACCAACCAAAACTCACAGACATGCAGCGCACCATTGATTCGATTTGCATATACCTTGTCCAAGGTGATCTTCGCAAGCTGTTTTATGTATTTTATGCATGATGGTAAACAGCTGGGTATTAAGGGAATTCAGGTTTTGAGTCTGGCTAAAAGGACAGAATGACCCAGGACTCTGGATACAGATTCTGTTAATCAACAGCTACGACTTGCCACCAGTCTGTTCCAAGGCCATCAATACTCGCCAGTACCAACCCAAATGGCGTAAAGCAACCATCACAACATTAGCAAGCCCGGGTTAAGGTTACACCACAGTCTGGGTGCCGCTGTCTCAGTGGACCGCCCCTTTCTCTCTCCCCTCACAGCCGCTCACCTCAGGCTTCTCCTCAAGCTTGATGTCCGCGCGTTTCCCGCCCTTGGCCCCGCCCTTGGCCCCGCCGTGGGCCCCGCCGTGGGCCCCACCCTTGGCCCCACCCTTGGCCCCGCCCTTGGCCCCGCCCATATCTCCGTCATCCTCGTCCTGCTGCTTCACCTCCATCTTGGGGTCCAGGGGGGCGGGGGCGTCAGAGGGGGCCTGCTGTGAGCCTGTGTCGGCGCTGCTGACGGAGGCAGGCGTGGACACCTGACCGTCAGCCGTGAAAGAGGACTTCTGGGAAAGCTGGGAGGAGAGAGCGGGAAGAGTCAGTGGACGAGGCCAGAGTGGAGTAATCATGCTTTGTGAAATACCCCCTGGATAACAACATTCCAAAACCAGTGAGTACAGATGCAATATCAGCACTAGTGAAATATGAGTGAGAACCAGAGTACAAACTGTAAATAAACACATTGGATTACATCCATTACAAGCCCTAAAGAGAAACACAAACCATGAAAATACCATAACTTGAATTAGGACAGAAGGTGGGTGTGCTAAGGGATGGGGGAGGTGAGCCATGACACAGACCTATGAGAGGGATTGTAGGAGAGGCCAGGCATTTGGGGGTAGGGTTATGGGTTCAGGGTGCCCCTGTACTCACCGGCGTGCGTGGTAGCTGAGGCGCCATGGTGGCGCTGGCGGGCGGCACCGATGGGGCGGGCCCACACTGAGGGGGCGTGGCGGACCCCATGCCCATCTGATGGAGCTGCAGCTGGGAGGGCTTGTCGGCGCTCAGGCCATGCCCCACGGACTGACACTGCTGCGGTGGGGCGGTCGGGGCCAGTTGGGGTGGGGTGGGGGGCGGGGGCTGGGGGGTCAAGGAGCCCATTCCCGGCGGGGTCTGGTGGGGGGTGGGTGTGCGACTGCGAGCGGGGGAAGGGGAGTTCTGGCGGATGGGCGGGCAGTGCGGGTGAGAGTTGGGTTGCGAGGAGTTGGAGGGGGGGCCCAGGTTAGAAGGGGGGCCACCGCCGACGCTGCCGGGCCCCATGGAGGGCCCAACCGACCCCGGCTGCATAATTGGACTGCCAACCGGGAGCGAGGGAGGGGTGGGTATCCGAGCCTGCTGGGGGGGAGGGGGGGGGGGGGGGCACATTTAATACCAGATAATAACCACATGACCATACAACAGACCACAAGCCAGTGTGATGCCCAGGCACATGTTAATGCCTTTATCAGTAAACCTAAAGCTGCAGGCGAGACCCATGTGGTGAGAGAGCTTGTATGTATTCTGTGATGCCCCTTACCTGCGCGATTGCGCCTTGTGTCCCCGGCTGTGCCATGCCGCCGAGGCCCGACCCGGGGAACTGGCCGGGAGGGAGGTACTGGTTCTGGAGCTGAGCCACGTTGGGCTGCGCCATCCTCGCCGTCCCCATGCCCATCTGAGAGAGAACCAAACATACAGCACGTCTGTCTCTGTGTTCGTCCTGACTGAAGTCAGCAGGGTTCGCCCCAACATCAGCCCACTGCAGAGCCCCCACACTGGGCAGGAGCCCCACGGTCTGTGTGCAGTAACTGCGTGAGAAGCACAGTCCTCCAGCACAGCGGCAGACTGCCCTGTGCTATTCAGTGGACCCATCCCTGCTCCTGGAGATCTACCGCCCTGTAGTTCTGTTCATTTCAACCCTCATTTGATTAGCAGCTCAACAAGATCTTTTGCTGTTGAATGAGGTGTGCTTTGTTCGGGTTGGAGTGAAAACCTACCAGACAGTAGATCTCCAAGAACAGCGTTGGGGACCACTGCCCCAGAGTGAACCTGAGTGGAGGACCCTTGAACTGCAGGACAGTCCTGTATAACATCACACGGTGAGCCCTGCTTTGAGTAGTAAAGTATAAAGCGTGTCTGTGTAAAAGTGACCGAGCTTGTGTGTGGAGCACTGACCTGTATAACTTCACACAGTGAGCCCTGCTTTGAGTAGTAAAGTATAAAGCGTGTCTGTGTAAAAGTGACCGAGCTTGTGTGTGGAGCACTGACCTGTATAACTTCACACAGTGAGCCCTGCTTTGAGTAGTAAAGTATAAAGCGTGTCTGTGTAAAAGTGACCGAGCTTGTGTGTGGAGCACTGACCTGTATAACTTCACACAGTGAGCCCTGCTTTGAGTAGTAAAGTATAAAGCGTGTCTGTGTAAAGGTGACCGACCGAGCTTGTGTGTGGAGCACTGACCTGTATAACTTCACACAGTGAGCCCTGCTTTGAGTAGTAAAGTATAAAGCGTGTCTGTGTAAAAGTGACCGAGCTTGTGTGTGGAGCACTGACCTGTATAACTTCACACAGTGAGCCCTGCTTTGAGTAGTAAAGTATAAAGCGTGTCTGTGTAAAAGTGACCGAGCTTGTGTGTGGAGCACTGACCTGTATAACTTCACACAGTGAGCCCTGCTTTGAGCAGTAAAGTATAAAGCGTGTCTGTGTAAAGGTGACTGAGCGTGTGTGTGGAGCACTGACCTGGTTGAGAGGCGAGCCGAGCTGGAGAGGAGGGGTGGACCGCTGGCCCAGAGACTGCATCCCCATCTGGCTGAACTGGTTCATGCCTGCAGACACACAACCAGGTGAGTACAGTGGATATACAGTTCAAGCGTGACATGCACAGAGCAAGCTATAAATCAGAGATGTGGAGCCCTGGTCTTGGAGACACAGGCCGTGTCCGACTACGACCCCGACCCCCTTTTGAGGGCGCATATTTGAGTCCACTTCGTCAAAAAAAGTTTCTCTCACAAATGGGAGCGCTTAAAATACCAGGATGAACCCCTTATTTCCGGGGTTTTGTTGAGGGAATTCAGGAGCACACTCATCTGCAGAACGGTGCACTCATCTTCATTCATAATCTACACTTTGTAATAATCGTCTTGTGTTAACCGATTGATATTCTCAATAAAAAAAAATATATATATATTTTGCGGGATTTATTTCACATACTGCAAAGTGAGGGGACAGGGCATATAGTAGACAGGGGTCTGAGTGGACAGAGAACAGGGGTTGTATTCGGACACAGCCAGTTTGCTGGTTTATTAACACCTACTAGCGGTCTGTGAGCCTAGGGGGCATACCTGCAGGGTTCTGCATCCTGTTCACCATCTGATTGGGCACCGGAGGACGCACGAGGGAGGGGTCTGAGAGAGGGCCGTCTGAAAGAGAAAGAGTGGTTAAAACTGGCACCGTCCACACAGGAAGCACAGCTTACGCCCATCCTTACACATACAGTGAGCACCATAATTCATTGGACAGTGACACATTTTTTGTTATTTTGGTTCTGTACTCTAGCACTTTGAAAGGATACGATGACAATGAGGTTGAAGTGCAGACCGTCAGCTTTAATCTGAGGGTATTTTCATCCATACCGGATGAAATTATAGAACCTTTTGTACATAGTCTTCGCCCCACGCCCCCCCCCCCCCCATTTCTGGGCATCAAAAAATATTGGACAGTTTAACAATGGAGGATAAAGTAATAATTTTTAGTATTTGGTCACATATTTTCTGGTACTCTTACAAGTAATACAATAACCTCTCTGCATTTGAATGGATCTGTGGAATCCGGAAATTGGAGGGTGGGACTAGATTTAGCTGTAAATTACACTGGAACAGTATGGAACACATGGTTGGCTAAATGGCTCCAAGTCATCAAGGGTCTGACATATCAAACAAGCCTTAAACCATCACTCTGCTTCCAGATATGCAGTAGATATGGATGGAAAACTTGAAGGGTTTCTTCTCCAGACTTATTTTTCCATAGAGTTCAAGAGAAAAATTGGTCAGGAGAAACTACCCTCAAAAGTGATCCATCCTTATCTACTGCATATCTGGCAGCAGAGTGATGGTTTGAGGCTCGTTTGATACCACGTGTCTGATGCCATTTCGCCAACCATGTATTCCATACTGTTCCAGCATAATTCACAGCTAAATCTAGTTCCACCCCTAAATTCCCATAGAGATCCATTCAAATGCAGAGAGGTTATAGTATCGCTTGTAAGAGTACCTGAAAACAAGATATCAAAAGTCTTTTGATATCTTTTTATACCCAGTCATGATGGCATCACCTGTTTACCTGTGGAATGTTCCAAACAGGTGTTTTTTGAACTTCCCAGTCTTTTTCCCCCCCGTCCCAACTTTTTGGAACGTGTTGCAAGCATCAAATTCGGAATTAACGTTTTTTTTAATTTTTTTTTTAAATCAATGAAGTTGACAAGATAAAACAAAATATATTTTCTTTGTACCGTTTTCAATTAAATATATGTAACAGAAAATTTACAAATCACCGCTTTCTGCTTTTATGTGCATTTTACAAACTGTCCCAACTTTTTTTGAATTGGGGTTTGTACATCAATGGAGTTTTGTTTTTTGTTCCCAACTGCACCAGCTTCTGTATAGCGTGAATAATTCAGTCTAGATGCTTGTGTAGAGTACTCACTGGAGGGCAGTGTGTTTGGGGGCTGGGCTGTGCGTGTTCAGTACTCACAGGAGCGCAGTGTGTTGGGGGGTGTGTGTTCAGTACTCACTAGAGGAGTGTGTGTTGGGGGTTGTGTGCACGTGTTCAGTACTCACAGGAGCGCAGTGTGTTGGGGGCTGTGTGTTCAGTACTCACTAGAGGAGAGTGTGTTGGGGGTTGTGTGCACGTGTTCAGTACTCACAGGAGCGCAGTGTGTTGGGGGCTGTGTGTTCAGTTCTCACTGGAAGGCAGTGTGTTTGGGGGCTGGGCTGTGTGTGTGTGTGTACAGTACTCACAGGAGCGCAGTGTGTTGGGGGCTGTGTGTGTGTGTTCAGCACTCACTGGAAGGCAGTGTGTTGGGTGTCGGGGGCTGTCCCAGGCCGGTGGGCCCCTGTGCCAGGGCAGAGGGTGACAGGCCGGCCGGCGTGGGCATCATGCCCTGCTTCTGCAACCGTGTCCTCCGCTTCTCCTCCAGCTCCTTCTGGATCTTATAGATCTTCTCCGCCAGGAGGTGGTAGTACTCCGCCTGGGGGATGGATGGACGCAGACACACATTTAAAATCTACACATATAATATGACAATAAACAATTTAAACTACTGGGTGTTAGAAGGAATCACAAGCGCATACATAACCACCCACCCAAGAAATATAAGTTGTTTTTGAAGGGGCGCCAAGGGGCAAAAACAGTCACTTTTTTATAATAATGAACTGAATGTCACCAGCTTGTGCCGAGGAATATGGAGGCATGGGGCCCATTCTCACCCTGCTGTTGGCAGACTCGTACATGTCCCCCTCCACTTTACGGGCATAGGCCACCAGGTTCTCCATCCGCCGGTCCTTCAGAGCAGCCGGGTCCGGGGTGGGGAATATGGCCTGCACGCTGGAGGGAGAAAGGGAGAGACACCTTTGATACTCCTTTACTTTAGCTATACAAGGCCTGCAAAAAATACTGTATAATACTGTATATATAACAGAACATGAGCCGTGTCAGACACAAAATACTGTATATGCTCACACAAACAGAACATTAACCGTGTCAGACACAAAATACTGTATATGCTCACACAAACAGAACATTAGCCGTGTCGGACACAAAATACTGTATATGCTCACACAAACAGAACATTAGCCGTGTCAGACAAAAAATGGCTAAATTCTATGTAGCAAAAAAAAAAAAACAACACAACAAATTTTTTTTAAAAAGAGACAGACAAGAAAAAGTCTGAGCGCTCCAACAGTCTACACGGTCTATGTTCTAGGACTGTGGCCACTTGGTTGGCGTACCCGATTAGGGAAATGACAGTTGTATATGGTCTGAATGTGGTACTGCTGACAGCTCTGTGCACGATTTTCCAATTCAATACAATTTTATTTGTATTGTACAACTGTCTCAAAGACGCTGTAGAGAAACAGAAGGAAAACTGCACTAAAACCAGGCCTGAACCCCCAAATGAGGTAAAACCTCCCCACTACTACACCACTAGGGTGGTCTCGGGTGTCACTCACAGTTTATGCACCAGGTGGTTGCGCAGTTCCTGGGTGACGTCCTCATGCCAGCCCTTCCGCATGCCAGCGCTGGAGGGCGGGGCGGCAATGGGCATGGAACCCAAACCACCGACCCCACTGCTGTCACTCATCAGACTGCAGAGGGACAAGAGACGGGACACGGAGGGAAAGATGAAGGGAAGAGGGAAAGACTCAAATGAACACGGCTCTGCAAGTAAGTTCTCTGGTAGGCTGAAATTTACCATTTCATCACCACCACTAATATCATTTAGAATAATTACAGCCCACGAGCACCACGGCTTAATATTCATATTAGAAATTTGAGACCCAATAAACACACATTCTGCTGATAAATAGAGGATTTCATTTTTTAAATATTAAATTGAGACCGGGATAAGGAGCAGCCTAGGACGTACCTTTGCACGCTTAAGTTGGTGTGCAACATGGCGTCCTGCAGAAGGCTTGACTGCTGGGTTGGGGACTGTACCCCAACTCCTCCATTGACACCCAAGGGGCTACCTCCTGCTGGTTTAACAAAACACCCAATTAACATCTCGTCTCTCATTACACCTGTGCATTCCCACACACGCCGCCACACACCACCACTCAGTTTAAATTACATACTCATAACGCTTTACAGGCCTGCTGTTATAATATTCACCACATGCTGGACTCCTATGCATCAGGCTTCCCCATAAGCCCAAACCTTCAGACCACCCTGTGCGTTTAAAAATTATCATTATTATAATTTTTTAATTCTTTTTTTAAATAAACGGTGCCCTTGCTTCCTTTATCATACAGTTCACTGTACCAAGGGAAAACAGAACAAAAATAAGACGGTCATTAAAATTCCTTATTGTTTAAAAAGAAAGAAAAAAAGAAAAAAAACCCAGAAGAGTTCCACCAATCACAGTGTATGTTAGTAACAACAAACAAAACGATGGCAATAGTGATCGGTGGATACTTTCCGGCTACTTCCCGGTAATTTCTACAGGGATCATGGAAGTACAGCCTGAATGTATCCACCAATCACACAGGGCAGCAGCAGGGCATAACGATTAGGCTACTGGGCTTGTGACTATGGGGTTGTATTATTCAATCCCCAGCTAGCTCATTGCTGTTGTACACTTGAGCAAAGCACTTAAACTGAATCGCTTCAGTAAATATCCAGCTTTACAAATGGACTGTACGTTAAAATAAATGCAAGCTGTGTAATTCACTCTGCACCTATGAACTGTAACGTAAACGTAATCACCGTCGGCACCATTCTATTGGTTGTTACCAACGTACTCCGATTGGTCAAGCACCTCTCCGTTTTCTACCATTAAGGTGACATCACAGCCAACTTAGGCGCATTTTATTATCTCCAAATAATTCCGACATGGACTCTGGAAGTATAGCCAGAACATAATCACCAATCACGGTCTGTGTTGCTCTGGTTGTTAATAATGTCGGCTGCTATTGGTGGAGCCCCTTTCTGTTTTCTACCAGTAAGGTGACAGGTCCTAAAGTAATATCCCCGACAGCAGCTTGCTGTACTCACCCATAGCGTTAAGAGGCCTCAAGCCTGGCTGGGCCTGCAGGCCCTGGGCTGGCAGCGATGACTGGGCAGGCTGTGCCTGTATCTGGGTGCCCTGGTAGGTGAGGCCCAGGGCAGCGTAGGCCCGTTCGATGGAGCTGGGGTCGATCTGGCTGGGCGGGTTGAGGCTGGGGGAACTGGGCTGACCTCCCGGGATGGCCCCTAGAGAGCTGCTGAGGCTCATGCCAGCGCTGCCCAGGAGTGCTACAGAGAGAGAGAGAGAGGGAGGGAGGGAGATATGGGTGTTAAAACAGCCCTCCTCAAACCACATAGGGAAAGGAATAGACTCAATGGCATTCCCAAGTTAGAATTTTGTGAAGATGGGTCTTCAAAGTACTTTTCCAGTTTACAGTGCACCAGGCCAAGAACGCATACAAATGGAAAAAACAGCACATTCACATAAATACAAAATATAAATGGACAGTCAAGGCTGAGAAACACAGCAGAACGTTCTGGCCCTGCACATGCTCAAAGACACAATACTGTTTCCACGAGAATCAACAACTTTTCCAACAATTATTGCCTACAAGCCTGGGCTGCTTTGAAGGTACAATTGTGGATTCCTTTTACCCCTTCTCAAGCACCAACCTTTTGAACACAAGCCCAAAGATAAAATGGTGAACACTTGAACCCTTTGACTACAGGCATGATCCTGGTCTCTTCTGTAAGGTAACCCTTCGGAGTTTGTTTTCCAAGAGTCAGAATTACTCTACTGAAACAAGGTAAAAGAAGCTCAAACACAGTAAAAAGAAATAAGAAATAAAAAATTTCTTGGCAAAAAAATTCTTATTATTTTTTGCCAGGATAAGGATACAGACTTTACTGTGATTCACATCATCTGGGGATTTCCAGAACACATAGAACGTACAGAGCCTTCGTTTTGATCGAGCCCGTTTTGTATCACGTTACAAAATAAAGAACCGTTGTCGCTTTAGGATTGGAAAATATTTTATAGATATAGAATTGTGAGTTTCAACACTTTAAAACTGTATATTGTGAGACCAGATTGAAAACTAAATGAATGCAAACAAATTAAGACACTTCCGGCCCTAGTTAAGGGGCTAAAACACATCTTTTAAAATGCTTCCTGCCTGTGCTGCAGACAGAGACTTATGGGTAATAGAATTCCAGTCACCAATGACATTCAACAGAGGGCTAAAATTGAATCAATATACAAGGCAATGAACAAGCTTGCCAGTCTGTCAACCATGAGCACACTGACACCGCTGGACTCCATATTAGATGACAACTATTTTATGTATGGAATGGACGGGGCTCTGCTTGCAGTAAAATAAAGGCAGAACTACACAGCTGTACAGTCCTGTAGCAGATAGCAGCTTGACCGCCCTGTTTGGAAGGACACCTGTGCTAATGGCTGCCTCTCAGAGTGATAGTTATGATTGGGAATGCCAAATTGGGCTATTAAATGGGGCGTGTAAAATATAGCCGCCGTGTCAAATTTGAAAGTTACAGTTGTGCCAATTACAGCATGGACACTAAGATAGACCGTCAGGGTGTGCCAAGTCAGAATTCCAATTCTTAATTCATTCCCCTTACTTCCCCTTCATAGAAAATGTGACCAAATTTAGAGTTTCCTTTTTAAAAGACATTTTGTGAGTCTTCGGTTTAAGTTCGAAGCATAATTGGAGATGAAGACTATTCAGGGATTTTCAATGAACCATGGAAACAATGACACACATTCAATCTGCATCACTCAGAGACAGACAGACACAGAGACAGACAGACAGACAGACACAGACACATACAGAGACATACAGAGACACACACTCACACTGCTGGTTTCTCTTGTCTCCGGCATTCTTCAGCGGCAGGCAGACGGGGCAGTCGTGCCGCGTGCAGTTCTTCCAGTGAGAGATGATCTGTCGTGAAGAGGCACAGTGCGCCACTGGGGGGTGGAAAAGGGACTGCGTGTTAAAACGAGCTTCTCCCAAACTAACCCTTAGGGAAGTGGAATATACTCTACCTTATTGAAATAAAATGCCTCATCAAGATCAGAAAAGATACTGCAAAAACCATAACAGTACATGGAATATATGGGACAATACACAAATTATTGCTTCTTTCAGATTACAAATTTATTTTTCAATACATTACTTTCAAATGCATGCGTCACCTATAATGAATTTAATCGCAGCAATCACATTTTCTTTCTCCCCCTCAGCTATTCTCTCGATTTGTGAGGCCACGGGATAAGCAGGACTGATCTAAAATGCACTTTAACCTATGGAACGAACCACAAAGATACTGGAGCCCACAAGATACCTATGTTAGTTACTTAGCTAACAGTTAAATGGTTATGACTGGACAATGTTCGTGTTTATGCAGTTTTGACCGAAATTAGATGATGTTCCTAAAGTTTTAATGTGGCTACATGACATAATTTCGCTAATTAAGTTACTACACATTTCATTGTAAATTAATTAATGGCTAATTTAGCAGTCTTTAATGTTTAATGTCTCTAACGTTAACTGTTACTAGAAAATGATCAAAATTAAGACGAGCTAAGTTTATAACTATAGCCTAGCCTACATTGTTAACGTAGCCTATTTGTCGTCACATATTCCAAAGTGCCCACATATAGGCAGTATAATGGCGTATATTCCATTTCCATAACAAGGGAGAAATAACACTGGAAATAGCTCCAGTGCGGAGAGCAAAAAACAGGGCAGAAGCACCCAGCCAGGATTAAAAAGCAGACCAGAGGTTAATTGCACAATCGGGGATATGCGTGGACACACATGCAGGGCAGGGCACAGACAGTGAGCGATGACATCATGGGCGCGCCGCGCTCTCACCCTGGCAGGACTTGCCGGCCTGGCAGTGGGTCATGTGGTTGAGGACGTTTTTCATGGTCCGGCAGTGGGGCAGATTGCACTGCCGCACCTCCCCGTTGGCCTGCTCCCGCCGCTGGCACTTGTGGGCGTGGAGCAGGAGGACCAGCTGCTGCTGGATCAGCTTGCGCTTCTCCGGGTCGGCCGTAGGGGGCGCTGCTGCCGCCGCCGCCGCCGCCGCCGCCGCCGCCGCTGCTGCTGCTGAGGCCGTGGAGGTGGAACCCAGGCTGCCCTGGGGGTTGGACACCATTCCTCCCGCCCCTCCTGGTCCCGCTACGCCGGGCACCACAGCAGAGGCCTGCGGAGATCCCTGTGGGACATGGCCGGGTGTGGAGAGATACCGGCTGATTAGCTACTGGGACAAAGCTGATGAGTCAAAAGGCCAATAACTGCCTAAAGAGTCTCTAGACAAAATGGCCACCTTGTGTACATGAAGAAGTATAGCACACGGCATTAATATGAATGGTCAAACTGGAAGTCTTTAATGCAGATGTAAAAGTATCCAAAAATAAAAGAATATTGGTTACATGTATGAAGCACACACGCTCAAAAGAGGGAGAGGCCAGTAGATCCTCACCATGTTGGCCATGCCCTGCATGGGCTGAGTCTTCTTGTCCATGTTGAACTGGGCCAGATTGTTGGGAAGACCTGCCTTGTTCTGGAGCTGTGGGCCCAGCCCAGTACCCCCCAGACCCTGCCCTGTAGACTGAGCAAAGGGGCCACCATAGGGACCCGGATTACCCATCAAACCCATCTGAAAGGAAGGAAGGAGAGAGAGAGCGAAAAGAGGAGACAGGGATGTAAGAACCAGCTTGAGGGTGCATTTGATGTCACGTGCATTACTTAGGCCAACTCCCTAGGTTACAACTGATGTGAAAATGTTCTAGGTACCTAGCTAGCGAGCTGATTTGTGTAAAACAAAGATTAGAACTAGCGTCATGTACCCGCCCCCCCCCCACCCCAAAATAACAGTGTTCTGCTGAAGAAGAAGAGAGCAACCTCTGGATCATCAGGATGACGTGGCTTTTTAGTGCGATATTAGGCACGTGGCACAGCAAAGTAGGCCTCATTCTGCAAGTTAGTAGACACCTAGCAGCAAGGTTGCATTTGGAATGAAAGGAGAACAATTTAACCTTTCGGACAAGACTTGGGTCTTGCAGCCGCTGTACACGACAGCGTTTTATTTTTGGATGTTCTTACATATGGGGTTGCAGTCGTCTCAGGACAGCTCGGACTAGCAGAGTGCAGCAAACATTCCTTTCCGCATAAATTTCAGATCTCAAAACAGCTAAACTTTGAAGCCCTTTCGGAGGGGGGCTCTCGTTTTGGTGCCAAACAGAATTAAAGTATGTAAACCAAAACAAAAATAAGACATGACAAATCCACCCCCCCCCCCCTTAATTTTTGAGTTTCCCAAAATATTTTTTTATTTCCAACTGGCTGAAATGGACAAAAGCAGAATCCTAGACTAGTTTCTGGATCAAAAGCTTTCAAATTAAGTATGAAATATGTTGATCATCATCACACCATGACCAGCTGCAGTCGGCTGACGAGCAACAAGCGATTTGCTGCAAATGGCAAAATGTTTTGCCATTGTGTTTGGGTTGACTGGTCTTCTTGCCGTTGTACCCTTGACTGTGTCCAGTCAAATTCCAATAGAAAATGCACCAACAACACATTCCTGGAATTTTCATGCAGAATTCAACTCACAAATATGAACACAGGCAAGCCTCAAAAGGGGGCAAATTAAGAATGGCCAAGGAAAAAATGTTTAATGCGCATCATAACAGCTTTGGGTCATTACTGACGATTTCAGTAATGTTACATTCATTTGTCAGGTTAAAATATAATTTTTTTTAGGAACAAATGTTTAACAATTAGATTACTTTATATATTTGAATAGCATGAAAACAATGCACACCCACGCCTGAAAATACACATGCTGAAATTTAATAACAATATTTTCAAGAGATTTATCCATCATTAATAACAACTGAATCAATTACTGCACACATGCATGCGCTGGCTTCTCTTTATAAAAAGATTAAATAAAATGGGGGGGAATTGACCAATTGCAGTGTGCTTAGCTGGAGTTGAAACCTCTGGTTTAAACCCCAAGACCACAGAACTGCACTACAACTGGAACATCTATCCAAAGCTGGGAATAAAGAATAGCTGTTCCAGTTGTAATTCAGTTCTGTGGTCGAGAGGCTTAAACTCCAGCCAGGCACAGTGCAATTGACCCCCCCATGCGTCCACGGTTGCTTCGTTCATATATCATCACAACAAAAGGAAATAATACAAGGCTGTGTTTACCAAAGACATCATTGAATAAATGGAGGCTATCGAGGCAACAGGACGAGGAGCTGAGAGTTGCTCATGATACAAAAACGCAATTATGTATCTGATGCCGTGTGACAGAATCCGGATGCAGGTTACAGAACACACACACCACCCCCTCCCCCACGGCCTCTGAATTTTGGGGAGGAAACCATTTCGTATAAAGAGTTCAAATAAATAGTTTCCCACTGTGCAGAGCCACAGATAAAGTGCGGAATCCAGGCTCATCTGCTGGGAAAAGAAGCTGAATATTTTACACCCCATTTCATGAAACGTTTCCTCAACTCGCGTCACAAATTTCATACCCAAATAACTAAACCGGAAAGTGTTCAATCCACACTTGAATGAAGCAGAGATTTATTAAAATGTGCAAATGATAGCCAAAAAAATATAATGAGCAGAAAATATGCACAGTCTCTCCTAATTGACAATTTGTTAAATGTTTTTTCATATCCATTCACACTGCATTGCAGATTTCAGATTTTTAGTCAATGTCCAAGTGAGCATAAAATGCTGTCCAAACATTCAACAAAATGCCCATGAGCTGTTGAGAATCCATACAAGATATTCTTTTTGAATCACCCATTAAGACTATCCATTCATAATATAGCCACAATGAAAACGAATCGTCTGCCAATAGGGGATTCCCCCCCCCCGCCCCTCTTAATCCTTAACATGTTTACATAGCGTGTGTTGGTTGATTAACATTGACCAATCAACTTCAGCCAGAACTGAGCCAATATGAAAATTAATACACCAAATCAAGCAGAGAGCACCGTGATGCAACAGGTCACATGATCAAGAGAGACGGCTACAGACGCATTTTTCCACCTTAAACAACTTTTGACAAAAGAAGGTGCTTAATGTTTCGGCAGGAGGAAACACTACCCAGGTATTGGACGGTTCTATTTGTTAATGCTGGCAATCAAACAAAATTACGGGGAAAAAATGGTTTGAAAGCAAGCAGAATCCCAAATGTGACCGCGCAAACGCAGTGCACGCACCATTTCAAACGTGCAATACAATTTTCCACCAATGCACATTTTCAATTAAATGGCATATTTGACCAGAAAACATTTGAAAGAAATCCTTTTGGTAAAAATTGCCCTGTAAGAGGGTTTCCAACAAAGGTGCCACTGAATACTCGTCATGTGACAACCACCAAACAGTAGCGTATTACACTACATTACAGGCATTTAGCAGACGCTCTTATCCAGAGCAACTTACACAACTTCTTATTACATTTATCCATTCATACAGCTGGATACATATACTGAAGCAATTCAGGTTAAGTTCCTTGCTCAAGGGTACAACGGCAGTGTCCTACCTGGGAATGGAACCTGCAACCTTTCGGTTACAAGTCCAGCTCCTTAACCATGATACTACACTGCCGCGTATCTGTGACCATAGCCACTGAATGTAGAACAGACCCTGGTGCGGCTGTGGTTTTAGGGTTTCTGTAATATGACGTCATCTGACAATAGCACCCACTGAGTGGCAAGCAAGATGTCGACCATTCTTCTCAATCTTTGTACTGATACATTATGACAAAAGAAGCTAAGCTGCAAGCAAACAAAATAAAATACGAGGTAATAATAATGTAAACTGTGATTGGTTTTGAGCTTCTGCACCGCAACGTCTGCATTCAGACACTTTACTTTCCGTGTGCTTTTATCAGGCTTGTGCTCCACAAGTTCACAGCAGGCCCGTGTAGTTCTGCCCTGGAGAGGGCACATAAGGCAGGGCTGGGCTAGCTTATCCCAAAAGGGCCGTGTGGGTTCAGGTTTTTGTTTTAGCCCAGCACCAAAACGGGTTCTACATATCAAGGTCTTGATTGAAGCCTGTGATTTGTTCATTGGTTAAATACGGTGTCTTAGTGCTAGTAGAAAACTTCACCCACACCGGCCCTTTTTGGATAAGACCGGACCCCCCCCATAGGGAGTAAAGAGCCAGCCCACCTTAGAACAGCCCTGTGTGCACGCACATTCATTTTGGGAATGGGATTGAGGCAAAATAACCCACGACACTACAAACATGAAAGTGCAGCCATCATGCACTTGTCATCCTAAACCAATAAATGACCTGCTGCTCCCTGTAAGTGCATTCTTACAGCACACTACAACAAACACCAAACAACTATGATCCATCAGCCCTTTGCTCTTCAAGTCCACACATACTCCCAATCGCAACCACTTTTGCCTTGACATTTAAGGCAGATTTGGGTTCGGCCAGAAACCCCAACATTAAATGGACCCTGCAAATCCTACTGTTCACAGGGGGGAGCACAAAAAGCATCCCTTAGCAACAACAATGAAGATAAAAATCACTCAAGGGCGGAGCACGCAACGCGCGCTGCCATGAAATGCTCCTTCGATGGCATGTTTCAAGGCATGCAATGCACACATCAATAAGTACACAGTGGTGCTGGGACAAAACCGAATTGTAAAAGAACATCCTCCTCACTGCAGTTTAATGCTCCCATGACGAACGCAGTTGCTGCACAACAAATACAATGTTCTCCACCATCCATAACTGTTAAATTCATCTTGGGAACATTAAACACACTGTTCATCAGATCCCAATGACATCAGACAAAACACTTTCTACAGGGAATAAGTAAATGGAAAATAAATAAATCCATTATATTACCAAAACTCAGAGGGCCCAGGTAATTGAATCAATGCGAGAACAGTAAGAAAATATAGATCATCAAGAGCGGGCGATCTGATCACAACAACATCTACAGAGAGAACACCACTAATTACTTACCAAACAAAGAACCATTTGGACTGAATGAGGGAAAATTTTAAATCCTCACCCAGGACGAAACTTACTGGTGTATGTAGTCAGGAGGAGCTCAGCGGTGTTCTCCTGACAGTTGTGTATTAATGAATACAGTGACACAGGCACTGTATCCCTCTCTCCTGCAGCACCCACACTCATCTGGACGAGCTGATTTTATCACATGCAATCACACGACTCAAGATTCGGAGCTTTCGGTGCGTCTCGGTGGCGTCGCCTCTAGAGGACCGTCCACACACTCATTGTGAGCTGCAACATTGGCGGTTCGAATCCAAATGCACGACCTCTGTCACGTCTCTCCCTCTCTCTCTCTCGCTCCCCATTCTTCCGGTCTCTCTACACTGTCGCTACAATAAAGCTGGGAAAAAACAAAACTATTCTGAGCTTTTGAGAACTTGGACTAAACAATATTCAACCAATGAAAACTGTGAAAAAAGGGGTGCAGCCACCCCGACACCTTGCTGATCCCCCTACAATTATGAGCAGCCTGCAGGCAACTGGGTTATTTCAGCCATTACCAGCCATTCCTTTTTGGAATAATTTAATCAATCCCATTCAGGGAGGTGCAGTCAGTTAGAAAAATGAAAACGTCAAATCCAATAGATATGACAGATATGGAAACGGGCTGAAAACTGCTCATAAAAACCAGATAGTAACACCCAAAACTGCTGAATAAGGCCAACTTACTTTGCTACTAGTTAGGTTAGATTTCCCTCATTCCCTCTTTCAACCTCACTAGCTCATTTAACATGCATTTATTTATTTATTTATTTATTTTTAAAACAGGGCTGAAGGATTAAGCAGTGACCCTGGTGAACCCTTGGGGGGCCCTGCTCTTACACTGGAGCGGCTCAGCACAGGTACCTTGTTTAGCGCTCCCCCAGGCTGCTGTCCCCGCAGTGAAGTCTGCCCTCCTGCTCCATGCTGCTGCTGCTGCTGCTGCAGAGTCTCTGCCAGCAGGTTACTGTTAGTCCCCAGCCCCGGGTTCGAGTAGCTCATCCTGGGAGAGCCGTTCATCACCTGCCCCGCCATCACGCCCTGCGGCTGGGGCGCCTGCTGTGGCCCGTTGCCCTTCTGCGCTCCCAGCATGCCTCTGTTCATGGCGCCCGCCAGGCCCGCCTGCTGCTGCATCATGCCTGCTTGCTGGGGCGAGGGGTGCTGCTGTGGTCCCATTCCCGGGGGTCCCGGGGAGCCCTTCATGTTGGCCAGGAGCCCCATGGGGCCCCCGCCGGGGCTGCCGGCCACACCCGGCTGGCCAGAGGGCGGCGGGGCGCCGGACCTCAGGAGCTCGGAGAGCTGCTTGTGTTTGGCGGCGGCGTCCTGGGCTCCGCCGCCCAAGCTGGTGTGCAGCTGGCTCAGGTCGCCGCCGTTGGCCAGGCCCAGGTCCGTGGAGTTGATGAGCTCATCGGGGAGGTCATGCTCCAGGTCAAACAGCGAGCCGAAATCTGAGGGGAGAGAGAGAGGGACAGAGAGAGGTCAGAGGGGTGATTGGACACAACGCAGGGGGCTATGGTCGCTGGAGGGGAGACAGGAACAAGATCAAAAACTTTACGCTGCTTTGTGGTCTATTGAACGGCAGCACACTAGCAGGCTGGACACCACAATATCAGACCGTCATCTGATCTGATTTGGGCTCCAACGATAGGCTGATATGCTGAAGGCAAATGAGCCATCAGCTACTGGCTGATAGGTCTATTCCGGACATTACAGACCAACACACAACTCCATACAAACCACAACTCGTACATAAACAAAATGTACGTGGAGGAAAACTAAACTCATGTAATGGCAATCGAAAAAGGGACTGTAAAGCAAATCCCATGCAAATTTAGAGCTATCTGCAGTAGTGCCACACGGTGGCATGATGGCCAATTCAAACTGAAGGGGAATACCTTGAAAGGTCATCCTATATAAGCTTGTGTGCCAATGCCATTTGGCTGGTGGCTGGTGTTAATTTCGTACCCTGACCGCAAGCCGTATGAGCGGCCCTACTTCTGGGCTGATCCACCCGTACGACACCATATAGACATCCCTATACCTCTGTCAGTGACACTGTCCTTCTACTGTTACAACTGGTACCATCTGATCGACGATGCATGACCGAATTATAATTCGCTAAGTTTCTGTAGAAAAGTCCACATCCTGGAGATTCACGATGCTGCCTTACTCGTTATTCAGCACCAAACAGACATGTTCATAGGCTCTGGCAGCCCAAACAGACATGTTCATAGGCTCTGGCAGCCCAAACAGACATGTTCATAGGCTCTGGCAGCCCAAACAGACATGTTCATAGGATCTGGCAGCCCAAACAGACATGTTCATAGGCTCTGGCAGCCCAAACAGACATGTTCATAGGCTCTGGCAGCCCAAACAGACATGTTCATAGGCTCTGGCAGCCCAAACAGACATGTTCATAGGCTCTGGCAGCCCAAACAGACATGTTCATAGGCTCTGGCAGCCCAAGCTGAAGCCACAGTCTTACCCTCTGGAAGCTGACCTGGCTAAAGCAACATACAGGTGCCTGAGGCAGTTTGTGATACAGAAAAATGTTGCCCTCACTGCGGATAGTCACAAGGTTAACTTTTTCTGAATGGAGTTTATCCTGTCTGTGATATCATACCTGCAAGGTGTCTCACAATCCCACCCTTCTAACTAGGGATGTACCTAACGACCAATTTCCCTGACGTTTAAACGGAAGTTTAAACTTAGACTAGTCGACTAGTCTAAAAGTAAGAAAACACTCAGAAATGAAAAGTCAAAATTAAAAATTAAGATTATATATAATTAAAAAAATTGTGAAAAAAAAATATTATATATTATATATTTAAATTTGAACACAAATCACAAATCTTCAATAACAAAATAAATTTTTAAATGCCGCTGTGTTGTGTGGCACTTTTTGCATTGCATTATGAAATTCACATTAACAAAACAAAACAACCACACACTAATAAATAAAAAATAAATAAAATTTATTGAAAAAAAACATATTTCAACGTAACAGAAATTTTTTAGGAAACGTGCCTGATTATTACAACGGCATTTTCATTGGGATCGCATAGCAAATACAGTAAAAAATAATAATCGGTCATCAGAAAAACTACCAATAATAGGCCACAAAAAAATAACAATTAGGCCTACTGATCGACGTGACATTAGATTATTTTTATTGGGCTATTCAACAACGCGATAGGCCTACTTACTCTTTCCACCTCGCTGGTTTAACTTGCAGGGCGAACAGGCTAATGAGTTTTGTTTTTTTCCTTCGTTTTTGAAATTATTTTTTTAAATCCGGCGTTGTTAACATTAGTAACGAATGCTCGTTTTTTTATAAAGCAACATTTGACCAGGAAAACATGACATTTCAGTGCAAATTACGTCAATATGTAATTTAAATGTGTACATTAATAAAATAATACGTTTAACCGACTAGTATTTCTGGTGCCGACTAGCGAGGGTAGCAACGTTTACTCAAGTAGTCGACTAAACGCGCACATCCATACTTCTAACTTGTAACAGTTGACGATGACCTTGAAAGGTTCTCCGTTTACCTAAAGGGTCTTCATTTGAAGGTCACAGGCTCATTCTAAATCATTCTTGAATTCATTTGGTTTCCTGCCCGTGATGATGCCACATTATTAGAAGAAGTACGGGCATTTACTCGAGACCTTGAGCATTTTCATGAGGATTGCACAAGAAACAAGCAACTTCCTCAATCCTGGTCAGCATTTCCAGTCAGATTGGTAGAAATGCAGGCTACCGTCCTAATATTGACCGCACGGATGGAAACAACGCTCCCAACGTACAGCAGGTTGGGCCATTCCAGGCAGTACTATAAGCAGATCTGGAATGTTCTAATAACGCCTGCAATCAGGGTATGAAATTAACCTCTTCCCACACTGAGTGGCTTGTGGATTCTAAGAATCACGAGCAATTATCAACATTTTACCAGCCAAATTACCCTTTAAAATAAAACACAACCTGGTTAGTTACCTGCCAAACTGGCAGTGTAAAGATTATAATCGGCCACAACCTAAATTTTACCAGCATTTGGCTGGTGGCGGGTGTTAATCTCAATCTACCATGTAGTGGGACAGCCATTGTGGTTAAATGCCTTCCTGATTTAAGGCAGTTTGGAAATTATGAGATGATCTGCTGATCCTTCCCGGCAGAAGAAATCAGACATTTTCCCATGTAGACAGCCGCAAAATAACAATTACAAAGCAAAGAGAGTCTGAGAAAGAGAGAGAACTTCATGACAACGGAGCAACCTGATCAATGTTAATCAGTACAGTGTATTACCTGAACTGTCAAGACATCCAAACACAGGTCTCACACACACACACACACACACACACACACACACAGTGAATGGAGAGCCTCAGGCACAGAACACTAAGCTGAGCAGGGGGTGGGAGAGAAAGGCAAGTGTACTTGCTGACTGACAGGACATAGCACCGCACCGGAGACCGATTGAGCAGGATTCTGTAACCCTGCTGCTTCAGGGTGGGGCCTCGGGTCCACCCCTCCCCTCCCCTCCCCGCATACCAGCGTACGGGGGAGCGCAGTGCGTGATCAGGGCTCCCATTTTAGGAACATTTGCTCCTGAAAATTTATAAAAAATTATTTCCATCTATTCATTGGGATGCATTTATGTGTTCCTAAATTTGTCTACTTAGAAGAATATGTGCTCCGTTTGGAAATTTTTTAAAATTTAATTTAAAGAAAAACCCAAAAAAAGCTTCCAGCAAACTGCCCTTTCATAAAAGGCACACAGGCACAATGCTAAAGCCACATCTCTCTGTGGGCCCAGTGATGGTGCACCAACTATAGAAAATAATGCAAGTTATCTTCATCAAAGCTTAGGTTTCTTCAGGCAAAAACAAACATATAGCCAAAGTATGCTTAACTCATATGCTTAACTCAATTATAAACAAGCACAAATACATTGAGGCCTACGGCGCACTGGTTCAAATATATAAAGTGAATTAGGTAGCAAGCTAACTGCAATTTAAATTTAAGATTTATACACAAGAGGGAGCGCTATATCGTGGATGTAGAGTGACAATATCCATGATATAGCACAACCTTGAGTAGATCTTTCCTGGGTGTCATCTAGGGCTGCACGATTAATCACATTTTAATCGTGATATCAACATTGGCTTTCCACGATTACTGAACAAGAATACATCGATTTTGGCACAGTTGGTTTACAAGTGAAAACTCACTTTACTGGACTTTCTCTAGTGTTCTATATGAAATAAAGCACTCCTATTTGACCTCCCTCACACTAGAGGGTTAGGTTCCAAAATGTGAAAAAATAAGCATTATTCTGTTTGTTCGAAATGTTAAAGTGCAATAAAAGTATTGTGTTCCGAAAACCAATGAATTATCGTGATCTCAACATTGACTAAAATAATCGTGATTATAATTTGCCATAATCAGGCAGCCCTATCAAATACAAAAATAACAACAGGTAACTAGAAAGATAAGGTTTCAGAAGAAGCTTTAGTTTGTAGCCTAGCTTTGGTAACTATGGCAGCTTTAGATAGACAATCATAGTACCAACTAAGACAACATAGCTCTGAAGATTTTGGAGCTCAGAAAGTATTAGAAGTAGCGACAGCTTCTCGCCTACAGCCATGGTTGCTACGAAGTGACCACTGGAACGCTTAGCGCATGACATCTAACGTTAAATGACAATACCATATTTGTAAATGCCGGAGTAACTGTATTTGTAAGTTCCCACAACTTCCCAGATTGTACAGCTGGCAGCAGCGAAGTATAGTTATCTAACGTTACGTACCGCGACACTCGCTAACTGGGTTGATACGGCTGGCAAGAAAGTTGGATCATATGGGACTACGAATACTTTAGAATATTCATGTTTTAGTGTCGCCGTGTTTATTACTAACGCCATTTTTATTTGGCTAAGATAACTAGCTATGTTATGTAATTTAATAACTTGTGATTGCATTGCTAAATTGTTGAGCTAGATCTCGCCACAGCTGTCTGCCGTCTTAAGGCTAGGACGGAAACTTTGCGACAACTCATTTGCGACTGCGCGAGTGCGAGTGAGCGACTGCGCGAGAGCGAGTGAGCGACTGCGAGTGAGCGACTGCGCGAGTGCGAGTGAGCGACTGCGAGTGAGCGAGTGAGCGACTGCGCGAGTGAGCGACTGCGCGAGTGAGCGACTGCGCGAGCGAGCGACTGCGCGAGCGACTGCGCGAGTGAGCGACTGCGCGAGTGAGCGACTGCGCGAGTGAGCGACTGCGCGAGTGAGCGACTGCGCGAGTGAGCGACTGCGCGAGTGAGCGACTGCGCGAGTGAGCGACTGCGCGAGTGCGAGTGAGCGACTGCGCGAGTGCGAGTGAGCGACTGCGCGAGTGCGAGTGAGCGACTGCGCGAGTGCGAGTGAGCGACTGCGCGAGTGCGAGTGAGCGACTGCGCGAGTGCGAGTGAGCGACTGCGCGAGTGCGAGTGAGCGACTGCGCGAGTGCGAGTGAGCGACTGCGCGAGTGCGAGTGAGCGACTGCGAGTGAGCGACCTGAAATTACCACTTTCTGCTCCGCATGGCGCACGCCGTGGGAAAAATGGGAGTTCACCTGTCCTAGACTCGGTCTCCATACAGTGAAAAGAGCGACATGTGGCTTCTTGATTGAGGTGTAAACGAGGTCAAGCAGATACAGGACTGCAGGAACAACACAGTCCAGCACTTCAGAGGAATACGTAATCATACGCCTAATGTTAGCCATGGCAAGCCAACCACCAGTACTCCAGAACCTAGCATTTCCCCACAGGTTTGGTTTGGCACTTCCTCAAACAGACCAACTGATCTGAGATCGGTGGAAAGCCCACCTGCCTTTGGGTCATCTTCACTAATCGCTGGCGACACTCCCTAGAATGTGAAAAGGGGAGGATACACAGTTAATCGACGATGTGGCAAAACAAACCAGAAGATGCATTTCGGCAGAAAAATGAATAAATAAATTAAAAAATACTTTCATCATGGGCTAAATCTGCCTGAAGGTCACATATCGTCAAAGCAAAGCATCCAACCGGCGACTTACAAAGCGCACTTGTGCAGATGTGGAATTTTAAATATGGAAACAGCATTGGTGTACGTACCTCTTTTTTTATACCGTCAAGCCCAAACCAAGTCTAACAGTCTTCTGATGGAGTTCTGTATGATTGAGCTTCTTGTGACACATTACTGCGAGACAATATTAAAACATGCACCCAGTTTAATCCAGGCCATTCATTGTGAAACAAGTCAGGTTTTGTTTCAACAGCCTTAGGCTCCAAGAGATGATCCCGGTTCACAATGACTTGAGGCGAAGAGCAAAAAATAAATAAAATATACAGTCAAGAAAGATGAACCATCCCAAAATGACAAGAGGTGTGATGTTCACAAGTGTTGAAGACTATGCTTACATTTGCTGCAGAGAGCTCGCATCGTTTTCTGTTCTTAGCTATTTCTATAGAGAGCAAAAATGTGTTTCTTACAACAGAAAAGCAGGATGTGAAATAACACCAGCCAAATGCTGGTCAAATTTGGTCGTGGCTGGTAGATTTTCTACTCTACCAGCCACTTTGGCAGGTAACCAACCAGGTTGTGTTATATTATATAAGGTAATGTGGCTGCTAAAATGTTGAAAACGACTGGTGATTTTAGTATCCACAAACCACGCTGGCCAGTGGGTGAAAGTTTATTTTATTCCCTGGAAAAGGCATTTATTCATAAACCAGGCCAAGGCCAGGGATTTCCAATTGGTCAGTCACTTTTCTTCATATGATCAGTATACAAAAATAGAAGAAAAACATTTCTGAAAGTCTGAAAAGTCAGCAACTGATGAGACCTGAAGCTTCTTTTACCGTTGTAGACCTTTTACAAGATCGAATGCATTATATATTGAATGCTGCTATAGGACACCTTGTTATACAAATTCACAGAAAGGAGTTGTGCCGTATAAACCAGTACAACGTGAGGCAGTGGAAACTCAAGAATCTAGAACATTAGCACGACAAATCAGTGAAAGCACACTGCTCCAGTGCAAAATTCAAAGTTTTCTGCAATCAGATTCTCTAGTATGAAAAACTGATGCCAGTTATACGCTTTTCTTCAGAAATATTAACATCATCTTTCTCCACAAGTTTTTACTTAATCTTCCCACCTTGAATGTATTTTGACGCCAAAGAATGGTGCCCGCTATGCTACGCAAACAGCAGAACGAACTGATGCAACTGCATTACCAAACAGTAAGGATGCAACAGTTCATGTAAAGAAAATAATTAAAATAAACCGTTTGGTCGCTACCCACAGTTTCGTTCACATGCGTTTGATTCGGTTGCTTCAAATGTATGGCTATGTTCTTGAAATAGGCACTCAACTTTTTTTTTTTTTTTGTCACGTAAAGGTTATATTGGCCATTTCTGTTTTATGTTTTACAACAAGTGGCTTGCATTAAATGATTAATTCATTAAATTAAGTAGTCAGTCGGTCGGCATGCGAAGTGGCAAGTGTGCGAGAAAAGTCCGTTAGAGGATCCTCTGACAGGGTTTAAATCAGCTATTTGGGAGCCATATGGATTTAGTGTTAGCATGCTAGAGATGGGAAAGAGGAGGCGGATAAAACAGCATCTGCGGGCAATCATTGTTTTGCAACTACTATGTCGTATGCTTATGAAAACACGTTGAACATGATGGCCCACTTTCGTCAACGTCACACTAGTGAGCCCGTTACACGCAAAATAAGCACAATGAGAGAAACCTTTAAGTTGCACCCATGTTCTATTCATTTTGGCACAGTAAAATACTGCACTTAAATTTAAAGTGGAAAACAATCATTCTTTCAAAAATCGATCTCTTTAATCTGAGATTTAAATTAATGTACCCTTTCTTGTCTTGTTTACATAGTCTAATGCAGGTTGAGTGTGAGCTTCATTATATGTTGGTGGCCTTTAATGTGGCTATTATTTTCCACCTGAAAATTTTAACTTTTCCTTTTGAAAAAACACCTATGAAAACCAAGCATTTGATAATGACTCAATTACATTTTGATAATCATTTTAGATTTTCATTTCCAATGGTATTCTTTTTCTGCTTTACCAAAATAAAAAAATTTACAGGACCAAACTGGAACCGTGACACCAAAAACGTTAAAGAAACTGAGTTTTGTGAAGCGTTGCACCCCTATAAGACATAAGCAAAAGGGTCTCACGTTACTACTGCTAAAATCCCAATGAGTGGGAACAATGGGAACGGGATACAATGAAAAAATGTCCGAAACACTTAGCGAGCGAGCTAACCAACTCATTTGCTAACTTCATACACTGTGTTGAACAGCCTCAAAACAGATCTATATTCAATCTTGAAATCCATGATCACGACGCAGTGACATTTTAGGTTTCTGCGTCTAAACAGCCGATCAAGCCAACTAGTCAGCTAAGTAGCTAGCGAATGTTAACAAGTACATTTTTATTTTATAGTGTGCCGCAGTCGACCAAGCCTGAGCTGAGGCCAACAGAAAAACTAACAATGGCAATGCTGAACGTAGCTCGCTAGCCAACACGGGCCTGTTTACAGCTGAGCATTGCTCGCTATCGAGCTAACTAGCTAGCTAGCCAAATAACTGTGGCTAACGCTGGCCCACAAGCCATAAAACAAACGTTTAATATTCCACACCGTCTCAGGTTTAAAACATTTTTATTTTTATTTTTTACAAAACAGCATGTTTGTAGCGAGCAAAAAATAAAAAATACCAGGAAGAAATTAAACTTAAACTAAAACACACGTATAAGCTGCATTTCCCTAAGTTTTAGGGGACTAAGTTCTCGCCATCTTTAACATTCAACAATGTAGTTAGCCAACTAGCAAGCAAGTAAAACATGTATTGCTTGCTCTTCAAGCCTATTCGAACATTTTCTAGCAACTAACATCAAATGAAAGGACTTATATTAATACAGATAAGTTACCGTTATTAGATGGTTAGCTGAGCACCTTAACTTACATGTTAGCTAGCAGCGACATGGCTAGCCAGCGTTATCTTTCCTCAAATTATTGCCTTTGTCAGCCTCATCCGAAACACGAAATCACCTCTACATTTGTATTAAATGTGTTGTCGTATACTGAATGGTTATTGCTTAGAAAAATTCACATTTAATTGTAAAATCAAAAATAATATATCCATCCAACAGATGAAACCGAAAACGGAAAAAGAAATCCCTCGGAGTCAGCGTTCAGGTAACTTGGCTAGCTAGCTTAGCAAGCGAGTCCTGTGAAGTCCCACAAGCGAGATGGCTACGGCAAACGATAAAGGCAATTACTCGCACGCGTCTTCCCTCTTCAAAGACGAGCAGACATGCAAACAATAGACTTTTAAACATAAAAATGTGCATAGAAGCTCAAATAAGTGAGTTAAAAGGCGGATATTTACCGTTTCCATCACTGGCGGAGACAGAAAGTGCCGGAGAGGAGAGTTTAGGCCTCTTGGCTGAAGGCGGGCCGGAGTCCAGAACGTTCTCGGCCATATTTTTTACGAATTAAAAATATTAGCTATATATCCAAAGACAGACTTCTTCCCTTTGAGTCCTGACGGAATTTTCTATTTTTCGTTCCCTTTGAATGGTTGACTTTTCCCCCTCCTTTTTGGCACGAAGGGGGGGAAAGTCTCGTACACAAAACACTCTCCTTTCCTGGGTTCGCCTCTCGTTTTCAGCTTCGGCGTATCAACCCCCCTCAGTCCCCTGGCGGATTTTTTGTTCTTTATAGATTTGTGCGAGCGGAGGAGGAGGGAGGGGGAGGCAGCGAGAGCACAACCGTACAGGCCTTGCCTCGACTAACTCATGTAGCCTCTTCGGAGACGGAGAAACTGTCCCAAGACCTGTCCTCCATCATTGTATCCGTCTTTTCCGCCATCCTCGGCGGCGTAATCTAGGGTTGGGAGCAAGGTTGGGGGAATCCGTCGGAGCGAAACTAAAGCTATAACTGAAACTCCAGACATGCACCCCTAAACCTGCTTTTGGGAGATCGACTCAGACAATGTTTAAGACAAACTCCAGAAGGAATGCGTGCAATAATAGCAGTTTGATCCCATTACCAAATACTGTCTTGACGAAATAATAATCACATCAGATGACTCAGCAAAGGGGTAAAAGAAATGTTACTCGTGTTTTTAAAGACATGTCACCTCTTTTCACATGACATTAATGTTTCTGGTGATAGGTTTTTTTTATGAACTGTCTGAATGCACTGGACATCTGAGTTGAGATCTATGGAAAAATAACTTTTGAAACGTCAGCCAATCACATTTCTGTCATTTTAAAATTGACCAGAAAGTTAAAACTCGCCGCATATCTGCCAGTGTTGTGTGCTACTGGTTGTGATGTAGGCTATGAAATACCACAAAATAAACCACTCGCTTTGTTTTGTTGTTCTTTAATAGCAAAGGCTCAGGTGCAGTCCAGCGTATCGTTGGTGAAAACACATGGAGATACCCTTAATTTCATTGCGTTTCCACAATAAAGTGTCTGATGTATAGTTTTGTAGAATGACAAATTGCAACACTATTAGGTAGCCTACTTTGCCAATGGCAATGACTGGTGCAAGCGGAACGGTTTTACTTTAATCGTTACTGATGCTTAGCAAAGTAGCCAGCACGTTTCTGACGTGCAAACGGAACCAATTTACCTCAGATAGCCGACCTACATACATGACTCTTTAATTCTCCAATTAATTAAAATGACCAGGTACCTTTTTTCAAAAGACATTTCTTTTCATATATTCGCCGAATTTTGATTTAGCATCCTCTGTATGTAGATACTGTTGATTGCTGAAAAAATCATTCAAAATATTTGGACAAATCTCGAACCATATCTGATTTCTGAATGTAACCTCATTGCTCGACTTCTGCACAAAAGCGGTCTGCTCCCATTTTTATTAAAATGAATAGCCTATATCAATATATCCTTTTATTTTTGTAAAGGACGTGTCGTCGTGTAAGTCTTAGCGTTATTGCTTTTATCAAGTATCTTATTGCTATAGCCTATCAAAAATAATCCAAAATAGCTAACCCATTAGTGACAGCTAGGCGCGTAACTAGCTGTAAATGCAAGATGTCCCATGTATCTTCCTCTGACACCACATAAAACAAAATGTATCAAGGAGTTTGCAGGAGAAAACGGCGATGTCGATTAGCTCAAATCTGATGAGCGAGGGGGGTCGCTAGGTAGCCTACAATATGATGGGTGATTTAGAAGTGGAAAGCTTCAGGTCCAGAAATATAGATAGCTACAACCCCATAAAATGTAGGCTATTTCTGGTTCCTCGGATCCCTTTCGTTGAGTCTGTGAAGTATACTCTTTTGCGTTTATCCTTTTAATTTTCTTTCTTCGTTTTAATATTTCCCTTTTTGTTATTTTGTCCCTCTCCCAGACCATTAATTAATGGTTATTTCACATTTCCACCAGTTGTCATTTTTGTATTTTCATCCTGTGACAATTTGCCTGAGTTATCGATATTTCTCTCTCAGGTGTTCCTTCGTTAAAATGTGGCTATTGCCCTCTTCTAGGCTCCATATAAAACGAATACCCTTTCCTTTGATCACAAGCAGCAACTTTTCTGTTTCTCTCTCTGTCTTTTATAGAACTATCTTATTTTTGCTCCGAGGTGACACCGCCACTCGTATATAGGCTACCGGTGGCGGATTTCGATGTTGTTGTGTTCGGCGCAATAGTCGCTCCCTTTTTCGATTTCTCTCCTGTCTCCCGTCTTTTCGCACAAACAAAATGGTGGCTTGTTGTTTCTATCCTCTGATGGGGAGGTGGGGGGTTTGGAGGTAGGCGACTATTTTCGAAAGGGGGGTAGAACTCGGGAATGCCCGAGAAGGTATTTCGTCCTTTTCCGGAACCTACCAACACAATTGTCAGCGGGACCAGTGTCACGCCAAAAAATTATATTTTATTTATGATTTGATAATTTCCCCCCTTATTCTACACGCACAATTTTATTCATTTCAAATGTCATCTAGACAGAGAGGGATAGCCTACAAATATAATTATGTAAATATGCCTATGCTTAAATGGGATAGTGACACTAAGATATGGCCTATAAGATGGGCTATTGGAATCGACCTAAATGTAGCCTCGGCCTACTATTTTACGTCAGGTCAATAGGCTATAAAGTTATTTTGTTGATATGTGGAATTTCTAATTAAAGGATATAGTAAGCTAGCCAAAGTGATTTTATTTTTTGGTTTTCCTTATCATTTATACAAGGAGCTTCAAATGTCCTTTCCAAAGAAGAGTAGCCTATGTTAATTTTTCTTCCTCATTGTAGGCTATGGCTCAAACAAAGCATCCAACATAGACTACTGTGGCAACAAAAAGTTCCATGTTTTTAAAATCTCACTCGTGTAGGCAGAGTATACATTTGGACTTCTTTCTTTATTGCGGAGAGAAAGGCTGACCAGCATTTCTCTGTTAAATTGTAATATTTCTTAATCATTGTCTTGAGATAGATACCCAGTGATGGGGAAGTGGGACATCACTAAGCATAGGATTGCATCTCCCAAAATGAATGGTATGATTGTATTGTCATAGATGTGACCCAATCATTGTGTTTTGCAGTAGAGAGCAAGTTATATTGATTTGGTTCAAATAAATTAGAGATTGACAGGTAATTCTATCGCCACCCATTATGGAATTTATGAACTCTCACTCTTCCATCCCTACTTTTGACCATAGCTGAAAGCCACCAACCATTTGACTTGAATGCCTTGCAATTATCCCTGGCCAATACTACGTTTTCCTTTCCGCCACCAGTTTACTAAGAATAAACAATGTTCCTGATTTACTTAGGTTTAAATTTTATAGTGCTGGTATCATCTCATTTTACATTGGAACTTAAATATAAATGATTTCTGTCACTTCCCTTCCATCGAGCAGCCAAATGAATCACTAGATATTAAATATGCATTCAAAATCCTCACTAAGCATAAAAGTAAGTTATACTTTATTGACCCCGTGGGGTAATTTGTCCTCTGCATTTGACCCATCCTAACCACTGAAGAGCAGTGGGCAGCCACAGTTCAGCGCCCGTGGACCAACTCCAGTTCTGAGGCCAGTGCCTTGGTCAAGGGCAATGGCAGGAGTATACCTAACCTAACATGCGTCTTTGCTGTGGGAGGAAACCGGAGTACCCGGAGGAAACCCACACAAACATGGGAAGAACATGCAATCTTCACGCAGAGAGAGCCTGGACCGGGATTCAAACCCAGAACCTCTTTCTTAAGAAGGTGGAGCCTCTTTCCGCGCCGCCCTATATCTTTCGGATAGATGGGTATAGAAACATACAATTAATGTTCATCTGAACATATTATTTTCAGCTGGGTATGTATGATTGTTATTTACCCAGCATTGTTTACCAAGCTATTTATTAATATGGCAGAATAATCAATGACGAAGTAGTTAAAATGTTAGCCATGCAAAAATAAACGTACTAAAAGAACAACAACAAAAGAAAATAATCTACAGTGTAAAGTGGTATTTAATAAATAATTTTAAAGTTGGCCTAAAGGCTGTTATGAGTTGACCCACACATTTTACTATTAAGGTCTCCCCCCCACCCTGATTTAAGTTAATTGAATACTCAAATCTTTATTAACAATGACATTACATTACATTACAGACATTGAGCAGACACTCTTATCCAGAGCGACTTACACAACTTATTTCTTTTTACCCTGCTCTTAGCTTTGTATAGTACATTATACGACTGCTAGTTAGCAAAGAACAACAGGTACTTTATATCTCTGTCTGTGTGTGAACAGTAGATTGTGCGCATACAGTAAACCTGTCTGGTGATGGCATTGTCAGACTAAAATGTCTCAGGGTTCAACATATTGGAAGTGTTGTTGATGTATATGCCCTGTAATATATTTTTGTCATCCATTCCCAGGTGAAATACCAGGAAATTTAAAATCTGAATCTGGCTGCCTCTGCCAGGAAACTAAAACTGGGTTGTCGTTGAATCTTCCAGCAGGACAATGATCCAAAACACAAGTCCAAATCAACACAAAAATGGTTAATTGAACACAAAATCAAGTTTCTGCCAAGGCCAACTCAGTCCCCTGACCTAAACCCCATTGAAAACCTGTGTGCTGAGCTGAAGAGGAGAGTGCACAAGAGAGGACCTAGGACTCTGGATGATCTGGACAGATTCTGTAAAGAGGAATGGTCTCAGATTCCTTGCTTTGTATTCTCCAACCTTATTAGATGTTACAGGAGAAGGCTGTTTTATTGGCAAAGGGAGGTTGTACAAAGTATTAAATGCAGGGGCACACGTGGTTTTGTTAAAAATAATAATATATTTTTTTATTTTTTTATAACCCTTTTTACTCATCTTTACCAGAGGTGCCAATAATTGTGCAGGACATTGTATGTCATAATATAAATATGTCTTTTATTTCTGTTTTTTATTGATTGAAAATGCCAACATATACAGTTAAATGTAAAAGTATTGGGACAGTTTTCCTTCATACTAATCATATTTGTATTTCAAATCAAACAATGACTATGAGGCAAAATTCAGGATGTCGACATTTAATTCAGGGCTTTTGTTTAACATATGTTGAACTTTATTACAACAATGCCATTCAATGAGTTGAGTCCCCCTATTTCAAGTCAGCAGTATTGGGACAAAGTAAGTTTAAACAAATTTAATGTTCAATGAGGTTTAAATCCGGTGATGGGCTCCACCAAACACTTCCACCTTTTCTTCCTAATAAGCTCCTTGGTTGTTTGCTGTATGTTTTTGGTCATTGTCTTGCAGCATGATAAACTTCCCTCCAATGAGTTTGGTGGCACTTCTCTGATTATTAGTGGACAATATATGTACACTTCTGTACACTTCAGTCATCATTTAATGTCTGTTGCTGCCATCACTGGTTACATCATCAATAAAGATCATTGAACCAGTTTCAGATGCAGCTATACAGGCCCAAGCCATCACACTGCCTCCACCATGCTTGACAGATGCCAAGGATCCAGAGCAGTCTCTCACTTTTTCCACACTTTCACCTTTCCATCTCTCCGGTAAAGGTTTATCTTTGTCTCATCTGTCCATAAGACTTGTTTCCAAAACTCATCAGGCTAATTTTTGTATTTTAAATCTCGCATTTCTGTTCTTGGTGCTGATGAGAGGTTTACATCTGACTGTAGCCTCTGTAATTTGCCTTTCTCAGTCTTCTGCGCACAGTGTCCTGTGATACTTTCACCCCCAATGTGTGGAGATCATTAGCAATTACTCAAACTGACAATTTTGGATTTTTTTCACAGCTCTTATAATCATCCTGCCATCACTTTCTATGGTGTTCCGCAAATGGCCTGATCGCTGGCGATTCCGAAGTCCTCCAGTAGTTAGTTTCTTCTTTAGGTCGTTCCACACCGTTGACTTTGGAAAACACAAACATTCTGCAATTGCTCTAATTGATTTTCACAATTCTCACAATAGCTTTATTGGTTGTCATACTCAGTTCTCTGACCCTCATCTGCAGTATTCTTGTCTTGTATCTTCAAAAGTATATAACCCATGCTCTGGCACTCACAGCTCTTATAAGAATATATTTAATTATATATGAACTATTCTGACAAAATTAAAGAATCAGCCAATAATATTAAAACCACATGGGGAACCACCAATCACCTTTTGAACAAGAATGAAGCCTCTACCATTCTGCTGTATCTTGTACCTGCTGATGACACCAATCTGATCTTTTAAAACACTTAAAAACTTAAACTAACTTATTTAAATTGCAAACACTGGTATCAAGCAAATTACTATGTTGTATTTGTTGTTGGTATTTGTTTTGTTGCATTATTATTATTATTATTATTGATGAGGATGAGGCTCCATATAAGCCCCCGTGTTTCTAGCCCCATCTGGCACTGTTTATGTTCATATTTTCTTTTTCAACGTTTTGTGTTTTGTGTTTTAAAACAATGTGCAACTAAGATGATCTAAAACTGAACTAAAGCAGAGGGTGGACCTTGAGCGTAGAAGCAGAAGCTCTGTAGCCTTGCCCCCATTGATCTGGATCAAATCCTGACAGGAGCAGCGCTGACTGTAGCCAGTCGTCCCACAGGCTGATGCAAAATTGAGGGGGATTTAGATGACAAGGAGTTTTCTTTCCTCATTGCATAATAGAAACTCGTTTCATCAGGCACCTTTGGCAGCTACATTAATTGTCCAGTCCTCTGGCGAGATAACTGTGCAACATGTTTAGGAGGACACAAGTGCTGGTGTATGCCCTCCCATGTTTACTGAGGAAGTTTCTCAGAATTACCACGGAGTTGGAAAATATGGACCCAGATGTTGAGTGAGATTGGGCAGTGGCGATTAACATGTTGTGATTGAAATAATAATAATAATAATGATGGATTCCATTTAAATATGGCTTTTGTCACACTCAACACACTGTACAGTGATGAGGGGGAAACTCTCCTAAACCACTAACAATGTGTGGCACCCACCTGGGTGATGCACGTCAGCCATTTTGTGGCAGAACGCTCACCACACATTATCTGAGGTGAAGAGAGAGAATGATTTTAGCCAATTGAACTGGGGGATGATTAGGTGGCAGGTTGCAAAAGCCAGGTTGGGAATTTACCCAGGACACCAGGGAACCCCCTACTCTTTGTGATAAGTGTCATTGGATCTTTAATTACCAGTCAGGACCTCAGTTTAACTTCTCATCTGAAAGATGGTGTGTAGCACAGTATCCCCATCACATCACTGGTGTTTATTTGACCAGAGGGAAGATCGCCTCCTACTGGCCCAACACCACTTCCAAGGGTTTAGTTTTCCCAGGTGGCCATCAAAGTACAAACCGAGCCCACATCTGCGAAGCTTGAACTGAATTGAATTGAATTGGCTGCGATTCAGTGTAGAATATGAACTAGACTATACTGTCAGTTGCTATTTGTGTAACAGTGCACATTTCACTCTATAGTTTCCATAAACTAGACAGAGACAATAATGATTCCAGTTGATTTAATTTACTTGACTACAGGTGATGTATGATTTCCTTTTCAACAGATGTTCATACCTTTTTTTTAAATTATTTTCCTCTAATTTAAATACACAATTGTGCTCATATGTACATTTGACCGTAAACTTCAGGGAGCACAGAAAAGGAAGGGGAAGAGAGTGCATTCAGCCAGCCACTGCTTCTTTCCACTCTTTAGTCCACCGGCTGAGCTGTGCAGTTATTGCATCAGGATACACGTCACGCACAGCTGGTGTATGCTGGTTTTCGTCCCAACCAATTGCAATACAATGACACTGAGGTTAAAGTGCAGACTGTCAGTTTTAATTTGAGGGTATTAAAGCCACCTCCGCTGATGTGTGGTGAGCATTCTGGCGCAAAATGGCTACCGTTGCATCTTCCAGGTGGGTGCTACACATTGGTGGTAGAGGTGAGCTTCCCCCTCATTGTAAAGCGCTTTGAGTGTTGAGAAAGGCGCTATATAAATGCCAGACATTATTATTATTATTATTATTAAGGCAAATAATCCCGCTAAACATGAAAATGAAGAGAAATTCACAGCTTGCTTAAATTCTGGGATTGCAATTGTGGTCGGAAAGAAGTCCAGCATACACAGGGGTCCCCCAGGAGTTTGAAGAGTTGGCCTCTTGTGTGCTGTGATGTGCACAATCCCACCAACTGAATCCGCCTGCCCTCGGGCGAAGATACAGCCAAACGTGTGCCACCCATGATCTCCTTATTCCCCTCATATCTCCCCCATCCCTCCCTGCATCACCAGAACAACCTCACAGGTAAGGCACGTATCACCATACGAGGCATCGTGTTCTGGGGCCCACAAGCTTTGACTGGAAGGGTCAGAGTGAATGAGAAACCTCAAACAAGTTCACCCAGCTGTCTACTGTCACCTCATATGGAAAGAGGTGGAGGCGGCAAATTTCTTAGCTTGTTATCTAGCTGGCTAGGTATCCAACCTTAGCCAGGTGGCATAGCAAAAGAAAGTTTTCACCCAAAAAAAATGGGAACAAGTTTGGATTAAACATATTGGACTCCTGGTCTAGATTATGAGAATGAATCCTGTAATTAAGGTATTTTCCTAAAGAATATTATTTTCATACTCTGCACAAACCCCCCTTCAACCGGTACTAGTAGTTGGAAGGAGGGCGCGGCTCCTCGAGCTCCTGACCGTGACCCCACCTCCTCTTGGGTCGTCCGTGCGCAGCGATTCTCTCCGAGCCCCTCCCCCCACCCGGAAGCGACCGCCAATTGCCGCTTCCACAGGGCACCGGCCACGCTCGGCTATGGCAGGACCGGGGCGCGAACCCCGATCCTCGGCGTACAACTGCGCTGACTGAAAGTCAGCGCTCTTACCGTTGTACCACCGCGGCGGCACTTGAGTAGGCTTGTTGAGCAGACAGAACAAGAAAGTCATTAAGTAGGTGAAATTTTTCTCTAAATGTAGTTCTCTCAAAACCCCTGTATGATATGCTTACTTCCGAAGGTTCGCTGAGTATATTTGGGAGCACACTTTTCAAGAAGTACGCAGATTTTGAAATGAGGCGCACCTTAGCTGACGTTTTTCTTCAATAACAACAGAAACAACACGTGACATGGCCGCGCAAGGGTGGGAGGTCTTAAGACACTTAGTAGAGGGAACGGCTGCACAGCTCAGCCGGCGGTCTGCAGAGGGATAAGGCAGCAGCAACTAGCTGCACACATTCACGAGGACGTGTGTAACGGTGTGCGCTCGACCAAACGAACAGAGGAAGCTGCTGTGATGAGACCAGCATACAAATGAAATGAGCAGTTCAAAATGGAAGAATAAAGAAAAAGGTAGAGGAATTCTGGGAAAATTAAGAGCTCATAGTTTGAAATGCAATCAATAATGACGAGGAAAGAGAAGTAAACGTCTGCAGGCGGCAGCGAATGAAAATCTTTTTCAAAAGATCCAAAAGACCTGCATAACAATTGTCATGGAAACATTTAACGTAATGTTGTTTATTTACAGTGTACTATCATATCAAATGCTTACATTAAAAATGAAGTGTTCATGCAATTCAAAAAAAGAAAGAAAGAAAACCTCTTCAACAAAGAGTACAGTCCCTCGACAACAGCATGTATCCTAGTTTGCAGTGTATTAATGACAGGCTTCTGGCTTGCAAAAAAAGCAAAGAAGAACTCCAAGGTTCCATCACTAGTGTCCATACCTGCACAAAAAGGGAAGAAGTTTGTTTAAATACCTGCCAAGTTAGAAACAATCATTTCCTTTAATACAAGCACGTACATTTGTCCTCCATCTTAATTTTACAAGCACTCTTATTATTTATTAAAATAAATATTACAGACTGTCTACAGCAGATCCATACTGAAAATGTACATTGGCCAGATGTAAGGAAAATGTGTAAAGAATAAATGAGGGGCATGCGCTTCCTTTTGTACACTTTTTATGATTTCATTTTTTATTTAATCAGGAAGTCTCTTGAGATGTGATATCTCTTTTACAAGAGAGACCTGGCCAAGATAGCAGCAACAATAAGTAAACATGAAAATGAATAAAACAGAGTACAAACAAGACAATAGGACATCAAATCCAGTAATATTACAGGGAAAGAAGACAGCGACAGCCTTGCCTATTAAAAGCAATTGCATTCTTCCCGAACAGTTTCTTGGATACGTTTAAAATGCACTTGAAATACCATTTGAAGTGTTACTTCCAGAACCATTTTAAATTGATGCAGAGATTGGTCAGCCTTGGGCTTCAAAATCCACAATTAAAACAGCAGGAGAGGCTGACTTAGCTGTGATCTTTCACTTTACATCACATAATACCAAAAACCCAGTATGGCTCAATACCACACAACTGACAGGGTATGAGGGAATGAAATTCTGCGTCATTGCCAAGAGCACTGTGCCTTTAGTACGCATACACCCTCAAAGCCAGACATAAGCATTTTGTTTTTTGCTTTTGCTTTGAATCAAATATGTGGAGTTTTTACATACCCCTGGATAATGTAGCCTAATAACACACAGGAGGTGATAGCACAAATACTCACTTCTGGAACTCCCACTCCCTGTTGTCCAGAGGACACACCTGCCTGGTCTTCAGCCAACGAGAGATGCAGTGGAAATGGAAAGCATGCTGAAACGAAAATTCAGTATGACAATTATAGTAGATTACAACCTATTTATGAACAGTCAAACTTGCAGGAAGAACACAAAGAAACACTGTATTAGAGAAACACTATTCTCCTTTTGTGAGTATTTACTTAATTTCATTGCCAGTCATGGATGGTAGCTTGCAAAATTAGTTAGCTTTAACTTCTATTGCATACAAAAACCATGTAGACAATATACACTGAAACTCTACAGCACAGAAACGGTGAAATAAAATTACTTACTTATGTAATACCCTTATAGTTTTTCCTGTGTAACACCATTACTGTGTATTAGTAAACAGGTTATGAAACCTACCAGTACCCACATGAGTTTTGGGTCAACAAATATTTATTTATTGCCAGCACACCATGAAATGAGGCAGCAATAAAGCTGGGTTGGTTGTTTGCGGTCCCCATTCACCTTACATGGGGAGGAATCTTACGCAGGGGCAAAGCTCGTAAAGGATGCCTTTTGCTGAATTGAGAAAGGGATTAGTGATGAAGGAAATAGCAGTCCTGAACACTCACGTTACACACTCCCCATGCCACTGTGCACTCCTCTGATGTAGCCGAGGCCTGGTTGGCTTGACACTCAATACCTAAGGAACAGAGGGAAACAATCCGTTCAAAACGGCTCAGGGACTGTATAAATAGTACACACAACTGACTTGTTAGAACGGGTTCATCATACTCACAAAGGTCCATGATGTGGTTCCTGCAAATTGCACAGTTGTCCACCACAATGTCCCAGGCCCAAAGCGCCACAGCATTCCACTGGTACAGACACAACTGTTACTCACTCACCAATTCCACACTTATTGTTCACCATTAAGAACTACAGACCTGTACAAATTCCTGACAGCTAGCTTTAGCACACAATAATTAGCACATGCAATAAATAGCTAGAAACTAAGCACATAATTAATGTATTAATTTGTGTTCAAAATTTTCGATTATTTCAGACTTTCCACCTAAACTTGCTGCATGTGGAAACTAGCTAACGTTCGCAGACACCCTTGTCTGTGGAGACTGGCTAACAAAGGCGGGTAGAACGGGTTCTAAGAACCCCTGCACCACTGATCTACAACCTAATTGACTATAACGTTACATACTAGCTCCTGCCACCTCTTGTTGGACCACTGACTTATGTGGTCAGTGGGTTTAACGCAACCCCGGCTTAGCTTATCCGGAACTAAGTTTGAGCTGCAAGAAACCGCTTTGTCATTTACAGCAACATTTCCATTTGACAGTTTGAATAACTGTAACCATGGAGGTTTTGAACAAATAAAACAATCCACACCCTTTCTCTTGGAAAATATAGGCAGCTTCATAGAAAGTTTATTGAATGAAATAAATTCGACTCATAGTTATTAGCTCGTTAATTCCAGCTTGTCTAGCTATAGCCAGAGGACAGTGGCTAATAAGCTTGTTAGCGAGCTAGCATTTTGTACATATATTCTCACAAACAATAATTTTTACGTGTATGAAGCTCGTGTTCAGTTGTTAGATATCACACTTTCTGAAAAACCAAGCAGTCATTTTCACTCAAAAATCACCTTCTTCACTTCAAATCGTTTTTTGCTAGCTCCACTATTCGTGCCACTTGGGGTGTCCACATCCATTGCCGCCGCCATCTTGTACGTTGAGATGACTCTGTGCGTGTGTGCGTCATGTTAGCGTGTCATGCCGTGACGTCTGGAAATTTAAAGGGCAAGTCATTTTTTTATTTAGACATTTCTATTGACCGGACATGGCAATGTGTTGACTATGCATGTTAACCGAACTAAAAACCTACGTTAATGTACATTCTGTGTTCCATAAGTAGCTATTGCTGTTCTGTCCCAGACTCCCCACAATAAAAGCAGCAGGTGTCTGCAAAAAAATAATCGAGCTAGCATTACCTGTTTAGTTTTACTAAAATGCATAAAAATATCTACAGTGAGATCATTCGCAGGCAGATTTAAAACAATTTAACAATTGATTGTAAACGTATTTTTAACTGTGAAGTACAATTATACGTGTACAAAAAAAAGACAGGTTCTACCGAGATTTGAACTCGGATCGCTGGATTCAGAGTCCAGAGTGCTAACCATTACACCATAGAACCGTGCGTAGCTATGCGTTAACATGAATATAAATAGTAGCCTACATTCAATCAGGTGTTTGGTTAATGGGATTAAAATAGTATTATTCAAGTATTAAAACGATTCAAATGGGTTTCAAGTTATGTAGCCGACTAAGTTTTTTTTTTTTTAAAAGCCCAGTATTGAAGATTCCAGTTCTCATCTAGCAAGAAACTACAAACACCAGAAAGCCCACAACACTTTTCTGATTGGAAGATTGACATTTGCGCGTAGCCAATAGGATAGTCGAATAGATCAGCATGGTTTCATCAATGGAGTGGGTGAGTTAACCAGAAAAACTGTTTATTTATTTGAATGTAGTTTAACGTCCCATAACGTGTGTTTTAAGCTAGCTGCATTGATAACTGCATGCATTGCAAATGTTTAAAGATCCTGCTCATTCATTTGTAAAATCTTTATGTCTGAAAATCAAGAGAAAAAGATAAACCTCAAGGCTAAGTCACTACCTAGCTAATGCTGGCTAGTGAACCACAACAACAGAAATTGGAGACCAATGTAATATAATACAGAAAGCATAATGATTCCGACTTCCAAGTCGGTCATCTGCAGGGTAAGCTTTCGAAAGCGCTCTTTTAAAATTAATCACCTTAGTTAACGTTAAACCCATTACCTATAAAGAAAGACGGGAAATATTTTGGGAATACAATTTCACGTTAACTAGTAGATGCACTGAAGTTGGCTCCTCACTCACCCTTATCCAGGCTATCGTTATCTTATGTTTTTAACGTTCGGCTTCTTATTCCAGGGTGAACTGGCGTTAAGCCTTATTATAGTTATTTGGTTTTGACATTTACGGATCAAATGATAACGGTAAACGTTTGCAGGTCGTGTTTGTGTCAGCAGGGTTTTTTTCTTGTATCGAGTCATTTAACGCATAGAAAACATTTCTCCCCTTGTCAAGAATGGAGTCAGCCCCCCTTAGCTGCCCCCTTTTTCAAAACATATATTTGTTGTAAATCCCTGTAATGATTAATACATTTGTCGCTTAAAAAGGTAGTTAAATCACAATGGTCCTCACTTGTAAAATAAATGAAATTATGTTACAGTTGAATTTGGTTCAGTTCATTTTATCAATTAAATGGTTCTTAACAATATATATTTTTAAAGAATCCTGCATTTCAACTTTGCTTTTTGGTTCACAGGCCTCATTTCCTTGAAGGTTTTTACATGATGTCACCAAAGGCAGAAAGAAGCTCTATCTAGGCATTTAATTTATAAATCTTGTCATTGTGTACGTTATCCAATAGGAAGGACGGACAATGCCAAATCGATGTGTAGCATACGGCTGTCAAAAGACACACGAAGACAATGTGACCCTGTTTAAATTCCCCAAAGAGTCAGCTGAGTACCACATATGGGAGAAGCAGGTCCAAAGGACTCGGAACAACTGGAGAGCAAAGTCCACTTCACACCTGTGCAGTGACCATTTTGGAAAGGACTGTTTTGAGCCCAAACCAACAGCAGCTGTGAAGTGCCCCGTCCCAAAAGTTTCTTTGAAATTAAAGGAGGGGTCTGTCCCGACAGTTTTCATACGCCCCCCGTGTTCCAGCTGTGGGGGTGACGGCAGAGACTGCAGTGCTTGTACCCCGAGAGCAAAGAAGGGACGCAACATGGGCAACCATAAAGATCGTACAATGGTAAGTAAAGTCACTGCTCTCATTTAAAGAGCTCATTTAAAATGTCAGACGTATCTCAGCTGTGGGTATTGAATTTAAAACATAGGCAGTAGAACATGACTGTTTTATTCCCTCCATAATTTTACGAAACATTTGCAGTTTATACAAATTCCAAAGTCACTCCGAAGCAACAAAAAATACTTTTTTCAGGTGTGACACATTGCATACATTAGACATGCCAAGTGCTGGCTGCTATGCTTTCATGTATTGTGCACTACTATAATCAGCAAAAATAATTTCTGCAGTTTAAAAAAAATAAATAAATAAAAATAAATTAACAAGTTGATTCTATTCATACACCTGCTCACTGACAAAAAAAATACCATTCAAACTGCACAGTTGTGCAATGCAATACCTAGCAGCTAGTTGGCTAGCTTGAACTGCACAGTTGTGCAATGCAATACCTCGCTAGTTGGCTAGCTTGAACTGCACAGTTGTGCAATGCAATACCTAGCAGCTAGTTGGCTAGCTTGAACTGCACAGTTGTGCAATGCAATACCTAGCAGCTAGTTTGGCTAGCTTGAACTGCACAGTTGTGCAATGCAATACCTAGCTAGTTTGGCTAGCTTGAACTGCACAGTTGTGCAATGCAATACCTAGCAGCTAGTTGGCTAGCTTGAACTGCACAGTTGTGCAATGCAATACCTAGCAGCTAGTTGGCTAGCTTGAACTGCACAGTTGTGCAATGCAATACCTAGCAGCTAGTTGGCTAGCTTGAACTGCACAGTTGTGCAATGCAATACCTAGCAGCTAGTTGACTAGCTTGAACTGCACAGTTGTGCAATGCAATACCTAGCAGCTAGTTGGCTAGCTTGAACTACACAGTTGTGCAATGCAATACCTAGCAGCTAGTTGGCTAGCTTGAACTGCACAGTTGTGCAATGCAATACCTAGCAGCTAGTTGGCTAGCTTGAACTGGACAGTTGTGCAATGCAATACCTAGCAGCTAGTTGGCTAGCTTGAACTGCACAGTTGTGCAATGCAATACCTAGCAGCTAGTTGGCTAGCTTGAACTACACAGTTGTGCAATGCAATACCTAGCAGCTAGTTGGCTAGCTTGAACTGCACAGTTGTGCAATGCAATACCTAGCAGCTAGTTGGCTAGCTTGAACTGCACAGTTGTGCAATGCAATACCTAGCAGCTAGTTGGCTAGCTTGAACTGCACAGTTGTGCAATGCAATACCTCGCTAGTTAACAAGAATGGTGACTTCAAGCTACCTTTCATTTGGCAGGATGAGCTTGTGAGGTTTGGTGCAAAGTGTGGTATCGAGGAATGGTAGGGCTCCAAATATTTGTTATCTATGGACAGGTTCAACATTAATTAGTTTGTACTCCCACCAAAAATGGTTGGGCTTCTTCCCACTGAACTGGCTAGACTCAAGTCTAGACCGTGTTTATTCAACAGAGAACATGGTTCATAAATAATGATCATGAGCAGTTACCCAAAATGCACCGAAGATAGGCACAGGGTGCTAGCCATTGCTTGTGTTGACTTTTGACAAGTTGGCATTGGTGGGGCAAGTTCTGGAGTATGTTCTGCATATGGTAGAACAGGACATGGCACTTTGCTGCTCCTGCCATTATGTTTACTTTGCTCTAAGTTTTAGGTTAATGGCTAGTACAGGTTGTACCCATGTTCCTCATCATCACGACATTGAGGGAAGTAATCTTGATTGGCATTTAATTGTTTGCCAAGCAATTATCGTGGTCACTACAATATGCATAGCAGGTATTTTTCTACCATGACCAGTTTCTCTTCGATGTATTCACATAACAGCTGATATGCATTTAGCATCTAGAAAACTATAAGATTATTATTAAGATTATTTGCACACTATAATGATTCTATAGAATTTGTCACTATAGTACAGTAGTATCAGTATTTTCACCCCCTATAATAATTATTGAGGATTTATCACTATAGTATGACTATAGTTTGTACGAAAAAAACTACAGCAATACTATAGTATAGTATGCTGTCGACACACTATAGTTTTACTATAGTTCATTTTCGTTAATCATTTTGCCGACATGATTCTTATCTGACAGTGGCAAACGTGTAGAAATGTCTTTGCTTGTTTGTAGCCTATTTTACAAAACTTCCCTAACAAGATAAATTGACCTTTGTTACTATGGCTATTGATACGGCGATTGTGTGCGAAGCGAGCCTGATTCTGATATTCGCTGCAGACTCTGTTCACACCACAGCGCGTCCATCAAACCTTTGAAACGTAGCAGAAAGGTGGGTTCAAGGCGAGCCGTAGCAAAGGTTTCGCCTCATAAATGCAGCACAGGTTGACTATATAATTTAGAGTGCAAAACCATTTTATACCACATAAATACATGCATACACGCCTATGCATGGGACGTTACATTGTCGCCAATCTTGCCACGTGACAAACCATTTTTTGTGGGGAACTACCGGTTTAGGTCCTCGCCAGTGGCTGTGGCTCGCGCTTTGATAGCACTTTCAGCAATCGACAACACCACACCATTTTTCTAAGACATGTATTCTCGAAAGACAGGAGTAGTCTGTTCGGCGAGAGGATGCCACAACAACTTCTATAAAAGAAAAACTTTTTTGGAGGCGGAATGTTTTATTCACCGACCGCAGAGGAGATTTAAGTGTGGTTGTGAGGCACCTTACGAGCTGCACCCACCCCCCAAAGATGAAGAGCATGTTCGTCGGTGGCTGAAGGCTCTTAATCTTAAAAAAACACCCAAGAGGCCGTATGTGTGCTCATACCACTTTGTGGAGAAGAGACCAACTCCAGAGCACCCTTTTCCGGAGAAGTGGCTGGGCAGCGATGCACCAGTCCAGAAGAAGAGATGTCAGCCGCTTGTCAGGACACAGGTTATTTTCCTTTCGACCGTGCACTCCGTAGCTACCTATATTAGGACTAGCCAGCGGAGGTGCCGATGCAGTTTAGCGATGCCATATAGCCAGTGGGCTGTTTTCATTCACTATTGAATGAGGTCGACGTTATTTTAATTGGAAATAAAATTACAGCATTTTCTTCCTTAATGCTGACTAAAGATGTTCATCCCATGTTCGCGCTAATTCATTTGTGTAACGTTAAATCGCTCTGGGTAACTGCTTATGCTTACATTGTAGCCTAAATGTAAACGCAATCGTGTCTGCCGCGTCCACCCGCAGTCCAGTTTGACTTTAGTTTTGATGCAAATGACATGTCTATGCGAGTCCGCTGAGACGACAGTGATACTGGTTTTTATTTGCTTTGCGTTTTACGCATAGCGCCGGTCTGGTCAGTAGGCTAATTTAAGATATCATACCCCGGGTTAATACTTTTAAAGTAGCTGGACATCCGCTTTAAAAAAAATAGTTTGTTTCCCCCCTCGATTTCGTGAAAAACATGACCAAACTTTGCGGGTAAAACATAGCCTAGAAGCCTAAGCCTCAGCACTTTTTACTCAGTACATACTATCTCCAACTCCCAATGAAATAATAGATAGTAGGTTAGATAACTTCGTTGGAGCCATCGCCATATGATATTTCAGGCCAATTTTTCCACGTACGAACTAGGAGTTCGACATTTCCAAGGATTCGCTCAACTTGGAAATCCCACAATGCACTACTTATCCGTCGTCACATGTGGCGAGAGCTAAAGTGATCTGGTTGTCGGCTGCTGTTTTTTTTATTTAGTCAAGTAAAATGACCACGCTTGTGTGTTGATTTGTTGTACGAGCATGGTCAAGAAATGGAAAAACTTAGCAAAAAGTGGGACAAGTTTGTGAAGACTAGAAGGGTAAATTGGGCGAATGGCACTGGCAGATTATTACGATGCGTTCTCACATCGAGCAACTTCGGTCGCCCAGTCGTCCGAAGTCCATTCATTCTCTCGCTGCGTTCTCACAGCGAGCAAGTGGTCGCTGAGTCGGTCAATTCTACGAGGCTGTGGGCGGGGCAATAGCTTACCGTTGTGTCATCCAAGTCAGTTCGTGCAGCTACAATTTTTTAATAAAGAGAAACAACGGCAGTAGCCTACGTATAACAAAGACATATTTGCGATGCATCCTATTCTTTATAGTTACGTCATGACACTGATAATTATGTGTTCTCGCTAGCTAGCGATAGGCTAGCCTATATCTATCTTGTCGTGAGCTAGCGATCTGTATCTATCTATCTAGATACGTAGATAGATTTATGTATAAAACTCAACATGTAGTTTGGGCTCAATGTGATATTGGTAGAACAGCTACATATATCCTTTAATGTTATGTTATACATTTAACAGGACGTGGTAAGCTTGGACCATTATTATTAGCTGCTCTTCAATTGCTGCAATTTGAGTGTAATAGGGCGGAACAATTATTCACGAAATGGTTTCGTATCGGTTGGAGAAATATAAAGCGCGGAACTCTGATTGGCTGTTACGGCCGATGTCGGCGAAAAAGTTGAATTGCGGGCAACATTTATCGGCCGATTTTGGTCGCTCAGTTTCCTAGTCGCTCAGGTCGCTGACCGTCGCTCAGCTTCATAGAGAATTAATGGACTTCCGGCGACTGGGCGACCGAAGTTGCTGGATGTGAGAACGCAGGTTGAGGCTATACATAATATTCCGATGACGTCACGCGAGCGCGATCTGCCTCGGGTCCGACATATTGTACGGATAGTGCCACCCGCGGGAGCGATCCGCTGTGTGACTGCGCTAGCAACTGGGCGATATAACGTTAGAAAATGGTCACTACATGTGCAGTCTTTGGCTGTCACAACACGTCCAAGGATGGCAAAACGAGACAATTACGGTTCAAAACGAGACAATTAATTTACGTAATTTTCCATCTGACCAACTACTTTTTTTTGCGGAAGCATGTCCTACATTGTTCTCAGTTAGAACTACAGAAAGCAGAGAAGCGCCCGAATTTTGTAATCTGGGAATGTGGATGGTGCTGATAACAAGTAGCTAGCCTCTGCTGATATCTATGATTTGTGCTCAAAAAGCCAGGCCATGTCCGAATCAGCACTCTTCCACACTATTGAGTAGACTTGGTGAGTAGATAGGATGAGAAAGTCGTTGAGTAGGTGAAAATTTTTCAAATCAAAGTATACTTGAAACACCCGGATGACACACTTACTTACGGGGTTTCGCTGAATACATACGGGAGCACACTTCAAGAAGTACACAGGCTGTGTCCGAATACGACTCCTGTTTCTTGTCCCCTGTCCACTCAGACCCCTGTCTACTATGTGCCCTGTCTTCTCAATTTGCAAGCAGTGTGCAAAAGAAATCCCGGAAAACTGTTTCCAAACTAGTGAGGAAGTAGTTTGTAATATAAAAAAATATATATGTAATTTTATTGAGAATATCAATCAGTTAACATATGACGATCTAAGTATAGATTATGAATGAAGATGGAATCACCAAAAATAAAAAAAGAGTAGTTTGTAATATGAACCTATCTTCTACCATAGATATGCATATACACTCCATGTCTTCTACGTTTTTACTTCCGGGTTACTTACTGAAATTGTCAGATGAGTGCACCGTTCGTGCTTCTGAATTCCCTCAACAAAACCCCGGAAATAAGGGGTTCATCCTGGTATTTTAAGTGCCCCCATTTGTGAGAAAAAACCGCTCACTCAAAAGATTTTTGATGAAGTGGACTCAAATATGCACCCTCAAAAAGGTGTAGGGCTCGTATTCAAACATTTTGGTCGCATAAATATGACATGAAGCTTGGTTAAAAAAATTATAAATGAGGCGCAGCTTCACTGATGTTTTCGTTCAAATGCATCAAAAACAACACGTGACATAACAGCACAAGAGTGGGGCGCAGGGTTGCCAGATCTTGCAAGACTTTCCAGCCAAATGGTGACTCAAAACTAGCCCAAAATATATTTTTACTATGGCTTGTTCACTTAATATTGGCTTTGGCTTTTGTTCACTTATTATTGGCTTTGGTCTAGCTAGTTACCCCCTGTATATGTAAGCTACTTTATTCAGATGGGCAAATATATATTAAATGTATCAAAATAAATTATTGGCTCAACAAAATTAATTTAATTGAAATGTAATTAATGGCGTCAGTGTAGTATAATGGTTAAGGAACTGGACTTGTAACCGAAAGGTTGCAGGTTTGATTCCCAGGTAGGACACGTTGTACCCTTGAGCAAGGTACTTAACCTGAATTGCTTCAGTATATATCCAGCTGTAGGAATGGATAAATGTAATAAGATGTAATAAGAAGTAAGTCGCTCTGGATAAGAGTGTCTGCTAAAAGTATATATCCAGCTGTAGGAATGGATAAATGTAATAAGATGTAATAAGAAGTTGTAAGTCGCTCTGGATAAGAGCGTCTGCTAAAAGTATATATCCAGCTGTAGGAATGGATAAATGTAATAAGATGTAATAAGAAGTTGTAAGTCGCTCTGGATAAGAGCGTCTGCTAAAAGTATATATCCAGCTGTAGGAATGGATAAATGTAATGAGATGTAATAAGAGTTTTACTTTCTGAACTTGGATTTCTCCCCTGGGGTGATAATCCAGAATAGGGTATTGTCACTCTCCATTCACGTCTATAGCTCAAGGTAAACCTGTCTCAAAATGACACTTCTAGCACGTATATGAACAAAGTGGATTCTGTCAATACAAACAATAACCAGTCCTCTTACCTATTTTTTTTTGTGTAATTAAAATTATTTATAAAAGTACTATTACGTTTCGTCAAGATTTCGTAGCTGCCTGAAGTCTGAGCTGATCGATTAACATTAGTATGCATGTCTTTGTTTGATATGTTTGTTTGTGTGTTGTGGGTCTGCCCCACTGTCTGTCTTTCTTTGTTGTTGCTGGGGCTACAACTGAAGTTCCCTTGTGGAAAAATAAAAGTTATTCTATTCTATTCTAGCAAAGGCAAGCTTTTAGTTGTTTTTAAAATGGTGAAGTGCATTGTGCCCCTTTGCGGGAATTACAACAATCCCTTCTGGAAGAAAGTTTTACGTCGTTTTCCCGTTGACAATCCGATTTTGTGCAAGCTGTGGTTGATTGCCATCAGGCACCCTTCCTTCAATGCCAACACACCATTGCACCCAAGTCAAGTTGTGAACATGTTTGTATGCAGCGATCATTTCACACCCACGGATTATAGTTCTGTTCCAAAGAGACCATTATTGAAAAGCACAGTTTTTGCAGACAGATCTCATACTACGCCTGGGCAGCAGTTTCTCAGCTAAAACAACTAACATTATTAGCTACCTAGCTACAGCTTTGTTGTGATTAGCCCCCTCATGGTCCTGGGAGAAGCCACTGATTTATTTTCGGCTGACTTGTGATATTGTTTTTGTTAAACATACATTGGCGACATTTGTAAATGATGTGGATCTCATCGAAACCATGATTACATTAGCCTAGTACACAAAGATAATTGATGCAATCTTATCATATGAGCTGATCTGGCGCAAAACGTTAGTATAAGTTGTGGGGTCACGGTAAAAGGTGGACAGTCCATGGTCCACTGTTTAAGCTTCGGAATGTAGCCTTTTCACAAAGTAAACATTGAGCATGGACCGTCCACCTTTTCCCCTGACCCTCTTTCCACTATAACTTGTTGGATAAACGTATTTCGATGTCTACTACTTAGAAAACGATTGCTTTTTAATCGTGCAAAAAAGTCCACATGAACTGCATCAGCTGTTAACGCATAACGCCGTTTCTGGCACAAGAACATACCTACCGGATCTACATTCCAAATCAAATATGAAAAAGCCAGGAAAGGGCCATTTAATTTTCTCAAAAAAATTGTTAAGAGGACTGGTTATTGTTTGTATTGACCGAATCTGTTTTGTTTGCACTCGTATATGTGCTAGAAGTATTTTAGAAGTCATTTTGAGACCGTTTTAGTTGCGCTATAGAAGTGAATGGAGAGCGACAAATACCCCAGGGGAGCAAAGAGCAACTAATGAACATATTTCGCCACCATTTAGACTCGTATCATGGCCAGGTAACTACACAACCCAAAGTTCTACCAAAGTTCAATTTTGCTTTAACTCCTACTTCTGAAATGTAGGCTATGCTACTTCTTTCTCTCTGTATACACACATCACATCATCTTTTTTTAATTTCCATGTTTTAGTCTTTAGCTAACACACAGCATTTCTCTTTCAAGATCAAGTCACTGTTTCCACTTTGTTAATCAACTTTTTCTGCAACTATTCAGTGACGTTTACTGTCCATTGTTCTTTAGTTACTCTTCAGCATAACTCATTTTTGCAGATATTCGGATGCGAGCTGCCTTCTGCGAGGACGGGAGATCATGCATGCAAAAGAGAAAAGCCGCCTAACTGGGGATGGTCAGGTTATGTGAAATATTACAAATGGAAGCTTTATGAGAGGAAATGCATCCAACGGACCTCTAAAACACTGGATTTAGAGCGTAGCTAGCAGGGTCAGAGGGAGCATCGAAATTTAGCTTGCGTCCATCGGCAGGCTGTCCATCGTCCATGTCTTCAGCAGCCATACAGTGACCAGATCTTGACACTGAAACAGCTCTATGACTTTGGAAAGCAGAATCTAAACTGGGGAGACTCATGTACTCCACAATGGCAGAATAGGAGGATGAAAGTGCTTTTCTGAATAATTACAGGCACTCAGTCAGAAGTTGTACACACTCATACCGGTGTCAAAAGCCAAGCTGCAGCTGAGAGCTTACACAAAAAGCAAGGAATCTCATTATGTCTGCATTGGACAGGCCAGCACTTGAGAACATCAGGGGTGTCATTACTGTTGAGTATGATGGGAAATGGTGGCTTAGTTGTAGCCTGGGTCATTTCGGGGGAAAGTGGACCCTTTTTAACCTTGACCTCTCAGATTTTTCAGATATTTGACCTATAGTTCGACAAGCGCAAATGGGGAAAAACAATATCTTGGTCTCAGTGTAATCGCAAAGACTTGTTCTACAACCTGGTACATGTTTGAATACTTTGACATAGTTCTTTTACTATTCTTTTCTTCTACTATTATTATTTTTTTAATTTTATGCAAGTATTCTAATCTTAAATATGTGTCAAACATACTTTTTCCATAGAAAGTTTTATTTGTAGAAAATGTCAGAATTTATTTTTTTTTTATACGGAATGTCCCCAAACGAATCTACCAGCAAGCTTTCCGACCAGCTACCTAATTTAGTTATCTTATGTTAGATGTTTGCGATTGTTTTTAATGCTCAATATACACCAAAAGCATTTCCAAAATTTTACACTAAACGAAGATTGGGAGTCTTCATGGCCTGCAAAAATGGCTTACTTGCTCCCTATTTTTCAGACGGACAAAGTGATACGGTAAGTAATGGTGACCGTGCCATTATCAAAGTGTTTGGCTGGCAGCCACATTGAGCAGCGCATATAATTACTAGTAGCGTTGGCAACTGATGGTTTCTTCTGGAAGGGGCGTGTCCCACACATAGGTCCCGCATCACTGGGAATTTTAGCCTCTTTATTGAATAATCACTTCAGTTCTTGCAGCCAGTTGTCACAGGGCCATTTTAGTAGAAGAAAACACACTTAGTAGTCTATTGGGTGTAAATTGTGGAAGCTTGCGTGCATGCTTTCCATTCACCTTACATTGTAACGATGTGTGTTATCGCCTGCATCTGCTGCATGATGATCCATATAGGTTACACTTTTCTAACCTCTGCCCACCTCGGTCAGTTGGAAGGACCTGCAGGTACACCTGGTCCCTTCCAGAGGAGCACAGGTGGCTTGCAGCAAGAGGAGAACGATGAGGATGACGACGACGACAATGATGATGATGACCAGGACGATGATGAGGAGGAAAATGAAGATAATCCTCAAGAAGAGGCAGTGATAAGTCCCACAAAGGGCCCTGCCTCCCCTTCCAAAGTCCCCTCTCCAAAGGAGAATGAGCCTGGTAAGAATGGGTGGGGTTTGGAGAAGATTGTGGTGGGTGGGGGATGGCAGGTAAGGCGGGCTTCAACTGGAGTAAAGTGTGGAAAAAAACCTGAGGGGGCATTAGGGTAAATTACACATTTGGAATCCTACTTGTAGTTGTATGGTAGAATGTAGTCAAATATGAAATTAATCCGACACTCTCCTCTTTCTTTCTTCCTCTTATCTTTCCCTCCTACCCTCTCTCCCTGTCCCCCTCTAGCTGTGTGTGAGATGTGTGGCATAGTGGGCACCAAGGACACCTTTTACTCCAAGACTAAGCGCTTCTGCAGCGTCTCCTGCTCGCGCTCCTACTCCTCAAACTCCAAGAAGGCCTCCATTCTGGCGCGGCTGCAGGTGAGAGCCCAGAAGGGGGCAGCAGTGTGCTTCTGAGGGCGTCAGAGCACAGTGGCCCGAAGCAGCAGGGTATTGTGGGTAGGGATGGGAAGATAATCGATAATGAGCATTGTTTAAGTCATTTAGTGTGTTTTAAAGCTGTTTTAAGACTCAACTGTTTTCAGTAATCCATTGAGATTTATTGTACGTTGTGAAAATGTTGGCCAAGATAATCTGACCACTTTTTATATTAATATTTAATTTTAATGTAAGCACAGCTGTGGATACTAAGGTTATAGGACAGTTCAGTACAGCTGCAGTTGCATGAGTTTGTGAGACAGCAGATCTACACTTGTCAACAACAACCTCTTTTCACAATTGGTGGGGGAAAAATACACCTCAGTGAGCGCATATTGTTAAATCGACACCCTTGCTTGCCAACCAGATCTTTAAATAATCTGGACAATGTATTCAGTTAACTAAGCTCATGAAGCCTCTTCAGCATTGGTTGGAATTGAAGGGAACATGCGCAGCGGCTCTGCGAGCTGTAGTTTTGGCCTCTGGTGTTTGGTGTAGGATGGCTTATGGAGGGAGAGATGGGTAATAGGTGTTGTATTGCAGGGTCAGTGTGGAACAGGCAGTGCAGGTAGTTTGGGGGAGGCTGGCAGAGAAGCCCCGGACAGCAGGCCGTGTGGAACGGTAAGCAAACCCAGCCAGGCCAGCACAGATAGGGACCACAGTGACAGCAGTGAAGGGAGACGTGACAGTCAAATGGTTTCGGCATCAGCTGACCGAGGGCAGAAGGTGAGCTGTGACCGGCCAGTGGTGATTGGCTGCCTGTCGAGGTGCCTCGTGTACTTCGGGTGGGCGAGGTGAGGCAAGGTGACTCGTGCAGACTTGTTATGTTACCATCGTGGAGCGCTGGAGAAGCCGGGTGACTCTGTGCTGTGTGTCCAGGGTAAGCCTCCCACTAAGAAGGCCAAGGTTCTGCACAAAGCCGCCTGGTCCTCCAAGCTCGGGGCCTTCCTGCACTCCCAGGGCATCGGCCAGCTGCTGGACGGCACTATCACTGGACAGGACGGTGAGATCAGAACCTGTGTTAAATCACATAGACTTACGCGTGCTTTCACACACTTGCACACATTGACTGATGTACACACTCACAAGTTGCCCAGTAATCCAGTAATAAACGCACATGTTCCTTCGCTCACTGATATACACACACACACAGACACGCACTAACTCTTACTCACACACGCTTGCAAGCAGGCAAATATACACATAGGCATTGCTGCATACTGATGAATGTAGAGCTACAGTGATGTTTTTAGCTCCATGGCATGCATGATGTTTGATATTAGCGATTAGCAGTAGATTTGCTCTTACACACAGATAAGGCTTGTAGCTGTGTCCCATATTTGCATGATGTATGAACATGGCATTATGTGAACTCGCTGCTACCTGTGTCACACCTGGGCTGTCTGCTCCCCCATGCAGTGGCTGTGGGCTTTGACTGGGGCAATTACCTGAAGGAGACTGGCTTCCACGCTGCCCCTGTCTCCTGTTTCAGACACGTGAGTCCCCTGTTTCTTAGCATTTCATCCAGGGACAGTTCCTGGGGTTGTAGAGGTTTTCTCTTGGCTTGGGTCGTCCAACTACAAGCAGCATGCACTACAAGACTGCTGGTCCTGGAATTCTCCTGCTCATGCTGCATTCACTACAACCTCGAATACAAGTCCTGAACTATAAAGAGCTGTTCAATGTTTTTAACTGGACACTTTTAACGTCTCACCAGGGATGATTTACCCTCCTATTGCCACATTGTGAAAACAGACGTCCATATTACAAGGAATTAATATTAATTTAAAGCGTTTAATCAGTCAGGTCAGTTCTCATCCAAGACTAATCCTAAAGCCGGTACTACTACTAAAAAATGAGTGTAGAAGTTTATTGTGTGACATTTATGAAGCGTTTCTCCTGCCATATTGCTTGATCATAAGTATTAGTTTACCGACTGCTTGTGACAAACTTGCTACTGTAGCCCATACAGTTGGGAAACTAGCTAACACTAGGTAAGTACTATAGCCAGCGAAACTTGTATAAAAACACTTGCTACCAGCGAATAGCTACGGTTGTCATGAATAATTTATTACTTGGGGTTGGGTCACAACAAGCATGGGATGGATATCTTTGGGTCATCACTGAAAAGGTTTGTACACATCTGCTCTAGTCCGTAGAATGTCATTAAATTAATTTCTTGCTTTCGTGTGCTGATTGGCTGTTTGAGGGATAACCTTTGCATGGGCCACACCCTTCTATGGTATCTCCCAGGCGCCCCTGCACGATCAGTGGGATGAGATCTACATGGGGCTGAAGGTGGAGGTCTTGAACAACGATGCAGTGCTGCCCAGTAAGGTGTACTGGATCGCCTCCATCATCCGGCTCACAGGTCAGTCTGTGATGTGATTAGCGGGACGGGGGCGGGGCCACACAATCAGCGCTACCACTCCCCATTGTAGCAATACTTTTCTATGTAAAATTGCTACTACAAGTTGTGTAAGTCACTCTGGATAAGAGTGTATGCTAAATGCCTGTAATGTAAATAAATTATTGATAAAAAGTAAATCCAAATGCAATACAATTATCTGGGCTTGTAATGTAGATGTTGCAGGTTTGAGTCTCGGCTGGGGCATTGCCTTGAGAAATTTTCTTTACCTGGATTGCTTCAGTATTATATCTAACTGTTTACATGTGTTGTATTAAAAGCTAAATTAAACCACGCTGTATACGAGCGTCTAAGTGTGTTGTATTCCAGGATGTTACAGAATGTTGTCCCTTGTACAGCCAGAAGCCCATTTACATGAAGTGGTTGTTTTTTCTCAATGTCTCCGGAATTGACCAGACACTGAGGCATCAATGACACAGGCATTCAATTCAGTGAAATAAACACATATTTTGATTGATTGGTTATTTTATTGTGTGCCCTCTACATAATAAAAATGACATTCGCACAATACAAATGTATTCAGCTTGTTAGATGTCCAGGGAATATAGGTACAGGTGTTTACTAGGTCTTCTGAGTGTCTATGTGAATGATCAGATTGTGTAACTGCTTTCTGCCTCCCTCCCCCAACAGGCTACAAGGCTCTTTTGCGGTACGAGGGCTTTGAGAACGATGGCAGCCTTGACTTCTGGTGCAACATGGGCACTGTGGACATCCACCCCGTCGGCTGGTGCGCCGTCAACAACAAGCTGCTGGTGCCCCCAAAGTGTGAGTCATCTCCGCCACCAGGGCGGCGCTGCAGAAGGCTGTACGCGACCCTCTCACCTAGCATGCGGCATGGCCATCTACTGTAGCACCTTTGTAAGGACAGTGTAGCTCCCACTGTGTAATAGTGAGTACGCCGCTATGTTCTAGATTGTACTGTAGGTGTTGTTTATAGTAGTTCTGTCTCAAAGCAGTGTGATTTTCACTTAATGACTATGTATTAGGTGACTGTGAAAATCCTTCTGTCTCTCTTTCTCTCTCCAGCGGTTCACCATGGCATTAAAAACTGGAAATCCTATCTGATGAAGAGGCTGGTGGGAGCAAGCACCCTGCCTGTGGACTTCTACATGAAGGTGCTGAAGAGGCAAATTTTCTGGGGTGTCCATGAAATGCTCAGTCCTCTTTTTTTTTTTTCCAGCGAGCTGACCCATAATAGTAATAATAATAATGCCTTGTATTTATATAGCACCTTTCTCACCAACCGGTGACTCAAAGTGCTTTACAATGATGAGGGGGAAGCTCACCTCTACCACCGCCAATGTGTAGCACCCACCTGGGTGATGCAATAGCAGCCATTTTGCACCAGAATGCTCACCACACATCAGCTGAGGTGGAGAGGGAGAGTGATTTTTGACCGCCATCGCTTTTTCCTTCTCTTACTGACATGTAGAATACTGGCCTTTAAACGCTGAAAATGAAATGACACAGCTCTTGACCTTTAAAAAGATTCACAAAACCTCTGCCTTTTCTCGGACGCCGCTCAAAGAAAGTGACGGTTGAATGAAAGACTGGCCTTGTCATCAAACCCCTTCATTCCATTTTCTGTCTTGAACTGACTGTAATTTTCTTTTTATTATTCTCCGTTCCTCTCTTTCTCCTTCCCCTCCCCTGTCCTCTATCTGTCCCCCTCTCCCCCTACCCACTCTCTCTCTCCTTCTTTCTCTCTTTCTGCCTCTCTTCTTTCGTCTCTCTCTTCCTCCTTCTCTCTCTCCCTCCCTCTTCCTCCCTCTCCCTCCCTCTTCCTCCCTCTCTCTCTCAGATGGCTGACAGTATGAAGTACCCGTTCAGACAGGGTATGCGGGTGGAGGTGGTCGACCGGGCCCTGGTGAGTCGGACCCGCTCGGCGGTGGTTGACACGGTGATCGGGGGCCGTCTGAGGCTGCTGTACGAGGACGCGGGCCTGGAGGCTGACGGGGAGGCGATATCCGACTTCTGGTGTCACATGTGGAGCCCGCTACTGCACCCCATGGGCTGGTCCCGCAAAGTGGGCCACGTCATCAAGAGCAACGGTACGAGACCACTGAACTACAGCTGAGAGCTGCTGCTAAAACTCTGGGTTTCAGTCTCAGTGATTCGCCCCAAGTATCCAATCCTGACTGTGCAGACTGTGCCAGACATTCCCTGTGTCAGACTGTCCCTGTGCTGACTGTGCCAGACTGTGGCAGTCAGCCCCATAGGGTGGTGCTTAGTTTGCTGAACTGTCACTCAGGGAGGGAGGGTGCATAGTCACATGGTCTATCGGGTGTCTGCGCTGCGCTACGCTAGCCGTACATGAAGCGCTTCTTTAGTGCAGAGGAGCCCTCTCTGTGCAGTGCGCCTGGTCTTCTGCCTTTCCTGAGTAAAGAAAGATGAGACAGTCCTATGAAAAAATGTTTTGAATGAAACTTATGCTGGCTTAATGTCTGCGGTGCATGTATGTGATGTGCAACTTATTTTCATGAACTATAGTGATGTAGAAGGTCAGATTGATCTCAGCCGCAATGCCTAATGGGTAATAAAGCATTTGTGTTGATTTTAGTGGCATCCTATTGGAACATTTAGGTTCGAAAGGAAGTCTGTCAGTTTAGCCAGGTGGCAGATTGATGGGGGAGGGGGGATTTAGATGAGATGGGGTGAGGAGGGTGTGGGAATTTACCGCCTTTACTCTTTTCTTCTGGCACAGACAAGCGTGTTGACATGAGCAGCCACCCAACTTTCCGCAAGATTTACTGTGATAGTGTCCCGTACCTCTTCAAGAAGGTTAGAACGCCACCTCAGTCTTATGGTTGTTTGCTTTTCTTCTCTTTCTCGCCCTCTCTTTCTTTCTCTGTCCACCTCCGCTGTCTCCCCCTCCTCTCTCTCCAGATGAGGGGTGTGGTTGTGTTATAATTGTGTCTTTTACCTGTCTGTCTGCTGAACCTTAATTATGTTCTTCATTTTGTGCTTGTGTGTGTGTCACAGGTGCGGACCGTGTACATGGAAGGATCGTTCTTTGTGGAGGGGATGAAGCTGGAGGCTATTGACCCTCTGAACCTGGGGAACATCTGCGTGGCTTCAGTGCGCAAGGTAGCTCAACCTTCTGCCTGTGTCTTACACATGTACTGTACACTGATGTCCTGAAGGCAGCTCAACCTTCTGCCTGTGTCTTACACATGTACTGTACACTGATGTCCTGAAGGTAGCTCAACCTTCTGCCTGTGTCTTACACATGTACTGTACACTGATGTCCTGAAGGCAGCTCAACCTTCTGCCTGTGTCTTACACATGTACTGTACACTGATGTCCTGAAGGCAGCTCAACCTTCTGCCTGTGTCTTACACATGTACTGTACACTGTTGTCCTGAAGGCAGCTCAACCTTCTGCCTGTGTCTTACACATGTACTGTACACTGATGTCCTGAAGGCAGCTCAACCTTCTGCCTGTGTCTTACACATGTACTGTACACTGATGTCCTGAAGGCAGCTCAACCTTCTGCCTGTGTCTTACACATGTACTGTACACTGATGTCCTGAAGGTATCTCAGCGCTCTCACTGTGTAGCTGGTCATTGTCCCATCCATTGTCAGGGACACTGAGCCCATTTTTGTGTTGCTTTATCGATAGTCTGCGAGATCGGTGGTATAACCTACTGCACAGCTATTATGGAGTGATAGACACTTGACACTTAGACTTGCAGTGCATGTAAGTGTGGGAGTGTGTGCTTTAAGCTGAGTGTAGCTGCTCTGTACTGTAGTATGCATTTGTAATGCACTCCAGCTGTGTACTATCTTTAACATCATAAACCCACTGAGTCTCCAGTATGTTATTTGATGTACTCTTAATGGCGGTTTAGAGGCCCGTTTGGCAGATGGCAGGTTTATTGTGTTTGATTAAGGCCCGTAATGTGTAAGTAGCTGAGCTCTCTCTCCCAGGTGCTGCTGGACGGGTACCTGATGGTAGGGATTGACGGGGTGGAGATTGGTGACTGCTCTGACTGGTTCTGCTACCACGCCTCCTCCCATGCCATCTTGCCTACAGGGTACTGCCATCGGAACAAGATACCGCTGACCCTGCCCCCCGGTATTGCCCGCACTCTTCGTTCTCTCACTCACTCACACGCTCGCTCACTCACTCGCTTACTCACTCGCTTGCTCACTCGCTCACTCATACTCATACTCACTCACTCACTCACTCACTCACTCACTCATACTCATACTCACTCACTCATACTCACGCACACTCACTCACTCACTCACTCACACTTCTCTTTTTCTTTCCCTCCTTCTTTCCCTCCTTCCTTCCATCTCTCCTTCCTCTCTCGTTCTCAGTAGCATTGATCAGCAGAGCTCCTGGTCAGTGTGTACATGTGTGTAAACTGTAACCCCTCTCTCTGTACCAGGGTATGACCAGGTCACCTTCACTTGGGAAAAATACCTGGAGGAAACCGGGGCTATCGCCGCCCCCGCACGACTCTTCCAGACGGTGAGAGACATTTTTAACATTTTAGGTTCTTTACTGTGTTTCTGTGCGTGTGTACTTTTGAGTGTGTGTGTGTGTGTATGTGTGTTAGTGCTTGTGAGTGTGTTTGTGTATACAATCTACACATACTTTGTATTGAGGCAGTGTGCTGCACACAATAGCACTGTATATATAGTTGTGCTTTTTAATTAGATTCGGGTCTACATTTCACTTATATACTTGGCTAAAGATGGCCTTTCCACCTGAGGAGAAATGGGCAAAAAATAAATAAAAAAAGAACCCCATGTTCCACGTGGAGGCTGGAAAGTAGCTGAACCTCACAGAAAGCCCCTCTCTCCCACAGGACTGCCCGGGCCACGGCTTCGCTCCGCGGATGAAGCTGGAGGCGGTGGACCTGATGGAGCCGCGCCTCATCTGCGTGGCCACCGTGAGGCGCACCGTGGGCCGCCTTCTGCTCCTGCACTTTGACGGCTGGGAGCCAGAGTTCGACCAGTGGGTGGACTGCCAGTCCCCAGACATCTACCCAGTGGGCTGGTGTGAGCTCACCGGCTACCAGCTGCAGCCTCCCATCGGCAATGGTAAAGAGAGGCAAATAATACCTACCAGCAATTAAGGCCATAATGCTAGTTATATCTCAATCCTATAACATATGCATATAAATGAATGTAAATAGAGTGAGCTGAGTTGAGTGGACACACACACACGCCTTCTCTCCCTGTAAGGTCTATCATCCCTCCTCCTCTCTCTTACAGAAGCTGCATCAGCTGGAGAACGGCACAAGAAACCACACAAACCTCTGGGTAAAAAGAGTAAGTGTCAAACGCACCTCCACCTGCGCCATCGCCTTCCACTACACACACTTGCGCCATCGCCTTCCATTATACACACCTGCGCCATCGCCTTCCACTATACACGCCTGCGCCATCATCTTCCACTATACACACCTGCGCCATCGCCTTCCACTACACACACCTGCACCATCACCTTCCATTATACACACCTGCGCCATCGCCTTCCACTACACACACCTGCACCATCACCTTCCATTATACACACCTGCGCCATCACCTTCCACTACACACACCTGCGCCATCGCCTTCCACTACACACACCTGCGCCATCACCTTCCATTATACACATCTGCACCATCACCTTCCATTATACACACCTGCGCCATCGCCTTCCATTATACACACCTGCGCCATCGCCTTCCACTATACACACCTGCGCCATCGCCTTCCACTACACACACCTGCACCATCACCTTCCACTACACACACCTGCACCATCACCTTCCATTATACACACCTTCGCCATCGCCTTCCACTACACACACCTGCACCATCACCTTCCACTACACACACCTGCGCCATCGCCTTCCACTACACACACCTGCGCCATCACCTTCCACTACACACACCTGCGCCATCGCCTTCCACTACACACACCTGAGCCATCACCTTCCATGATACACATCTGCACCATCACCTTCCATTATACACACCTGCGCCATCACCTTCCATTATACACATCTGCACCATCACCTTCCATTATACACACCTGCGCCATCACCTTCCATTATACACACCTGCGCCATCACCTTCCACTACACACACCTGCGCCATCGCCTTCCACTACACACACCTGCGCCATCGCCTTCCACTATACACACCTGCACCATCGCCTTTCACTACACACACCTGCGCCATCACCTTCCACTATACACACCTGCACCATCACCTTCCATTATACACACCTGCGTCATCACCTTCCACTACACACACCTGCGCCATCGCCTTCCACTACGCACACCTGCGCCATCACCTTCCACGACACACACCTGCACCATCACCTTCCACTATACACACCTGCACCATCACCTTCCACTATACACACCTGCGCCATCACCTTCCATTATACACACCTGCGCCATCACTTTCCATTATACACACCTGCGTCATCGCCTTCCATTATACACACCTGCGCCATCGCCTTCCACTATACACACCTGCACCATCACCTTCCACGACACACACCTGCACCATCACCTTCCACTATACACACCTGCACCATCACCTTCCATTATACACACCTGTGCCATCGCCTTCCACTACACACACCTGCGCCATCACCTTCCATGACACACCTGCACCATCACCTTCCATTATACACACCTGCGCCATCACCTTCCACTACACACACCTGCACCTTCCACAATACACACCTGCACCATCACCTTCCATTATACACACCTGCGCCATCACCTTCCACTACACACACCTGCGCCATCACCTTCCACTATACACACCATCACCTTCCATTATACACACCTGCACCATCACCTTCCATTATACACACCTGCGCCATCGCCTTCCACTGCTAAAATCCCACCTCCTGTAATTATCGTCTCTCTCTCAATTGTCCTTCCTTTTCTTCTTTGATCCTGTTCTGTCGCTGTGTTTCATCTCCATTTACTCCTTTCTGCTTCCATTTCAGAGAAGAAGCTGGTGAAGAAGAAGCTGGCTAACCTCATCTCCAAGAACCTCCCCCCGCCTCGACCCCGCCCCTCTGAACCGCCTGCTCAACCCCACCCCTCCGAACCCCCTGCTCTGCTGCTCCCTAAGAGTGAACCAGTGGAAGAGAGTGAGTGAGCTCCCTTGTACTGTTCTCTCTCTCTCATCTCTCACATCAGCCAGTGAGTGTTGACACCTGTGCGTGTGTGTGTTTGTGTGTGTGTGTTTGCGTGCGTGTGTGTGTTCAGCAGTAATCGCAGTGAAGGTGAAGGAGGAGGAGATTGAGGTGGAGATGGATGCGGAGCCTCCCATACAGGCTGAGCTGCCTATGAAGGGGCCCCAGGCCCTTCAGACTCTGCTGGAGCAGCTGAAGCAGGAGGCGGAGTGAAGCTCTGAGTGAAGCTCTGAGTGAAGCTCTGAGTGAAGCTCTGAGTGAAGCTCTGAGTGAAGCTCTGAGTGAAGCTCTGAGTGAAGCTCGGAGTGTTCCCTCGGAGTGTTCCCTCGGAGTGTTCCCTCGGAGTGTTCCCTGTACATCAGACCAGATCTGATCAGCCTGCTGAAGAACTAGTCTCTGGGTCCAACGTTCCAGTCCAGCAACAGATTTCATTTATGGGAAATCTTGTATGAACTTTACTAACTAAACCACAGTCCAGTGGATCCTACTGCTGCTGCTGGCCACACTGCATCTGTGTTGAATACTAGTCCACATTCTCAGTGACCCCAACTTCTGCCTCAATTGTGCCAGTGGGCAGAAAAGACCCATTTCTCTCACATAGCAGTTTGGCTATGTATACTTTCTCTGTTCTATTGGCATGTGCCAGATATTTACTCCCACTGTTTGAATTACAGCATAGGGCTAAACCACCCAGGTGCACATATTATTGGATAATACTTTCTAATGTAATGAATAGGCTATAAATGTATGGTTATTGGAAATGCTTTTTTTTATTAAAGTGGACACATTACAATTGATCAGCATTTTGATCAATTGTAATGTGTCCATTTAAAAAAGAATATATATATATATAAGCACTTCCAATAACAAAACATACATTTATAGGCTACATTAGAAAGTATTATACAATATTAAACCACTGCCTGAGATATATATACATATATATAGAAAATATGTTGTTTCATTTGGGGTGGATTCAAAGTTAAGTCTCCTTTTTTGTTATGTTTGACACAAATGATCTTGTGTACATTAAGTTGTGTAAAGGATGCCAACACTACTATGTTGTATCAAATTTTATTCCTTACTTTTATATATCAATATAACTTTTCTTGTCTTTGTTGTACATAGCATTTAACACACAGGGCTATGAATTAGTTACTTCACACATTTGGCTGAAAGTGCAGTATATCCTGTTAATACAATCCAACCAGATTCATACTAGAGACATCTGCTGGGAAATTTTGGTATTGTCCTAAGAATTCATATTGGAAAGAGGCAAATATCCTTCACTTTGTATTACAGGAGTCCTGCTACCCTCAATCTATCACCGACACCCAATTACCCAAGACCAAATTTTTTTTAAACAATATTCTTAATGCATCTCAGTGCTCTTATTCACTTTCTCATCTTGAAAAAGTGGTTTACTCTTTTGGAGGTGAAAACCTTTGGCCTGTTATAAAGAGCTACCATACATTTTACAAATCTGTCTCTAGTTTACTGGGGTACCGAGGGGTACAGAAAGGTTTTCTTTGGAATCCCTTCCCTTACTGAGTAAATGAGAACGCAGGAAAACTGCCCATCCCATATAACACAATAAGTTACCATCGCTGCTGCTTGCCAACCCTAAAGTAATTTTTATGGCAAAAACTAGATAACGTTAAATCCATTCATATTACCAATGTTACCCTTTATACTGGAGAATAGCACATGTATTAGTTCTAGCTCTATTTCTATAAACCCACTTAAAGCTTTGATGGTATATTGTTTATATGTGTCTTCTGTACAGTGTTGTGTGGGTTTGAGGAAGAATGAAGTCTGTCAGAGCTCTTGTGGTTACAATTCCTGTCCCTGTATTAAAATTGTGGAGAGGAAAAAAAAACCTCAACGCTCCCTCTGGTGGTCATTCTGTAGAATTACGGCAGCTTGCTTTTCTTGCTGGTTGTTTTTGGGCCTGCTGGAGGTTTTGGAGTCTGGCTCTTGCGTGGTTTGGACTTTGCTTTGACTGGCTTGGATTTTGGGGCTTTAAGGTGGGCAGGTTTGGGCTTGGTGGATTTGGGGGGCTTGGGGCCTTTAGGGGGTGGTGTGGGAGGGGGCACCACCCCTGGGCAGCTCTTGAAGATGTGGACGTCTTTGACCTTGCGACCGCGCAGTTCAGGAGGGTGGCCACACGAGGCCCTCACCTTCAGGTTCACCTTGTCAATCCACCTTGGCAGACAGAGTGATGTGTTAGTCAGAGATATGCAGGGAAAGGCCTCAGTACACCAGCAGATGTACTACTCACTCAGACCAGCATCACAAGGATAGGAGTGTACATGTCTGGACTTGTGTGTGTGTGAGAGAGAGTATTTGTGCACATTTGAGTGAGTGGATATGTATGTGGGGTGTATGCCTGTCCCTGTGTGTGTGACTGACTGAGCGTGTGTGTGTGTGTGTACACGTCTCTTACTTGCGCAGGGGTAGCAGTGGACAGTCACACAGCAGAGGGTTGTCGGACAGGTTGATGATCTCCAGGCCGGTCAGGGGGTTGAGGTCGGGCAGCTCTTCCAGTTGGTTCCCCTCCAGTAGCAGACTGCGCAGCCCAGAGCCCAGCCCTGCCAGGGAGTCCTTGGACATCTGGAGCAGGAGCAGCAGCACAGGGGAGAGGAAAGGGAAACGAGAAGGAAGGGATGCAGGGAAAAGGAGGAAAAAAAGGGGAATTCATAAGGATGGAATAGCCTCACAGGATAAAGGCGCATCACTAAAACAAACCAATATCACACTCGCCTTTTCCAGGCCCATGCCGTCCAGATACAAATGCTTGAGGCTCTCTGTGATTGGCAAGAAAGCTTCGGGCGGCACCCAGCGAATAGGATTTCCCGAGAGGCGGAGCTCGGCCAAGCTGGGCGCCTGGCCGAGCGCGTCAGTCGGGACCTCCTTCAGCTGGTTGGAGCCCAGGTGGAGGGTGTCGAGGTCAGGGGCAGGGTTGAAAGCTTTGGGGGCCACGGCGTGGATGGCGTTGCCGGTAAGGTAGAGCCCCCGCAGCTTCTCGGCGCCCGTCAGCAGGCCCTGCTCCAGCCTGGTGATGGAGTTGTGCTCCAGGTGCAGAGCCAGCAGATTGGGCAGCAGCTTGAAGGCTGCTCTGGGAAACTGAGTGAACTTGTTCCTCTCCAGGTGAAGGTAGGTGAGCTGGGGGACCCCCTTGAAGGCGTCTGGGCTGAGGGAGGACAGGTCGTTCTCTGAGAGGTAGAGGTACACCAGGCTCCTCATCCCGCTGAAGGCGCTCCCCTCAATCTCGTGGATCTTGCAGCGCTGCAGGTGGAGGGAGACGACCTCGGCGACGCCGGGGAAACTGTTGCCGGGGATGTAGTGGAAGTGGTTGCCGCGGAGGTCCAGCAGGCGGGTGTCCGGGGAGAAGCCACGCGGGATTTTGGTGTGGCCTCGGTTCTCGCAGGAGGAGTGGTGGTGGCTCTCGCCCTGAGAAAGAGGAGGAGAGACAGGAGGGAGGAAAGGAATGAGTGAAGGAGCACAGTGAGAAAGTGGTGTGTGGAGTGAAGGAGAGAAGTGAGTGGGGAAAGGGTAAATGAAGGATAATCCCTTACAAAAATTTTTATCTATTGCAATATACTCCAGCACTGTAAATATATTGACTGGGAAAATATAATAGTAAATATATTTCACACGGTGTAATTTTTTTATTATATAGTGAAATATCTTAAAGCTGCAACAATTTGAATATTTGTCCATATATTGTAATGTGTATCAATATTTTGACAATGTACTTTTTCAATATGTATGCAGTATATCCCATTTCCATAGGGGAGAATACACTACAGTCAGGATAGCATTCACCTCTGTCCCCATCCCCCTCTCAATCCCTTCCACTCTTTCTTTATTATGTTGTCGCCTCTCAGTTTGAGTGTTGGAGCACTGGAGCTCCTGGGCAGTCATGTAATTTAGCCCTAGTGGTGTTTGTTTTCCATGGGAAATGCACTTTTATAAGGCTCTTTGGCTAGCCAGCCCCTGTCAAATGACAAACCTAAATTGTTGATCTGGATTTCCCAGCCATACTTCGGGTGCGTCCCAATATTCTTCACTCCCCACCTCCTTTCCTCCACTCCCCCACTACCACTCCTCTCCTATCCGGAAGCATACAAAACTGCCTGAACGTTTCGAGGACAAGTATTTGCATGTACAGTATACAATGTACCTGACGTTGTGGTTTGCATCGAGACATTACTTCATATGTAACCATTAATACGTAATTAAGATGTAATCAGCGACATTCGATTAAAACACAAAGAACCGTTTCCGGGGTACAGATGAGAGGAGGTGGTAGTGGAGGAAAGAAGGGTGCATTTTTTGAGTATTGGGACACACTCTATGTTCATCCTGAACACCAGCGGTGCGTCCCAATAGTCGAAAAATGCACCCTTCTTTCCTCCTCTACTCTGTGCCCTGGAAACGGATCTTTGTGTTTTAATCTAATGTCACTGATTACACCTTAATTACGTATTAATGGTTACAAATTAATGAATGTTTCAACGCAAACCACAATGTCAAGTGCATTGTATACTGTACATACTTCCGGGTAAGAGAGAAGTGGTAGTGGGGGAGTGGAGGAAGGAAGGTGGGGAGTGAAGAATATTGGGACGCAGCCCAGAGGTGGAAATCCCAGGGGTCAGTAAGTAAAAGTCCTGCCATGTGTTTTTCCACCCATTATCTCAAGTCAACTGATTTCACTCATTAGTCCTACCTCCTGGCTTTTACTTTCTGAAAATGGATTTTCCATCTCTGCTGAACACATCTACAACGATGATTATCACGGTGTACCAGCGCTGCTGTTCAAAGAGCCCGCGACTCTCCCTCAAAGAGCCCGCGACTCTCCCTCAAAGACCCCGCGACTCTCCCTCACAGAGCCCGCGACTCTCCCTCACAGAGCCCGCGACTCTCCCTCACCTCGCAGTCACAGTTGGCGGGGCACTTGACCCTGTCTGCGGGTTTCGGGGTGGGTGGCGGGGTGACCCTGCTCTGCTCCTCCTGCTCGGCCTTCAGCATGGCCTCCTGGCTCTGGCAGCGCAGCTCGGGGGGGTGGACGGACGCCAGGCTTTCGCCAGTGAAGTGGGGGGGCCCGGCACAGGCCCCGCCTAGCCGCACACGCTCCCTGATGGCCCACTCCCTCAGGGGCCGCAGGTAGCAGTTGCAGTAGACGGGGTTCCCCGACAGGTTGAGGCGGGCCAGTTTGTGGGGGCCCACCAGGGGCTGGAGGACTCGCAGCTGGTTGTGGCTCAGGTCCAGGTAGGTGAGGCGGGGCACCTGGAACAGGGCCATATGGGAGAAGTCCTGCAGGGACATGTGGTCCAGGAAGAGGTGGCTGAGTTTGGGCATGGACACAGTCTCCTCCCCTAGGTAGGTCATGGGGTTATAGCCCATGTCCAGGCGGGTGAGCTCAGGTAGCCTACAGAGAGAGGTGATATTAAGATTTAGCAAGAGCATTATTAGGGAACAAACAATAATCATAAAATAAACCAGGATCTGTCCTTCAGAGTGTTGCATTGTATTAATTGGGCCCATATCCTGCTGAAATTGCTGTACTATCCTTGTGATGCCGGTTAAAGAGCTCAGTTGTTATTCTTAGCAAGCTACTGAAGAAATGATAATGCAGCACTAGATCATATTCACCAACTGGCTGAATTTTTAAATCGGTTTTCCCAACAAACCGCTTTTATTCAGTGTCATACTAGTTACTAGTTCATTTTTAAAATGCTAACTAGCTAGTCTATGCTTACTAATGATAAGGGGCACACTTGTGTTTGTGAATGTGCCTGGTGATATTATATTCCATTATTCTAGAACAGTGCATGTGTGGTACTCAGTATGATGGACATCTACAATTGTTTCTCCTGACAAATTCTATTGAACTCTATGGAAAAATAAGTCAGGAGAAGAAACCCTTCAAGTTATCCAACCATATCTGCTGTATTTCTGGCAGCAGTGTGATGGTTTAAGGGTTGTTTGATACGTCAGACCCTTGATGACTTAACGCCATTTAGCCAACCATGTGTTCCATACCATTCCAGTGTAATTTACAGCTAAATCTTGTCCCACTCCCCAATTCCCATAGAGATCCATTCAAATGCAGAGACGTTATAGTATCGCTGGTAAGAGTACCAGAAAATAAGATATCAAGAGTCTTTTGATGTTGTTGGGTCACAGACATCAGAAAGTCATGGCATGCAAAGAATATGCAACCAAATATAAAAAAATATTACTTTATTCTATATATAAATGCAGGAGTGCCACATGTGGCACATGTGGTTTTCTTAAAAATAATTATTTCTTGAGATATTTTTTTCTTCAATTAAAGGTTGGATTTTTCTCATTTTTTCAGTGTGAGATTAAGCCAATTCTTTTTTATAACCCTTTTTACTCATCTTTACCAGGGGTGCCAATAATAGTAGAGGGTTCTGTAGAAGACAGAAGTGGAAGGTGGGTTGGAAATGCAGTAGGTTGTGTAAAGGATCAGCTTCAGGGGGGATGATGTTGGGAGTTAGTTGCTTGGAATTTGAACAGGACACTGGGATTAACATTCCTTGCCGTTATAAATGTGCTAAAGAATCTTTCATGACCACAGAGAATTAAGACCTCAGATTAACATCTCAGCCCAAGAATGGATACCCTTGTGTAAAAGACTCTGTTGAAGTGGCCCTTGTGTGGATGTCCTAGACTGCTCCTGGAGTGAATGCCCTATTGCAGGAGTTTTCAACCTTTTCTGATCCAGGGAATCCCACCCAGACTTAAAAGCATCCAGGGGATGCCCATCAGAAGTTAAAAAGGGTTATATATATTTTTTTAATTTAAAAACATTTTTTAAAAATAGTTTTATATTTTCAAATATTTCCCCAAATCTATATATAGTCATTGCATATCAAGTCTGGCTAGGGACCCCCGACTGTATCTTCAAGTACACCGATCCTCTGTTGAAAACCCAGGGCCTAGTGCATAAGCCCCTAGACTGAATGCCCTACTGTAGATGCCCCTGGAGTGACATCACACTTACACAGTGTGCTCTGCAGCCACATGGAGACCATACACAGTGTGCCCTGCAGCCACATGGAGACCATACACAGTGTGCCCTGCAGCCACATAGAGACCATACACCGTGTGCTCTGCAGCCACATAAAGGCCATACACCGTGTGCTCTGCAGCCACATAGAAACCATACACTGTGTACTCTGCAGCCACATAGATACCATACACTGTGCTCTGCAGCCACATAGAGACCATACACCGTGTGCTCTGCAGCCACATAGAGACCATACACCGTGTGCTCTGCAGCCACATAGAGGCCATACACTGTGCTCTGCAGCCACATAGATACCATACACAGTGTGCTCTGCAGCCACATAGATACCATACACAGTGTGCTCTGCAGCCACATAGAGACCATACACCGTGTGCTCTGCAGCCACATAGAGGCCATACACTGTGCTCTGCAGCCACATAGATACCATACACCGTGTGCTCTGCAGCCACATAGATACCATACATCGTGTGCTCTGCAGCCACATTGAGACCATACACAGTGATGGTGACCTACCTGGTCATGGTTTGTGTGGGGAAGAACTGCAGCTCGTTGTGGTCCAAGCTGAGGCGGGTCAGGGTGAAGAGGCCGGCAAAGGCCTCGGTTGCCAGGTTGTTGAGGGAGTTGTGGGTCAGGCGCAGCCACTTGATGTTCTGAAGGCCCTGGAAGGCCATGTTGGGCATGTAGACTAGTTGGTTGTGGGTCAGAGACAACAGGTTGAGGAAGCCCAGCTGGGAAAATGCTCCCGGCTGGATCTCCTCCACTCTGTTATGATCGATGAGCAGCTGCTTCAGCGAAGTGAGTCCGTCAAAAGACTCCTGTCAAACCAAGACACAGGTAGAACAATGTGGTACTGGATTGTTTTACGATAGGGTTGCCAGGGTGATTTCAAAACTCCCAAACCAAGTAAGATTGTGCCAAAGAAAGCAGAAACAGTGAAGCTGGGAAAGTTTTTAATATCAGCATGATTTTTAAAAGGTTTTATAAATAAAAAACTGCAATATTATTTTTTACTTTATCTTGTTAAAGTGATGCAGGTTAATATTTTTGTAACAGAGTGGAGCCCCTCCTCTCACACCTGGTAGAGGATGTCGATGTTGTTGTTGGCCAGGTTGAGGAAGACCAGGCGCCCCAAGCTGCGGAAGGCGCCCTCGCGCACGCTGCGGATGTCGCAGCGCTGCAGGGACAGATGGGTGAGGTAGGGCGTGTGGAGGAACGCTCCGGTCGGGAGCTGCTGAATGTTATTACCCTTCAGGTCCAGCTTCACCGTTATCTGAAGTGGGGAAGTGGGGGGTTAGGAGAGCAAAAAAATAAAGATAGACAAAATGGAAATGGGGTGAAGGACGGTTGGAGGTGGGTGAAGATAGGGTGATAACAGAAGAGACCTGATGAATATTTTGTGCTCAGATGTGTGTGTGTGTGATGTAGTGACTGCTAAATCGACTCGCTTCACTTCATCACTTACCTCGTTGATCGTGGGAGGAACCTCCGTAAGGTTTTTGCCGACGCAAGCCGCAGTGAGCTGGATGTTGTCACATATACAAAATTTGGGGCACTTGCTGGTGTGCGCTGGGGCGACACTGAAAAGGAGTACTGCCACGACCGGCCACAGGGGAGCGACACGTTCCATCGGACTCATCTGCACAATCAACAAGCGAAAGTTCAAATGTGATGTAGGCCTATAGGCTACAGTATTATCTCAATATAATTTAATCAATTACATTAAAATTATTACTTTAATTATTTGTCTTTATTTTTGAAGGCAAGTGAAGTCCCCCCGCTTTCGCAAACCGTCTGGTAAAATTAGCCTCTTATTTGTTTTTGTCAAGTCTGGCACAGTCTACATTCCGATGCTTAATTTACAGTTCAGTGAGATGCAGCGCTGGGTTTAAAAGGAGCTTCACACCTCAGTGCTCTTCATACAAACACGCACTGTGCGAAAAAGTGCGTGGGCTAAACCGTGCCAGAAAAAACCCATATGTACAGACTCAGTGCTTTCATAAAGCACAATGAATCCAAATCCCATGTCAATGAACAAGTGAGTTACCTTCACGAATATTCCAAATTAAAATACTTTAATACTTTGTACACAACAACGATTATTATTTTTTTAAACTTCACAAATGCATCAATATATTTACAAGTCAAAAAACAAACTGAATGGCTGTAGGCTTAGAAGTTTAAATAGTCCAAGTTGTGCGGCTTAGCGTGTATAGCTGTGAGTTCGCGCGCGCAGAGCGCAAACACAACAAGACTTAACATAGTTGGAATAACTGAAGTGTTGTTTTAATAACGACGCGACGCTCTCTGTGTCTACAGCACGGCTTTGATAAATTCTTCAGTTCTGACCCCCCACCCCACATCATATCATATAAACAACACATTTTACAATCCAAGATAGGCTTACAGGTACATTAAAAGTTAGACAATAATTACTTTGTAAAACATACAATATCTTAATTCTTACATTTAAATGCGTGGAGGCCAATGCAATATGACAAGGCCTGAAATTATGGTGAAGTCGTCAAAATGTCAAATATTCCCGGTATGAAATAATGTTACAAGTAAAACATACATTGGTGAAATTACATCTCACTGCAAACACTGCCTCGGTTGCGACAAGCAACACGAGCTGCGCAGCCTGAGAAATCATTTGCAAACTGCAAGTAGGTAGGCTACCTTTACCAAGTGAGTAATCCACAGAGCAGACAGGACCCTTCGGACCACCCTGCTGGGGATGAAGAAATTGTTCCAAAATACTTTTTAAAATTAGTCCTTATAAATGCACAATATTTGAACTATATTAATTTTTAGAAATCGAAACAATACCGCGTACCGCGTAGAAAAAAATATTCTCCTTGCCGTATTCATCCACATACGCATGAAGTCCGAAGTCGAGACGAGGGAATCGATGGAGAGAAATGAGAGACGGAGGAATTTTTAGGCAGGAGGTTGTGTGCGCCGGTGTCCCCGAGGGAAAGTAACCTACTCCAGACCGCAGTTGAGCTGGCGACTCTGGTTGCGCACAAAGACGCGCTGTGTTTTTCAGTGGGCACCGGACTCAGGGTTGCCGACTGTCTCTTATAAATAAACCATGGTATGGTAAACTCATTTCCTTCCGGCCTCCTTCTCCCTTTTCGTTATGCGTATCGGTACACCTATCCATTCGAAGCACTCAGTGGAGTGACTTTTTGGAAGATTGTATTTCGTACATTTTAACTTAGCACTGACATTCAATTAAACTGAATTTTACCGTCATACAATGCCCGTAGAAAACATAAATGCCCCTTAGCCGTCTGTATTGACTGCAAACTCAACGAACACTTGTGTGTGCATCTGTCGCTTACCCCTGACTGACGCACAACTTTGCGTTTGTCATACCCTCATTTCCGTGTATTTCTTCGGTCATAGAACAGCTCGCGCTCTCTCATCCGCAGCAGCCCGTTGCTCAGTCGCTATGAGCTGTTATTCTTTCATGGTATGTGAACCGTAGATTTCCCCCTACTGTCCCTCTTTGAACAAACTCCGGTCTCCCCCGACTTGTTTTAATTTCTACGCTGTCTTGCAGAAGGACAATTATACTTTGTATAATTGAAAACAAAGTATCTTTACATACAGTAGCATACAAACCTCCACTGATACTATTGAGTCTCTTGTTAAAGCGGTGAACATATAGTCTTCGCACCTGACTTCAGTGAGAATTACAGGATCAATCATTTTCCGTTTTTACTTATTCATAACCAAATACTATCTGCTCCGCACATGCCTGTATTATGGACTGGGCCAGTGCCCCGGGGCGGACTGCCAGGGGGCCTCCAAGCCTCAGGTCGCGTGCAGTGCATGGCCCAAAACCTGAACGCCAGGGCCCTCAGTGCGCACAGCGCAAGCTGACCACTAGGCCCCTGGGTGCTTATAGCGTGAGCTAACCACTAGGGCCCCCAGACCCTCAGCGCTTACAATGTGAGGGCCCCCCAGACCCCTCGGCACTTACAATGTGAGGGCCCCCGGTTCCCTAGGGCTTAATGCGTGATCCGACCACTAGGGCCCCTCGACACCTACAGTGTGAGGGTCCCTGGGCCCCTCCGTGCTTAAAGCATGAGCTTACCACTTGGGCCCCCGAGTCCCGCAGCGCTTACAATGTGAGGCCCCTCCGTGCTTAAAGCATGAGCTTACCACTTGGGCCCCCGGGTCCCGCAGCGCTTACAATGTGAGGCCCCTCCGTGCTTAAAGCATGAGCTGACCACGAGGACCCCTGGATACTTACAGTGTGAGTTGACCACTAGGGCCCAGAGGGCCCTCGGTGCATACATCGAGCGTAACACCTTGGCCCCTTGGTACATACAGTGCATACTTAAAACGAGAGCCTCTCGGAGAGTACAGTGCTTCTGTACAACTGAGCCACTGGTTGGCACACTACAATATGTTGTGACATGATACAATATTCACTAACAAGTCAGTTCATTCTGCATAACAGGACAGTTTGAAGGGCATCATATTATGGCAAGCCGCAAGCTGTTCATTATTTAACTTACCGTAACTATCTATCCCTTTATTTTAGCTAGCTGCCCATATGGATTCAGCTTGTTAAAATAAATTAGTTAGCTGACCATTTTTGCCAGTTAGCTGCCCTTACAACCAAATTAGCTGCACTAAAAAGCTAGCTAGTTAACTAGCCATCGGCCTAAAACTCAGCTAACTAAACTCCTCAAAAAAAGTTTGGAAACGTTATTTCGGTCGATTATTCCTCCCCTTTAATAATACCAATTGGTACTGTATTTTATATCGTTGGAAAGCCTGATTAGTCACCTTTACAACGAGGTACAACTTGTAAGGATCATGCATTCGTGGAATGAGCAACACAGCTAACCGTGTGGGTAGCGGCCCAAAAAAATGTGCCAAAATCCCCTGCAATATTCTTCTGTTGGTATTCACTCTCGTTTTGAGTTGCTTGGTGGACTGGATGATTGCACTCTCCCACAGTAATAAGGAAAAAACAACACATATTGGCCATTTTTACACTTTATTCATTTTACACTGTCAGGGACCTCAGTAGCGTGTGGAAGATCCATACGCAGCCACAACAGCTTGGCACCTCCTCCTCATGCTGGTCACCAGCCTGGTCACACACTGCTGTGGGATGGCATCCCATTCCATCCCACTGGCATACACCTGCCAGCACTTGAAGCTCAAAACGAGAGTGAATACCAACAGAAGAATATTGCAGGGGATTTTGGCACATTTTTTTGGGCCGCTACCCACACGGTTAGCTGTGTTGCTCATTCCACGAATGCATGATCCTTACAAGTTGTACCTCGTTGTAAAGGTGACTAATCAGGCTTTCCAACGATATAAAATACAATACCAATTGGTATTATTAAAGGGGAGGAATAATCGACCGAAATAACGTTTCCAAACTTTTTTTGAGGAGTTTAGTTAGGTGGCACACAACTTAACTAGTAAGTTAGGCGGCATTTGCTTGCGTCTGTGTGAAAGGAGTATAAGATAAGAGTACCTAGCTACAGTGGGTTGAATAAATGTTAAAACAGCATGCCATAGTCATGATGCTTAAATCAAAGCTACTAGCTAGCTAACCATTTGTGCTATTAATTCAAAACTACTATTAGTTCAAAACATAGGATACTGTGGCCGTGGAAATAAAAACTTAATTGAGAGCTTATTAGCTAGCGGTTTGGGGAAACATTAGATAAAATATTCCAAAAGATATATTTTTTCATACACTAACGCAGGGGTTCCCAAACTTTTCCATGCCAAGGACCCCCAAATAGTCGTAGCCTCTGGCTGGGGCCCCCCTATTGCGAAAAATGGCTTTTTAAAAAAAAACTTTTAAATTACACTGGCAAATATAAAAAAAATCTAACATACAGCTTCTTACTACACAACACAATACTTTTGACCCTATTTTGATTCCATAATCGGGCCGTTAGCAGCTCAACGTAACGCTTTGACTGACAGGCAGACGGTTAGTTATTGGCTGCGATTGAAAGAAGGGCATGGCAAAGACCTAATTTCGATATGAAAGGATTTATAACAATTTATATCTTATTTTAAACCGGCACAGTAATCTTATGAATTGAATTGAAATTAATGTTTTAAATTTTTTTTTTTTTTTTTGCATTTTCCATTTTCCTCTCCCTTCCAATTGGCCCCCCTGGCGCCCCCAACTTTGAAAACCCCTGCACTAACGCATATATAAGAGACCCAATCCATACTTAAAGGTCAAGGAAAACCCCTTCTCTTTTTCTTCTATAGACCGTGTTTTTGGATCCATGGAAGTAGATAATGCTAACGTTGACATGCAAATTGTCAACGGCTCTTCCTAGGTCTTTTTTCCCCCTCCCCATTGATGGGGTGTGGCCTATGTGCATAGTCTCCACCAAGTCATTTCACTAACATATCAGAAACCTTTGTTGGTTGTTCAGCCAATTAAAAAAAAGTTATCTTTTGAATTTCAAGCAACACAATTCTCTCTGTGTCAGGCAGGTATACAAGACATTTCTTGGTAGGAAAAGCCACAGACAGTGCCCATTTTCTTGCTTGGTATGCCACAGTAATATATCCATAAACTTTTCATCTTTTTTTTAAAACAGCCTTTTTTAAGGCTATTTCAACAATCCCTCCTAAGGGCTATTTTCTAACAGCCTTTTTAAAGGGTTATGGTTATTTTCTTGTATGTGCTTTTCTATTTTTTTATTTTATCTACTCAAAGCTGCCTTTAGGTACAAGTAGACTATAAAATACTACCACTTGATGTATTTTTTAACAACAGTATTTAAAGGGTGTTGTCATTATTAATATATATTCATTCATTTATTATTTCATAAGTATTGAGATATGCTATAAATATATTAATATAAATAGCATACTACTTCTGAAATATGGACCACAAACGTTGGAATAGTGGTGCTTCCAAAAAGCCAAAAAAAAAAAGGAGGCAAGAGGCAGTTTTGATTCAAAGTGTTCCACTCATTACCAACTTCTTTCAAAAACCCTCTGATAGCAATAATGATGACAGCAGCACTATTGTCAGCTGTGAGGAAGGAACTAGCACTAGTTCAGTTTCCAGTAATGTTGTCACTCCCCCAGAGCCATCCTTTGAAGGCGAACCCTCGACAGCTAATGGTATACAAGAACCATCATTTCCACCTCAGGAGCAGTTGGGCAGTTCACAAGATCAAATCAGCAACCAAGCCATTCCTGGTGCTATGAGGTCACTGACCCTGCATTATGACAATGCACTTCCCGTGACATTGTTAAGTCAGTACTTATTGAAAGAGAAGCAGTCCCCTTCCAAAACCGCAGTGAAAAATACCCAGCTTCAGTCTGAGATAGAGCACTTGGTGGAAAGACTAGAAGTTTCAACAATTAACTTCTGAAGTGTATATTGCCAAATGGGCAGGTTTCTCGACAGTGGCTACTGTACTCACCCTCAACAGGTTGTGTGTACTGTTTTGCATGCAACTGTTCTCCAGCAAGCTCAGGGGTTTAGTGACTGGAAGCATAGAAGAATAGGGGAACACGAAGAGTGCAGAACACAGATCATGCATGCTTGCCTTGCACCAGCGGACAAAGGGCAGCGCTACAGATGCAGATCTCATGCAGCAACTTGATAGTGAACCAAAATACTGCAGGGACATTTTGAAAAGAGTTGTAGCAGCGATCAAGTTCTTGGGTGAAAGAGGACTTTCGTTTAGGGGAGATGAATGGTTTGGATGAACCCATAACGGTAATTTCCTTGGCATCCTAGAATTGCCATCACAATTTGACCCATTCTTAGATGAACATATTAAAAAGTTTGGCGGAAAAGGAAGAGGCAAGTGTCCTATTTGTCATCGACAAAATATGTGAAGAACTCATTAAACTAATGGGTCAGAAAACTCCTAAAGACATGTGCCCAGAGGCTTCACGGGACCATGATCCGGCCCTGGCCTCGCATTCACGTTGTCCATTTACAAACAAATCTGTTATTTGTGAATTTAGTTATGAGGAGCTCCACCATTAAGCGCCAATTACATCTCGGCTTGCTCCAACGATCCTTTTAAAAACGTAATTAAGCCCAACCATTTCAACAGACAACCCCGCTAAAGATGCAGTAACACGAATATATAAATGCAATACACCTTACATTTATGTGGTACACATTATTTTAGGTTCTCATCCATCAATATATAACCCTCGCTTCTTCCACTAATTTATCATTTCAAACGCCGGTTTCATCTTCAAGGTAGTGGCGGAAATTTCCACTTGTAGTAAAACTACAAGACGAAAATAAATCATTGATAAAAGTATCCGACGAGACAGTGAATGCAGATGCCATTACTTCAAAAGTGTCCGCAATATGAAGCGACCATAAACATTGTGTAAATTCCGCACGTCCATCAACACCCGCATGAGCCCAGGGAATTTAGAAAAGCTGTCTGATGACATCATGAGATCTCAATTTCTGACCACATCATACAAAATCTCAGTTTTAACAAAAAAGTACTTTAATCCATTTAACAGCTCCAAAGACTTCACCCTCCATCATGTAAATGTGTTTGTAAAAAAATATGTAATACAGTACATGTTTATCAATGCCAAAAATATTGGTTACAGCACAACCATCTGTAAATTACAATTAAGATCAATTTCCCTTTCACCGGTGTCCTGAGTTAGGTTTTGTTCCAAGCCACAGCAGTATAGTGCTAGCCTAAAACGACTATGCCATTACATTTCAGAATTTCGCATTTCAGTCTTACCCAGTGACACACATTAAACTTTTTTTTAATAACTTCATTCCTTTACATATAGTAGAAGCCTACGGTACACTATAAAATGATTCCTATTCATTTTGAACAACGGCACTATAATATTAATGAGGATCTCCAAATTGGTTACTCTGGTACTCAAGTCCAAAATAGATCCTCACCGCCCACCAGTGTTTTCATGGCAATATTGCCATTCCTGGTTTGCAAAGCAGCCGTTTCATTGTGGTTCATCATTTTTATACCACGTCCACAGACTGCTAATTATCAACCGTCCAGGCATTCAGATGCATTACATTTTTGGTCCTAGTTTTTTATAAAATATTTTTTTATAAAATATTTTTTATGGTGTTCTGGTGGAAAGACTTCATATGGACAATTTTATTTTATTTTATTAAATGCTGCTTGCCAAGCAAAAGCCAGTCCCATTTGAGACAGTCCCCACACCCAGCCTTGGTGTGCGTAAAGTTGTGATGGTTTGGGTGTAATGGTGTGTTGCTGACGTAAGGGAGCAGCAGGTGTGCGAGTGTGTGTTTGTCCTGAGAGGCTGACGGAACAGAGCGAGTGTTCGTGTGCCTGGCTGAGCCGTGCGCTGCACTGGCTGCCTCTCGGGCTGTCGTCTGCAAGTTAGCATTCGGGGCTGATTCTTCTCTCCACCGTGGACTTGAGGTCACTTCTGGGGCTGGTGCACAAGTCTGAGGCCTTGCTGCTTCTGTGTACACACACACACACACACACACACATTAGTGACTGCAGCCAGGCTGAGTGCATGCTTTCTTTGAATTTAATTTCTTTGAATACTACATCTGCTTATTTGCTTTCCTGGTAGCGTGTCAGTTTGAGAAGTATGGTCTATCCAAGTAAACGGGTGCTCACAGAGAAAAGTGGGAATGTTGTTCTTCATATTAATATTATGAACAGGCTCATTTCTGACGCAGGCCCCATCATCTCACACGCACACACGTACACACGCACACGCAGGCCTTACCGGGACACAAAGTCATCAAGCGCAGCGATGTGGTCCTGTGGGAAGTAGTCCTGCTGAACAGCGTGCTCCAGCGCCACCAGGTGGCCAGGCACCATGGCTACAGTATTTATTCTGTCCTCACGCTTACAAAGGGGAAGGAAGAGGACATTAGTAGGAAAGACTGAACTTAATTTGGGTTACAGTTCTGTACAGTATCTGAGCGATGATGGACAGTCAGTGTGAAGAACAGAAAGCAGGTAGAATTTTAGGAAGAAAAAAAGTTTAGCACAGTGCGTAAAATGGTTTTGCTTGTGTGTAAATGTTTATACATATGCATGCGCGTGTGTGTGTCTGCATGCACGTGTGTTACCTTGAACAGTCCCAGCATCACGAGCAGGGTAGAGATGAAGTTGTACGTCTGGAAGGAGGCGCTGGAGAAGGCCTTCTTCAGTAATGCATCTGCAGGCCAGAGACCGTGAAAGTCAGGCACAATGCACACGCGCACACGCACACACACGAGCCAGGCTTATTGGGCCTCTCACCAACGCTGTCCAGCACAGCCATCTTTATCTCAGGATCTTCCCTGTACACCGAGGAGATCTTCAGAAAGGCCTCAGCCGTCTGTCCTGCATCCGTCACGTCCACCTGAGGGGAGAGCGGCCCGCATCAACCTTACATTCTGTACCTGCCCTTCATCCAGATTTGTGCATCCTATCAACCCCCAGGTGTGTGTGTAACCCTCCAATATTAACCTGTCAGTCTATCAGAGTCCCACCCCCAGGTGTGTGTAACCTTCCAAAATGAACCTGTCAGTCTATCAGACTCCCACCCCCAGGTGTGTGTAACCCTCCAAAATGAACCTGTCAGTCTATCAGACTCCCACCCCCAGGTGTGTGTAACCCTCCAATATTAACCTGTCAGTCTATCAGAGTCCCACCCCCAGGTGTGTGTAACCCTCCAATATTAACCTGTCAGTCTATCAGAGCCCCGCCCCTGCCTTATTGCCTTACCTGCTGCTCAATGAAGAGGGCCCTCTTTGGCCCCAGCTTGAGCAGCCCCTCAGGGGACGGCTTGCTGAGGAAGGAGGAGACGTCTGGAAGGAGGAGGGATGCCGCCGAGATGGACACCTGTCCAGAGGAGGGTGGAGAGGGGACAATAAAGGGACACCTGGTCAGCTTATGAAGCAAAATGGCTCCAATTACTCCAGGCACTGCCTACAACTGTAAGAAACATGTACCATTTCTAAATAAAGATAAAAATGTCAATTATAAGAGAGTATATTCCACTTTATTACTTGAGCCTAGCTAAACAGAGCTGAATTTTGAGAGAGAACTTTTAAACCACATTTGTATTTGACAAAATGGAACAAGTTCAGATTTAACAGCATCCTCAAGCCGGTACAGAATTCCCCAGGTGCCAGGCTGATACGAACAGAGCTTAATCTTACCATGTTCTGTGGCTTCTCCGAGCTTCCTTCTCCCTCACTGGCCTGCTCCTCATCACCCTCTTCTTCACTCTCACTGCCCTCTTCATCATCCTCCGGTTCCCCTTCATCATCACTGCGCAGAGAGAGAGAGAGGCAATCAATGCGAGTTGGTGTAAGTCAGGAAATTACAAAGAGGCCCTCTGAAATGCCACGCACGCACGCACGCACGCACGCACGCACGCACGCACGCACGCACGCACGCATTAAGACCCCAAATAAGCAATGTCCAAGAGCTGGGTGTCAAACTGAGGTCCCAGGCGGCCGCAATGTCTGCAGGTTATTGTACTTTCCTATCAATCACAACTGCCAACAAGGTGTGTGGATTTGTTATCAATGAGTTTAATGAACAACTGATGCAGAGAACACCCCAAAAACCTGCAGACACTGAGGGACAAAAACCTCTGGGACTGTAGGTACATTTGACAGTGAGACAGACAGGGGGTACATTTGACAGCGAGACAGACAGGGGGTACATTTGACAGTGAGACAGACAGTAGGTGCATTTGACAGAATGAGACAGACGGGATTAGGGATGCAAATTTTAAGGAATTTCCTTAATCGATAGTTGTTAACCTTAACAAACAATAGTCGATTAATTGATAACATAATATACTAAATATAGCTTATGATATACAGAATACAAAATGCATGTTATATTCCTCAATCAAAGATTTATTGTAACATTTGAGAAACAGGCATTATTGCAGCGTAACAAAAATAGAATAGGAAGGCGTGTATAGGCTACTTCAACAGAGAAGAAATTGCGCTCCGGCTCATCTGTTGCAAGTGAAATCGTTGCTCCGCTAGCCGCTAGCAGCATTAACATAATCTCTCTTGAAATGGAAAGGCGACAGTTAAACTAGTATACCTAGCCTAGAACAGTCAACTTAAATCATAGGCTATTATGTTTTGAATAGGCTTCTCATATGCATACTAGATAGACCTACGTATTTTTATTCAAGAACATTTAAGCTACGTGGTCTGGAGCGAGTCGTGTGCGCAGCCCGTTTATTAGCTCTCGAAATCCCTCACCGTCAATGCTGCTTATTGGCATCATGTCCTTTTCAACCATCAACCTCAGAGAGTCCTACTGAACTGACTAGCCTATATGAACTGCTGACTACCGCACCGCAGTAGCCTACATAATTGTCAACCGAATCAGTTACTCTCTGCATAGGCTACGGGCTACTCAATAGCCTAATAAATTAGTTAGCAACAAATGGCGGGAGTATTAGTAAAATAATATAGCCCGGTCAACTATTTTTTGGTAGTTTCACATTTAAAAAATATAGCCTGCAATCTTGATCGAAACCTGTAGCCTACCTACTGGCATCTGACGTCCACCCAACGTAATGTTACCGAAAGCAAAACGGTTCAAGCATTTCTAATCAAAATCACATAGGCTACTGTAGGCTATATTGTACATTTTCCATGTAGGCCTATTCTGTAACTATCAAACTAAGAGCTAATGAAAGTCTGCCCGTTATTAAACCATTTCAAATCTGTAATAATGATATTGATTAAATGAAGCACATTCGTGTTTTCTTTTGTATCGAAATAGCACAATAAATGTAGGCTATTTTAAGAAGGCCTAATATGCTATAACCATGTTTTATAGGCTACACAAATATAACCAATATGTGGCTATACGTTTGTTTCTTCTAAACACTTGAAATTCAGTAAGAAGTTGAGCTAAAGCCATTTTCTTTATTTGTTGTCAAGTAATTTGAGTCTAGATCACGCACTGCGTGAATGATTGCTATTTTAATCTGAACCGCTATTTTAATCTAGTAGCCTACTGACGAACTGGGTGATTAATAGCACTAATGCTACATCAGTGCACCTAGCTCAACCCTTTGTATAAGGGCTCCCCCCATAGATGGCTGAACATCGACATTCAATTTGGGAGAAAAGAATCATCTGCTTTAAAAAAAAGAGGATAAACTATGGCCCTTGTCACCCTTTTGACAACTTTACCATTTGAAAACGCAATGTTTTACAATAGGTTACTTACCACGAAATGGTCAGAACTTGAGAACACACAAATTGTCATATATTTCCGTAGTTTCTAATCCATATTTAAAACGCTCACCTGGAGTGGCCATATAAACCTAATCCATAAAACTATATAACTACAAGGAAAAAATACAAAAAGTTCATACGAGGTTTATAGGAAAAGTTCGCTTTTCAGGTGGTAGGCTACATTAACTTCGTGTGTAGGCTCAACTTCACGGCTTACACTAGGCTGAATTTGGCGCCCTCGCGTGGAGACCTTAAACCATGATTACGTTTCCCACAAAAACTGCCGTTGAAACAAGACCGCAAATTATTCAGTTAATTGTTTCATTTGAAATCTTATCGATTAAATTCTTGTTAGCAATTAATCGATAGTCGATTAACTGTTAACATCCCTAGACGGGATACATTTGACAGTGAGACAGACCGTAGGTACATTTGACAGTGAGACAGACAGGGGATACGTTTGACAGCGAGACAGTAGGTACATTTTACAGTGAGACAGATAGTAGGTGCATTTGACAGTGAGACAGACAGTAGGTACCTCAGTGAGCCCAACAGGTCCCCCATATTCATGCCATTCATGGTGTCCCTCAGAGAGTCACAGCCCTCCTCCCCCAGACAATTACCTATCAAACACAGGTGCGTTACTCTCAGCCTTTCAGAAAGAGCTCACGCTGCACAGGTGACCGATTACGGGGCTGGTTAACAGGTAGCACACAGGTGCGTTCCTCTCAGCCTTTCAGAAAGAGCTCACGCTGCACAGGTGACCCAGTACGGGGCTGGTTTACCGTTCAGGTCCAGTTTCTCCAGGTGGGGTTTGTCCTCTACGGCCCGCGCAACCGCTAGTGCGGCTTCCTCCGTTATCTCCCCAAAGGACAGGTTCAGCTCCTGCACAGAAAGAGAGAGGAGCTGCACTGCATGGACCTCACACTGTGCTTTAAAGGGATATTACATCTTCCTCCGTTATCTCCCCAAAGGACAGGTTCAGCTCCTGCACAGAAAGAGAGAGGAGCTGCACTGCATGGACCTCACACTGTGCTTTAAAGGGATATTACATCTTCCTCCGTTATCTCCCCAAAGGACAGGTTCAGCTCCTGCACAGAAAGAGAGAGGAGCTGCACTGCATGGACCTCACACTGTGCCTTAAAGGGATATTACATCTTCCTCCGTTATCTCCCCAAAGGACAGGTTCAGCTCCTGCACAGAAAGAGAGAGGAGCTGCACTGCATGGACCTCACACTGTGCTTTAAAGGGATATTACATCTTCCTCCGTTATCTCCCCAAAGGACAGGTTCAGCTCCTGCACAGAAAGAGAGAGGAGCTGCACTGCATGGACCTCACACTGTGCCTTAAAGGGATATTACATCTTCCTCCGTTATCTCCCCAAAGGACAGGTTCAGCTCCTGCACAGAAAGAGAGAGGAGCTGCACTGCATGGACCTCACATTGTGCTTTAAAGGGATATTACATCTTAGTGTGACATAAGTCATTTTGTGGAGCCTACCCCATTATATTTGCATAGTGTGAATACTAGCGACATCAGAAGTCCCTGCTGACCGTTAACGGCATCCCGGTAGTCCCAGTTGTCACTGTCACTCTCATTCATTTTCGGGAACCTCACCAAAATTTATCGTTTTAAAGCACAAACCAACTACGGCAGACAAAAGAGAACACGACGGTGAAAAGGTACGTGTTTGCTTTGATATTTAATGTAGTTTCAACGTTTTATTACCTTTAAAATTTTTTTATAAATTAAGATCCGGCAAAAATCCTTGCGTACGATAAAGTTGACGTCAATTCACCAACTGTAGTAGGCTACCGTTAGTTGTAGGTTTACACCATAATAAAACTAAAAATAAAACTACAGCTTGTTGTATTTCTACGCAGTAGCACATCGAAAATAGTTCCACTATTATAGCCAATTTAAACGTGACAACATCTTATAAGCTCAAAACAAACACGTACCTTTTCACTGTCGTGTTCTTTTATCGATGCATTATCTGCCGTAGTTAGCGTGTGCTTTAAAGCTAATTATTTTGGTGAGGTCCCGAAAATGAATTTGAGTGAATGGGGACCCTGACAACCGGACTAACGGCGATGCCGTTAACGGTCAGCAGGGATCGCTGATGTTGCTAATATTCTCACACTGCAAATATAATGGGGTAGGCTCCACAAAATGTCACACTAAGGTGAAAGATCCCTTTAATGTGTGTGTGCGTAGGTGTACACAGATGTGTGTGTGTGTGTGTGTGTGTGTGTGTGTGTGTGTGTGTGTGTGTATACATGTGTGCGCACAGGCAGGTGAATCTTATGGTTACCTTGAGAATGGGCAGCCCCTCCCTCAGGGACTCGGCGATGGCGACAGCCCCCTCAGAGCGCACCAGACAGTCCCCGAAATTCACCACCTGGATGCAGCGCAGGTGCTTCAGGGCCTGTGGGGGCCAGAGACAGGGGGAGGGGCATCGGACACCAGGCTTAGAACAGTACAAAAGCACAGGCAAGTGGCCCCTGCATAGACAGCTCTCAGGGCTTAGCACAGTACAAAAGCACAGGCAAGTGGCCCCTGCATAGACAGCTCTCAGGGCTCAGCAATCCTCTGCACCAGTGCAGTGAGAAGCTAAAGCAGAAGCAGCACACGGTCAGTCACAGTATCAGTGCCGTGGATATGACCGCTTTCCTAAAGGGCCTTTCATATGAACCTCACAGTGCCATTATCACCAGGATAACTTATGGCATGAACATGCTAAAAGTGACTTCATATGATGTATTTGGCCATTTCTGAAGCGATAAATCGCTGTAATGATACCTAGCATGTTCATGACGCTATAAACAGCTGTAATGATACCTAGCATGTTCATGACGCTATAAACAGCTGTAATGATACCTAGCATGTTCATGACACTATTAACAGCTGTAATAATACCTAGCATGTTCATGACGCTATAAACAGCTGTAATGATGCCTAGCATGTTCATGACGCTATAAACAGCTGTAATGATACCTAGCATGTTCATGACACTATTAACAGCTGTAATGATACCTAGCATGTTCATGACACTATTAACAGCTGTAATGATACCTAGCATGTTCATGACGCTATAAACAGCTGTAATGATACCTAGCATGTTCATGACGCTATAAACAGCTGTAATGATACCTAGCATGTTCATGATGCTATAAACAGCTGTAATGATACCTAGCATGTTCATGACACTATTAACAGCTGTAATGATACCTAGCATGTTCATGACACTATTAACAGCTGTAATGATACCTAGCATGTTCATGACACTATTAACAGCTGTAATGATACCTAGCATGTTCATGACGCTATAAACAGCTGTAATGATACCGAGCATGTTCATGACACAGCTGAAATCTAAGCATTGCTATAGTCCATCACTGCTATGGTTGGTATTAAAGTGACTACAATGAATTAGTGCAGTTATGTACAGAGTGCACAGTCAGATACAATGCACGGAACAACTGTGCAGTCTTTACCATCTACAGCATGCAGTGTCCAGAGTGTAGATTCACCTCTTTATGTAATGGTTTGCAATAAAGCACAATTAGTACAATGTGAACATGGGACATTCATTCTTCATGGCATGCGCAGCTATTTCTGACATAACGTGGCTTAATATGGTAAATAATGCCTAGAAAATTATAAGAATGCAATTGCAGATGGAAGAAAAACCAGCATACACAGGGGGCCCCCAGGACCAAGTTCGGGTGCCCCTGGTGTAGTGTGTGGTCTGTGCTGCGGTACCCCTGGTGTAGAGTTCAGTCTGTGCTGCGGTACCCCTGGTGTACAGAGTGGGGTCTGTGCTGCGGTACCCCTGGTGTACAGAGTGGGGTCTGTGCTGCGGTACCCCTGGTGTACAGAGTGGGGTCTGTGCTGCGGTACCCCTGGTGTACAGAGTCCGGTCTGTGCTGCGGTACCCCTGGTGTACAGAGTTCGGTCTGTGCTGCGGCACCCCTGGTGTAGAGTGCGGTATGTGCAGCTGTTTAGTGTAGAGTTGTGATGCGTGCCGTACCATGGCCATGGCGATGGCGCCCTTCTTGGTGAAGGTGTTGTCGTTGAGGTTGATGAGACGCAGGTGGGGGTTCTGCTGAATGGCGGCGGCCAGCGCGGTCACCCCGGGGTGGTTAATGCCGTTCTGGGGCATGTGGATCTCCTCCAGACTGCCAATCAGCTGTGGAGGAGAAGGACCATCAATCTCACCGAGCTGACTGGTGTGTGAGGAAATTATACAGCAGAACAAATCAGAAATTGTCACTGTACTGCATATCCAGTAGCCTGATATTTACTGCAGTCAATTCCATTGGCATTGTGTGTCAGAAGGCCTGTCTGTGCCTTTAAAATGAAAGTCGTTGCCCTCAAAAATAAAATCCCTGATTTTAATCAATGTTCTACCCTGGTGTGCGTGGGCGTGCATGCACGTGTGTGTGTGTGTGTGTGTGTGTGTGTGTGTGTGTGCGCGTATGATTATGCAGCACATGAGCCTCAGTGATTGGTCAGGAGCTGGCTGAGCCCTGTACCAGTGTCCTATACCGTGAAAGCTTTGGCGAGGGCCGTGGCTCCCTCATTCTCCAGCCGGTTCCTGCCAGCGATGAACACCTTCAGCTTCAGGGGCGTGCCCACCACACACGACTGCTTGTGGCACTCTGTCAAAGCTGCGGCAAGGATCTGCACACACGAACACACACACACGCACACACACACACACACCTGAATACAAAACCCAAGGTCCACTGGCAGCTTGCTTGTAAGCCACACCAAGGCTGATATTTGAAAGCACAGTCAGCAAAGCAGTCTGATCACACACTAGAACAAAACAGACACTTTCATATTAATGGCCAAAAACTGAGATAAATGAGTCACAGACAACCATAACATCTCAGTGACTGAAAGCAATACAAATTATACAGAGTAAACGCAAAGGACACAGAAATAAGCAGTAACTATCTACTGTTAAACAGTACCGACGAGATATTTAACAGTCTTTAAATAAGGCCCCTGCACTACCCCCTCACACCCTGTTCCTCCCCACTCACCTTTCCCCCTCCAATTCCCATGCCACAGTTGTTTAGCCGCAGTTCTCGCAAGGTGTGACAGGTGGCGCTTTTGAGCAACGTCTCGATGGCCTTCACTCCGTCAGGCCCAAATGCATTATCGCTCAGGTCCAGCTCTGTCAAGCAAGCCCCGGCTGTCATCAGCGCACTGCCCAGAGAGGTCTGAAAAGAGGAGGACAGGCTGCACGTGAACACAACCCAAGCTGAGGAGGAGGGTCATGTAGAAAAAGTATAACAATTGTAAGGTTTCAACTTCTATCGTATGAGGAAAAAACTCATAAAACCATGTACTGTATTAATCTGCAGTACTGAATGAATGTTGGATCAATATACTGAAATTTATAGGGCATTTATTTGGCTAGTGAGTGAGAACCTATGGGCAGTTGCACAAACAGTCCAGCAGAGGGCAGCAGCCACTACTCACCAGAGCTGGAGGGATCTCGGAGCGCAGGCGGCCTGTGAACATGTCACTCCAGTAGCAGCACTGAAGGAGAAAGAAGTTGTGACAGAGGGAATCCAGTGTGAATGGCCAGTACCACAAGGGAGCGACAGACACATGTAACATTAGGGCATTAAACCAACATTAAAGAATGTGCCTATTTAAATATGACACACTGTTGGCTGGGCCTGCTACCTGCAGCTGACTCCTGCGCTCCAGAGCCTTGGCGATGACCCTCGCCGCCTCAACACCAATCGTGTTCCCCTCCAGCCGCAGCGCCTGCAGATCCGGGAAATCCTCAATCTCCCGCGCCAGCTTCTCCACTGAACAGAGATGGAGATGCAGTGGGCATAGAAACGTCAAGCAATGAGCCTAAACAATGTCATCATGCATTTAAAATGCCGTGTGCAGGACTGCAGATCTACTTGTAACTATAACTAGACAACTTGTTCGTATATGCATGGTAATGGAGGCTCTAATCTCACCAGACTCTGCAGTATCCAACTTCAGTCCCTGGCCCCTGTAACTCAGCTCCTTGTCCTCCACGCGAGTCCTGGCCAGCGATTCGGCCAACTGGGCAACATCATCCGAAGCCATCGATTCACCTGCAACAAATGCATAAATCAACCTTTCATCATTTCACACACTGCCAGTGTGAGATGTGTGCTGGAGCACCAAACAGAGGTCAGGAGCATACACCTTTTCTGGTTATGGAATAAAATCTTACTGCATTTCCTACACTGTTCCATACTTGAACCTAGCTATAAACACACACAAGCTGCGTGAAATGCAGTTTCCATTAGCATCCATTGATAATGGAACTCATTCATTTGAACTACTATAGCAACAACTGAAGGCCATCCTGAACACAACATCATACATCATGATTGGAGGCGAGTAACTTTTACAACCCAGAAACAACAAGGCTTTTTAAAGATCAATATATACCTAACGTTCAACTTTTTTGGTTTGCGACCGGCTATTATAATGTTAATGAGGGTTGACGGACCTAGATTTTAAAAGTAGGTAATTCAGGCTGGTCAGCACCGATACAACGGGCCCAGAGAATTATTGTTAATCTTACGTCGTAACGTTAACCGTTAGGTAGCCAGAATTGGTGGTGGAGTAACGTTACTGAACTTCAGCAAACTAAGCTTATAGCTTCCAGTTGTGCATTGTTGACGCAATTCACAATTTAATATCACTTAATAGCTAGAGATCTTTTGATGGCACCTGTTACGCTGATATCAAATGAGAAATTGGATCCTGAAAAGAGTTAACGCCATAAAAACAGTAACGCTACTGCTCAGTGTAGGGCAGGCCGCGTGAATCAGGTGCAGCACGTGAATCAAAGGTTTTTTTTAAAAGCTGCGCCTTCAGTGGTGACGCAGTTTTGCGAGTCTGAAATGTTGTTTCAATTCGAAACCTAGACGCCGAATGACGTAAATTGTATTTATTTACCTAGCAAATAATAACAGTGGACTGTAGAACAATGTCATCTATATTATTACATTATATCTACATTATTAAAATACCAGTTCTTAGGTCTTAGGCTAGCATAAGGTTGGCGGGGATGCTGATGCTAGCCAAACCGAAAGCTAAGCGAACTAGCCGGCTATCTAGAGAGTATGTTTATGTTACATAATAAGTTTCAGTGTAACCAACTTTTAGCGCTAGCCAAAGAGATAAAAAGCGAACGGTTGGAAAAAGAACTGTTATTTTGATTATTTTTACACTGTGGATACGACAGGAACGGTCTCAGAACATGCACTTCCGCTTCGATACCGGTTAAGATGGTTATCCGTATTAACGAATAATAAACAAACAAATAAATAAATAAAACAAGTCAGAGGCGGAAGTTACAAGACAGTCCAAATTTAATAAACTGCAACGCTAGTAAACAATTAGAACTGGTGGTTAAAAATTATATAGTTACCAGTAAGTACAGCGTTCGTTCGCCCGCGATTATTTCGGAACAAAACTCTTTTTTTTTTGTCATGCCTCCTCCCGCTCGTCTATTGTAGCTGTGACGTTCACATGTTTGAACTCGGCGTCCTGGTTTTTGTAGTTTTTAACTTCGATTTTTACAGTTGTGCACAGGTGGAAAAACCTTTCAAAAACCAAAGGGACCACCCTTCCGTGTATAAATCACTGTAAATGTAGCTACTTTAATATGTGCAAAAATGACGTGGGGAGCAAGAAAGAGCACTAGAAAAAGTTATGAATTCCAACTGAAAGACTGAAGTGGACACAGGATTAAATATGCCGACACTTGGTCACCAAAACAAAATGAAGTGTGGAAAAGAAGGCCAAATGTGTTCCAACGTTTTGTGTATAAAATAAAACAAATTACAATAAGCTAAACCTGTAGTATATAAACATTATCTTAAGTTTAATAAAGTTGGAAAAGCACATTCTGGTCGAAATTTTTCAATTAGATAAACTTGTGTTGGAGATGCCTGCAAGCTTCAATTATGAACGGTTACATTAGCATTAGAATTATTGGTACCAATTAATGTATGCAAGCCGCCGGTGAGATACCGACTTTTACCGGTGCCTGCTTCAATCACATGAACTGTGCAAATTCATATCCTGCATATATTGCTTTAGCTAGCAGTCTACTTTTTAATGCAATGCAATCATTGTCATGATATTACTACGATTTCACGACTTGGTGCTAACTGCTCACTAACAGAACAAGGTATTTAAATCACGAGTGTTTACATCACCAGTCCCATCAGCAAGGTGATGATTGAGTGTGTGTTGCTGCATACAGTAAACTGTTAACACATTACCGTAACTGAACTAGCTAATACCAGAGTCTCATCCGGGGGTCTCGGCAACATTACTGGGGGACTGAGAAGGTTCCGAAACCAATGCAATGAAGGTTTAGGAAATCTTTACTATAAAATTCGTGCAAATATTTAGTGTTCACAAATGTACAATACAATACACCACATAACGTTGCGAAATGTAGCGTCGGCGCGACGCTGAAACCTCTCCCGCTGAAAACGCATTAAACATGTCTCTCTTTAGGGCCTGGCGGGGGTGTGTTTCCGACAAACTTGAGCCCAACTAGCAAAAGAGAACAGAAAGTAAAAAAAACTCACATGTTCCGTCTGCAGTTGCTTCTGGATCCCGATTAGGCGGTGAATCCGAAATTATGACACTGGACGATTAAAGGCAAAGAAGTCAGCGCAGTATATTTTCAACCGACTGGAAAGAAGTCTCCGGTTGCTAGCAAGCTAGCTAGCTACACGAAGACTGTTGTTTGAGGTGGGTAGAAAGCTAGCGTAGCTACAGGTAGTGCGAGGCTGTAGGCTATAGAGTGAAAACGCTAATGACTGATTTTCTGGCTTGTAGGCGAATGCCTGGGAAGTTTTCTTGTTAGCCAACTAGTGGAACTGGTATGGTAATAAGATCGATTAAGGGAAATACCTCTGATGCACGACTTTAATTTTTGTCATCTAACGTTAAGCTTTACCATTGCATTGAGCACAACGTAACAGCTAGCTGCTAGCTAACTGTTCATGAGAATATCTTGCTGAATCAGTTAGCTAGCTAGCTTGGTTCTAGTTGGATAACGTTACATGAGAAAATCGGATAACAAGCTAGGTTAGATGGCTAAATATCATATCCAGTAATTGGATAACGCCAAAGGAATTGACAATGGCGTTCTGATATCATGTTACTCTCTATTTGTCAGCAATGTTTACATTAAGCTGGAAGGGCAACAGTGCTGGTACGTCTTGGTAAACAATCACAAATTTGACATCATTATTTGCTAACATTAGCTTGCAACTAGCTAACTTTTGCATTGCCGTGGTTAGCTTATAAACAGCACCAGAAATCGTACGATTTTGTTAGACCAACACGTTGGGAGATGATTGTACAAATGTATAACTACCACCGGAAGTAGGGAGAGTTTTCTGGCGCTTAGCAAAGACAGTTGTCTCCCCTCCGTCTGATTTTACGCGAGTTCGGGGATGGAAGGCTTGTAGGCCAAAAAATGGACGAAAGTTCAAGTGTGTCAAATCCACGCTTAGTTATCTAGAATTATAACTATCTCTAACACTAAATCCAACACAAGTTTCTCAAGCTAGTTAACCAACAGAGTTGATTATTTTGTTTGGCGTGTATCGACCTATTTTCTTAGTGTTAGCCAGTTAACTAGCTAGCTATAGCACTAACGTTAGCTAGCTAAATGATGCAAAACGAATTCACACAACTCAGTTCGTTAACACAGCTAGCTACATAGCAAGCAGGTCATTCAAGTTTCAAGAAATGCATGGATTCCCACAAAAACCCATTAAGTAATAAACTAGTTAGCTAGCTAAACCTTAGCTGCAACAATATAAAGTTCTGTTCCATAACATTACCATTAGTTGGCTAGCTAACGTTAGTAGCCAATTTTTCACGTTAACTTGCTGATTCATTTTCTAACTAAATATAACTAAGTTAACTGTAACCGTGAATGGTCAAATAAACGTAACGTGAGGTTAAACTTTATCTTTAGGTATAATTACAGCTAGTGGTTTGAGTGTAAATAATATGGAATATAACACGAGTTTCTGCCAGTGATATTAAAAAGTTTTAATATCAACTAATTGATTAATTTCCGTCCTTGGGTGCAGGCATGGATTTGGAGCGACAGAAGCGGAAGGAAGAGATTCAGAAGGCCCTGGGATTCATACAGTGAGGAAACGCATCTTATTCCCCACCTTGCGACACTATTGGGACTTCCATATTTTAGTTTTTGCTTTGTTGGAATCATTCTTTTTCAGTTCGTACAATACAAACCTTTAAATAGTACATAAACATATGAAATAGGATTGAGAAAAATGCTGTATGTGTATGTGAGCTATCCCTAACTCACAAAGTGACTTCAGGATATGACGTGTAAAAAGTTGTTAAAGTTGTTTGTATTTTGTGTCCTCAGGTCGTCTTTGCCTTTCCCAGAGCCAGAAGCTTATGAGGTATTTTCCCAAAGTGCTGTATATGGCTGCGTTTCACTCTGGATTATTCTGGTCATTTATGTGGTAGCCGCCAATATCGGGGGGTGGTGGTGATGATGATGATGATGGGTAATGGTGATGGTAGGTTTTACGGCTCCATCCAAATGACAGTGGCACTCAGACTTGTGAAGGGAAATGGCATAAACTCAGGATCAGGGTAATTTTCTGTATCAAGGTGTTCATTTCTTAGGCGGAGAGGGAAAAAACGGTTCATGGAATGTGGCCTGCACTCCACAGGGGCAAGGCTCTTTCATAGCCTTTGTGTGGCATGCACCAGTGTTCCTCCATTATCTCTTGTGTATCTGTATCTGCTTTGCTCTGCCCATTTGTGTGAATCTGTCTTATTTAATTCCGTACTCAAACGACTCTGATTTCATCTGTGTGGAATGTATGCAATTATGGAAGGGCTGTCAAACTGAGTTTTTGGATTGACTGGCTTGGTTGTTTCCGTGCGTATTCATTTGTTTCATTAAATTTTTCTTAATGTTCCAACCCCTTTTTGACCTTCTTTCTTTCTTTGGATTTTCTTTTGGGAAAATCTTATAGGTTACTTTTGTTACAAATTGTCGTTTGTTGGGTTATTATTACACTTATTGATTATAGAGGGCCTTTTGTGCCTTTTGTAATATTCCTGACAGTAGCATGGATGATTTGGCAAATGAGTGCTAAGAACATCGGCTAAGCAAAGGACATGCAGACTGTGTCTCTCGGAGCGTGAGAATGATACCCCTGTTTGAGGATGGATATTGAGAGGATAACCTGTTACTTCCCCCACTTACTCAGCCTTTCCCGTCTTCCTTTGCTGTTCTTATATTCCCTTGTACTGACATCTTTCATGGTTTTACCTCTCTGTTTCCTGTCTGTTTCACTCGCTCTATATCTCCTCTCTGCTCCAGGTGTTTCTCACCCAGTTGGTGTGTAACCTGTTGGATGAGGGGAACACGGTCTTTCGGGAAGGGGACTTCAGGCAGGCTGCTGTGCATTACAGCGAGGGGGTGAGCGTGGCGCGCTATGCGCAGACTGAGGCGCTCGTCATACCGCCAGAACTGCTGGAGAGCCTGTACGTCAACAGGGCAGCGGCGCACTATAACATTGTGAGTCACTCAAAACGGCATTTACCGTTATTAAAATGATGGTAATTTAATAAAAAGTCGGTCAATAACGGCATTTATTTACAAGAGGTGTGTTTGGAGACCCAGAGTCATCATTACAGATGAGCGACCGCAGAAGTCTGACATTGGACAAGGCAATGAAAGTTTACTTCGAAAAGTGAAAGTTTACGCAATCCACCCACACCCCCCCTTTCACCCTCCAGTTCGCGTCATGTCATGTCATGTCGCCATAGATGACCTTCAAACCAAGGGGAAACACTGGGTTATGGTACCCTTACATGCTATCTTGTTATGTTCATACACCAGCTGCCTGCTGCAGCCACTGTTCATTGTGCTTTGCCTCTTCTGGTGCTCTATGTCTGTGGCCCAATGTGAAGTCGCACACGCGTCTGTTTGGTGTACGTCAGCAGGTGGCGCTCTCTCACACACTTGTCTCCCTGCACTTCCCTTTCAGGGGGAGTATGAGCGGGGCGTGCAGGACTGCGACAGCACGCTGGCCGTGTGCGAGGGCAGTCGCAGGGCCCTGTACAGGAAGGCGCTGTGCCTTCGCGAGTTGGGCCGGCTGAGGGAGGCCTACGAATGCGGCACGGGCTGCCTGCTCATCACGCCTCACGTGAGTGCGCTCCAGAGATGGGTGGGCGGGGCTTCTCGCTGCAATGTCCGCCGTCAAGCGGAGATGTGAAAAGCTCCCCCAGTGCGTATAAGTTTGCCTCGTTTCGGACATCTCTAGAAGCATGCTGTTGTTCTGAGTGCGACCCACTTATTGGTGGCTTCCACCATAACCTGCTTCAAGCAACTCCTGTAATGGTTCGCTGTTCATGGTTCAGGCTGTTATTTACATCTACCACGAGTGCTTTGAAGTTAATGCATCACAAAGTATTTATTCCTCCACAGTTCCATTAAATAAAAAGTGCCCTTGAAGGTCGCTTGTCTGAGTTTGTGTTCTCTGGAACTGATAGAGGGCATTGCAACAATGGAATAGGCCTACAATTAGTATTGAGCATTGTGAATTGAGGCTGAAATGGGGAATAACAAGTTGTTTTAATAACCCTGAGACATTGTTTCAGGTAACAGGGGCTTGAAAGGATGATGCAATCAAAGGCATTTTACATTACATTACATTACAGTCATTTAGCAGACGCTTTTATCCAAAGCGACGTACAGTAAGTGCATATAGAAAGGTCATCGAAGTAACTACACAACAGATAAGAAAGCACATTCTTCCCATACAGTATCAGCTATCCCTAGTAACGAACACAGTGCAGTTCACAGTGAACTGGGTAAATCATCTCTACTACAATGCTATTCTAAATAGTATAAACTTGAGTACACAGTTCAACAAGAAGACATACCATGAGGTCCTAGATAAGTATTAGTCCAGGTGGAGCCTGAAAAGGTGTGTTTGCCAGTAAAATGTTCCAAACCTGCCAGTGTGGTTTTTATTATTACTAGACTAGAAAATAAAGTTATTTTTAATGGCTGCTTGTCCCATCACAGGACAGGCAAGTGAGTGATCTAGCCCAGGATCTGGCGAATAAACTGGGCCTTAAGATCCGCAAAGCCTACGTCAGCCCACAGGTGAGTTTTTCCTCTTTCCTCCTCCCTTTTCTTCAGTCACATCCCTTCTTTTAAAGCAGAGGCTTTAGCATGCCCCCCCGACCCAGTCTCTCTTTATTCTGTGTTTGTTCTTTTTATTTTATTTTATTTTTACACAGACGGAGCCTGCCACAGAGGTCGGAGAAAGCAATGGAGACACGGTGCCCCCTACAGGAGAGGCAAGTATTGAAGCCTTGAGGGAATTGTTGCTCTTTTTGTAAATGCTGTAAAAACTGATAACATGGCACTGGGACTGTAAGCTGAAACTACTTGAATGCATTTGATGTCAGTGTTCCTGAAAAGTTTATTTCTTTATTTTGCAGATGACTGCCAATGGTCTGGAATCCTTAAATGGCATTTCAACAGGTATTACATCTACCCGTTTTACTATTAAAGGTTCATTTAAAAAAATTTTTTTATCAAAGATTAATTTTAAGTAGTTGACTTACTAACTTCCCTCCTTCTTTCTCTGTCCATGCTTTGGTGCTCTCTTCTCCATTTCCTGCTCCTCTCTTCTCCTCTTCCTGCTCCTCTCTTCTCCTCTTCCTGTTCCTCTCTTCCATTCGCCCTCCCCTCAGCTGACTTGAGCAGCGCCCAGTGCATCCCCGCCCCCCTGGCCACTCCCATTCCGGTCAGCGACGACCAATCGCCCACCTCCCTGGCCCCGGTGACCCCCCAGGACCTGCCGGAGAGTCCGAGCCAGGCCCTGCCGCGGGTGCCGTACTCCGTGCCGGTGTCGGAGCACCTGGAGGAGTGCGAGGTCATCAGCAGCCAGATGGATGGCCTACTGGACTGCATCTCAAAGGGGACCGAAGTCAGTGTGGTGAGCAGGGGGCTAATTATCAGGCTCAGGCTGGTATTAGAGACATGGATGGTATTGGGTGGTGATGTCACTGGTTGTTAGAAGCACCTCACTTGCTGGGGAAACCATGTAGAAATCGATGGTAAGAGCTTCAAACCGTTCAACCATTTTTCATTGGATGTTAGATGTTGGTTATTAGAACATTTGGTATTGAGAATTACTTTAAAAAAATAAAATAAATAAAAACATTTTTAAAAAGTGAGCCAGCTACAGTCGCTCACACAAGAGTTCACGGGATGGGTAAGGATGAGCTGCAGTGAAAGCCTTGGGCGAACGTTCTCATGTCTTATGAGAAATCACACGGGTGCACTGGCTAAATTATAACATCCATGAAAAGTACTAAATGCACACCTGAAAAATGACTAATCACAGGTGCACAGGAGAAACATAAACTGAAGTAAATGATAGTAAGTGCAATAAGTGCAACATTTCGGGCACATAGACCTATTGCACTTGTCTTTTCACAAGTATTTCACAGTGTGCATGAGTTTTTTTCAAATCCTAAACATCCAGTCATGACTCGAGTTTATCAGCTTCTGTGTCTTTCTTCCCCTTTCTCTGTTGCTGTGGTTTAGACCTCAGTCCAGGGCGCCATCCCCACCAACCTCCCGAACACGGCGGTGGGTTTGCGTTCGCCCTACGTCTCCAGCCTCCCCGCCTCCTCGTCCCAGCTGCCGTCGGCCCTCTTCTCCACCTCCATGGTGGGCCAGCTGGGCTCCCAGGAGTCCTTCAGCGGACGGGGCCCGGGCGATGCCTCCACGCAGGCGCTGGACGCCGTGGACTCCTATGCTCCCGGGGGGAGCACGGTGGGGGGGCTGGAATCCCTATCTGAGTTTACCCTGCCCGGTGAGTAGGGGGGCTGGAAGCAGTCACTCATTTTTGTTTTCGCTCCTCAATTTAGATTTGCCAATCGAGCGCCTTGAATCATCGAACCGTGATTTTTGCTTCTAAGGCATCAGTTTTCAGTTTTCCCAAAGCTTCCACTTGAAATTAATGCAGGGATAAAAATAAATTATAATTATGTAAACAAAGTTTGTCATTTTGTTTTGTTTTTTTAGGAGGAAGAATTTCTCACAATTTCATCCCTGGACTTCGCAACCACAACTCCACCCACACTGTGAGCCCTGTTTGTTTGTTTGTGTGTGTGTGTGACATTTTTATACTTTTATCATCCTTATTTTTATCTTTAGTTGTGTATTTATATTTCTCTCGGGACAGAAAAAAACCCTGCTCACTCTCTCCTTCTACTTATCGTGTTTAGAACAGCCCATCAGGAACCAACCTCTCCCTGCTCTCTCGAAACCCTCTGGCAGCCACGCATGAGTTCCGACAGGCGTGCCACGCCTGCTACAGCCGTATGGGTATGCTGCCGCTTAGTTCCACCAAGCCACGGTTACCTTGATCCTTTCACCTAAACTACTCTCAGAAACCTGATTTTATTTTTAACCCTTTATCTAGTACACCAAGAAAAAAAAAACACAGAAAAATTATCTATGTAATAACTGGATGTGAAGTACTTAATGTGGGGGATTTTTTAATTTTTATTATCAGCCTTCATTTAGATATTTTTTTAATAATGAAAGTGTGAAGTGGGTTGTGCTTGTCTGTGCTGACTCACAGTCTGAGGGCTCCACCCACCTCCATCCCCAGCCCAAACCCACCAATGGCATGTGGTGAAAACCAGTGATCAACAATGAGTGGGTTCGATTCAGTGAACCAGTGCGCTGTTGCGTCCACATTGGTGACGCTCTCCGGCAAAGACGGACGAAGGAGGGGCTTTCTTGTTTATTGAAATCAAACAGGAAATGGCACCAACATGGCTCAACAAGCCGACCCAGCCGTAATCGCTGCAAGGTCGTCATCATAACATTACTCCGCCCGGCGCATGAAGAGTACGCTGGTTCTTTTTAATCGCACGCAATCGGTGCTAATCCGGTTAACCCGGTCCATGCCCGGGCACTTAATCGAACCCACTCAATGGCCATTTCTACTGAATGCATATTATATGCATTTTAGCACCAAAATCATTGGAATAACCATATGGAGGTGTTACCTTGAATATATGCGGTTGTATTTATTATTATTTTCAGGAAAGTTGCTCTTTAACACCTTCGTGCAGATAAATTTGGTCAATTCTCACCTATTTAAGGGGTGCTCTGTTTAAGGCTTTATAACTACAGGTGTGGGCATCACATAAACTTGGCAAATGGCTTAAATGAAACAAGACAGGTGTACCATTTACAATACAAACTTAGATTTGTTTATTTTCATAATTTAAGTCAAAATAAAGTGCCACAAATGCAAAGAAACAAAAAAATACTGAGAGCTACATAAGTGAAACCGGTAATATATACACATTTCCTGGATCATAAACTCCATGTCCACAAGTGTGCAAAATCTGAGGATGATATGCAGAACTACTAAAGGTCTATGATGCAAAATATAGGCAGTGTACCCATCTCCAAATCTATCCAAATTTTCAAGTGGGATTTATATTTTTATCAGTATAGGGGGGTAGATATCTATGGGTCCCCGATTCAAAACATGTCATAAAATGTATTAAATTAATTTTGTCCATTATAAAGCATGCATATACATATAAATACATTTGCTCCTTCTGCGGGCTTAAGATAAAAAACATTGATATCAGTGTTACATACACCTAAATATGTTGCCTAATCATTCACTCTTGTACCTCAATAAAACATCACTTCTCCCTATACTCTACAGTATGTATACTTTTGCCCTGAGATTGCATTTTTCTGTAGTTACTTAAATTTTCTATGTTCCTATTCATAATGAGTCCAAGGGAAAATTTGACATTAATCTACCACATATCAGCGCACAGTAAATTCGAATGAGCATTTGCCATGCCCTAAGTGACAAGCATATACGCCATAGCCTATATTATGTACGATAACATGAAAATAAAATAGTCTTCCGCCATCCGCAAAACGCTGCCAAATGTTCTATCTTCAATGCACATCGGAAGCCTACATCAAAAATAAATGTAACGATTGTACTACAGTATGTGAAATTCACTCAAAATGCAAAAATAACAATAGGCCTATCAAACATATTGGAAAGACAGTGCTTGAGTGAAAACACGAACGTACATATGTAGCCAGCGAGACCAACATAATTTTAGATGCAAAAATACTTACATATAGGCAAAGAGAATACTCCCCTCGCTAATGCATTTTCTATAGTGCTTGCGTGATACCAGACCGTTTAAACGAAAACTGCCGTTACGCTGGCCTGCAATAAATTATTCAAAGCACAAAATAAGACGTTGCATATACCGCTGCTAAGGTTATAATGTACTCTATTGGATAAAAGAGCCTACAATTAAACCAGAATGAACTGGAATGAATGAGACGGGGGTATTAAGAGTCGACGTTTCAGATAATGTAATAGCGGTATAAAGTGTTGTATATTTCTCAAACGGATTGTACCAGATAATAAATGACCACTGAATTTTGAAATTAACATCTCTATTTATAAAACCAATGGTACGATTGTATATTTATTTCATATTTAGTAGCAGATATTCATTGTAGAATACATGGTACAATGAGACAATAATTTCACGTTTATTTAGCATTTGAGTAAGCAGGGCTTTTCACAACGTTTTTGGCATACGATCAGGCTTTTGTTCAGTTTATCTTGTTGCTATGACGGAATTCAAATTTTATATGATGAATAATTATATTTATGCTTGTTAAATGGACCTGCTACGGGAAAATAGTGACACTTAGAAACTCTCTATTCAGCAGAGTTGTCACGAATCGTCTACCAATAACGTTAAAACAGAGTTTGTGATTTTCACTAATAGTTTGGCTGCAGGAGCAACGAATGTCTGAGTTGAGCAAAATGGTGACGCCGGCAACATTATCACCATGTATCTACGCAAAGGGCTGTTCCCTCTCTCTCACTGCCTCAGTGCCGTGCTAACGGAGCGCCCCTCTCCCCCTGCAGGTCCGCGGGTCATGGACTACCAGTACCAGCCCGATGCCGCCCACCGTTGCAAGCGGGACGTTCTGCTGTGCCGACTCAAAGGGCAGGAGGACCATTCCTGGAAGAGGGTCCGGCCCCGCCCCGCCCGAAACAACTTCCTGGGAGCTTTTGTGCTCTGCAAGGGTACGAATGTGAGACTGTGAGAGAGTCACCACATCCCATTTATCCAGATATATTAATAATTTACACGTGTTGTAATGTGTGCTGGCCTTAGCTGTGATTCTACAGCTTGTTTTTGTTCCTGTGTGTAAAGTAGTGGTGTTGCTCCCTGAGTGGACGGTGTGGAGCATTTGTTCCTGTGTGTAAAGTAGTGTTGTTACTCCCTGAGTGGACGGTGTGGAGCCTTTGTTCCTGTGTATAAAGTAGTGATGTTACTCCCTGATTTAGTGGACGGTGTAGAGCCTTTGTTCCTGTGTGTAAAGTAGTGGTGTTACTCCCTGAGTGGACGGTGTAGAGCCTTTGTTCCTGTGTGTAAAGTAGTGGTGTTACTCCCTGAGTGGACGGTGTGGAGCCTTTGTTCCTGTGTGTAAAGTAGTGGTGTTACTCCCTGAGTGGACGGTGTGGAGCCTTTGTTCCTGTGTGTAAAGTAGTGGTGTTACTCCCTGAGTGGACGGTGTGGAGCCTTTGTTCCTGTGTGTAAAGTAGTGGTGTTCCTCCCTGAGTGGACGGTGTGTAAAGTAGTGGTGTTACTCCCTGAGTGTACGGTGTGAAGGTGCCGTTCATTCCGTTTCTCTCTCCTGGCTCTCACAGAGGTGCAGGAGAGGCAGGAGTGTAAGTACGGGGAGAACTGCACATTTGCGTACTGCCAGGAGGAGATAGACGTGTGGACGCAGGAGAGGAAGGGAGCGCTGAGCCGCGAGCTGCTGTTCGACCCGCTGGGGAGCACCGAGAGACGAGCGCTCAGCGTCACCCGTCTGCTGCAGCTGCACATGGGCATGTTCATGTTCCTCTGTGAGGTACGGCTCTTACTGTAACACACACACACACACACACACACACACACACACACACATGGGCATGTTCATGTTCCTCTGTGAGGTACGGCTCTTACTGTAACACACACACACACACACACACACGGGCATGTTCATGTTCCTCTGTGAGGTACTACGGCAGCGCTGTACTATACACACACGCATACATACTCACGCACACTCGCACATCTACACAGACATGGGCATGTTCGTGTTCCTCTGTGAGGTACTACTGCAGCTATACACACACACACACACACATACACACACGCGCACACTCGGACACACTCGCACATCTACACAGACATGGACATGTTCATGTTCCTCTTTGAGGTACTACTGTAACACTGTACTACGCACGCACGCACGTTCCTCTGTGAGGTACTACTGTAACACTGTACTATGCACTCACGCATTGTCAGGGAAGCGAGGAATAATTAAAAATGCGTTTATATTCTGAATCCAGCAGTTCCAGCACTCGTTAAGCTCTCGTTAAAATGCCCAGCACTTTAACACAAGCGGTATCGCATGCTGAAACCCCTCACTCAATCATACAGTTAATTATATTTCATTGATTTAATCTAATAATTATTATTAAAAATAACTATCATCAATTAAATCGCCAAATTATTTGATAGGTAAGTCGAACAGTAACCTGGTGAATCAACAAGTCAAAACAAAGTCTAGTTTTATGACAGGAGACGGTCAATATTTTATGGCAAGACTGGCTCATCTGAAAGCGGAAAATGTAATAATAGAAATAAACTGCCTCATGTTGTTCATATCCCCATGATATTATTATTAAAGGATCCAGGGTTTTAACACTTTTGTAGCAAGACCAAGCTACCCTGGGTTCAGACAACAACTCCGATAAATAACTGAGAACCTCTACAAGAGAGACATTTTGTTCCTGCTTTTGACAATAGAAGACAGAGACAGAGAGACTGAGAGAGAGACGGGGAGAGAGAGAGAGACGGGGAGAGAGAGAGAGACGGAGAGAGAGAGACGGGGAGAGAGAGAGACGGGGAGAGAGAGATGGGGAGAGAGAGAGACGGGGAGAGAGAGAGAGAGACGGGGAGAGAGAGAGAGAGACGGGGAGAGAGAGAGACGGGGAGAGAGAGACAGACAGACAGACAGACAGGACAACATCCCGACAGCATATGCACACACACATTCATGTTCCTCTGTGAGGTACTACTGTAACACTACTATACACACACACACACACACATAGGCATGTTCCTCTGTGAGGTACTACTGCCACTCTACTGTACAGATATATGCATAAATGATTAAACTAGAAATGAAGACCACATGTATGTGAACAAATATAAGGGAATATGTAAATATAGTGCTACATAAATGTATACCCTATAGCCTCAGTAGATTTACCTGTTGGATTTTGCTGTGCCTGATTATTCTCCTGTCATCTCCACCTCTCCTTAGGAGTGTTATGACAGTAAGCCTCGCATCATCAGCAAGCGCAGTAAGGAGAACCTGGCAGTGTGCTCCAACCTCACCGCCCGCCACCCCTTCGACGACAACAAGTGAGTACTGCCACAGATTCTGTAGACCAGCCAGAGGGTCAGCTCTGTAGTGTTACCGTTGACGCTGAAAAGTTCTGATTTGAGGCATCCTGGGAATATTTGTGAAGGGGTGTGTCCAAGGACAATGCTTGTGACAAAGACACACCTCTGCATGAATATTCATGAACCAGGCCAGAGCCTTCTAGACCTAAATTAAGGAAGTGGGAAGGATGGAAGGGAATGCAGGAGCTGACCATCTAGTTCTCATAGAGAATCTATTGCATAAGCTCTGAAATGACAGTGGTTTTTAGACCCATTTCTCCATACGCTGTTTGCATCTGTCCGTCCCTCTGACTCTGAGCCCCTCTGCTGAGCAGGTGCCTGGTGCATGTGGTGAGGTCGGCCAACGTGCGATACAGCAAGGTGCGGCCGCTGCACCCCCTGTGCCAGTTTGACGTGTGCCGGCACGAGGTGCGCTACGGCTGCCAGCGGGAGGACAGCTGCTCCTTTGCCCACTCCGTCATCGAGCTCAAGTGCTGGGTGCTGCAGCAGGACACTGGTACTCCTAAAAGAATACTACACACAGGCGCACACACAAACACACACACACACACAGGTGCACACGCGCACACACATGCAGGCAGGCACACACACATACACGCAGACACACGCATACGTACGCACACACACACACATACACACACACACGCACACACATGCAGGCAGGCACACACACACGCAGACACACACGTACGTACACACGCACACGGATATGCACACACACATGCAGGGACACACGGATATGCACACACACACACACACACACACATGCAGGGACACACGGATATGCACACACATGCGCGCGTGCACAAACACACGCAGGTACACGCACGCACACAGGCACACACATGGATATGCACGCTCACGCACCCACACACACACACACACACACACGCCCGGGGTGAAAATGAGTTTGACACCACTGCTCTAGAGCAATGCCTTACCAGAGTGAGCCACCCAACAGACCCCTCAATCCATTCTGAACAAGTACTTCTCATCAAATTAAGGGAAATATCCAGTCGGTGGTGGCTGTGTTCCAGTTCTAATTCCAAGCGTAGTTTTGAGTCAGATACACACCTTGTACATTTATGATAAACATGTAACCTTTGCCTTACCAGTCCTTCCACAGACAGTGTAGAAACAAGTCACTTGGATTTGAATGTGTTGAACATTAATTATCACGCTCTTGCCCTGTGTGTTGTACGTGTAGGTATCACCCATGAGGAGATGGTTCAGGAGTCAAAGAGACACTGGCACAGGCTGGAGCAGAATGCACAGAGACAGAAGGTGAGCAGGGCGGTGGGGTGGGCGTGGGGTGGGGGGGTGAGTGAGACGGGGGGTGAGTGGGACGGGGCAGGCAGCTTTCGGATAAAATCGATTAAATCGAATCAGTCTTCAGTCAGGTCCCAGACCCCAAACTGGCAACGAAGGTACGCACTGTAGTACTGAAGAGCTCCTTTTCGTTTATCGGAGTTGAACTCTACCACTGGCTTCATTAGGGTGTGACGCTCTGGCATTGTCTGTGCCAAAACACAGGCATGGTGGCACCAGTGGTCACATAGACGCTGTTAAAATATAAGGGTGGGTGGATTCTTTTACTTGTCCCTGCGTAATTGCTATGATTACTGGGTTAGCCTGGAAATGTTTAATTTTGAGTGTGCAACTTTCAGTTTTTGGGAAAATAATTGTTGCCTGAGAATAGCCAAGTGATGAGTGTGATGGCGTGTAACAGCACTGGACTCCATGTCAATTCAGTTTAATTCAATTTTATTTGTATAGTGCTTTTATAGAGAACTGTCACAACACTGTGGAATTGTTTGTCATGAAGCCCTTCCGGTACATGAGTCAGTGGGGTGTGAGGAGTTTGGCCCTGTTCATATGCTGTGTGTGCGTGTGTCTTCCCCAGGGCCACCAGCCCATTCACATGCCTCACCCAAACAGTGGAGGTGGCGGCCACGATGTCATGGGAGGCGGAGTAGGAGGGGGAGGAGGAGGAGGATGTGGTGGAGGGGGAGGGGGGAGAGCCAGGGGGCTGAACCTGAAGATGAAGTTTGTGTGTGGGCAATGCTGGAGGGACGGACAGGTCAACGAGCCGGACAAGGCGCTCAAGTACTGCACTGCCAAAGCACGGCACAGGTGAGACTGCAGACCACAGCCACACTCAGAGCGGTGTTACAGAGAGGCACTGTCAGAGCTGTGCTACAGAGCAGTGTTATAGAGTTAGCACTGTCATAGAGGTGTTACAGATCGGCGCTGTCAGGACAGTGTTATAGAGTGGCACTGTCAGAGCGGTGCTACAGAGTAGTGTTATAGAGCAGAGAGCAGCACTGTCATAGCGGTGTTACAGATCGGCGCTGTCAGGACAGTGTTATAGAGTGGCACTGTCAGAGCGGTCCTACAGAGTAGTGTTATAGAGCAGAGAGCAGCACTGTCATAACGGTGTTACAGAGTGGCACTGTCAGAGCGGTGCTACAGAGCAGTGTTATAGAGCAGCACTGTCAGAGCGGTGTTCCTCAGCGGCCTGGCAGCACAGACGCAGTACTCTACAGCTGCACACACATGGGAAATATTGCATTATAAATGTGCAGGCTGAGAATAGTACCACAGTCAGTCTCACTGAGGCCCAAAGGAGAATTTAAACTAAATTAAACTTAACATTGCCCTTATGATTCAATGAATGCAGCAGTTTATATAAAAATTTTTTTTATGTATATAAGGATTGGTCCAACTAAAACGAGTGAGATATTTTTCATGTTCAGCTTGCTGAAACTGCCATAATGTGTGTACAGACTGTGAAATTATGGGCAAAACGTTTGGATATTTGGGTGAAGCCTTTATGAATCACGTTTTTCCCCCCTCCCTTATTTCTCTATACCTCAGTTGGACGAAGGAAAGGCGGGTCCTGCTGGTGAAGTCCTTTGAGAAGAAGAAGTGGGTGGTGGTTCGACCGCTGCCCTTCTCCCGCACATACCCTCAACAGTATGACGTGAGTGGCCTCCTGTGCAGCCAATCAGAGAGGCTGTTAGTGGGTCAGATGAAGTTCGAACGACATCACAACTGAACTTAGGCATTCAAACAGAATAAACAAAATGGAATCCAACTAAAATGGCTATCTTTTTTTATATTTTTTTAAACAAGCATAACTTCCCGTACAGTAAAAGCTCCATTCACAAAAAATTTCTTCACTATTGAAATGTAACTAATTTACAGTTACTATTTAAATGTAATGGCAGTAGTACTTTTGTAGACTGGTTCTTCTACTCTTCATAAAACAGTCCATTTTCACTTCCCACTCACGTTTGTCTGTCGATGAGTTTAGCATGTCTCAGGTAGTCATGTCAGTACGATGCGTTTAGCGTGTCTCAGGTAGTCATGTCAGTACGATGCGTTTAGCGTGTCTCAGGTAGTCATGTCGGTACGATGCGTTTAGCGTGTCTCCGGTAGTCATGTTGGTACGATGCGTTTAGCGTGTCTCAGGTAGTCATGTCAGTACTGTGCGTTTAGCGTGTCTCAGGTAGTCGTCAGTATGATGCGTTTAGCGTGTCAGGTAGTCATGTCAGTACGATGCGTTTAGCGTGTCTCAGGTAGTCATGTCAGCATGATGCGTTTAGCCTGTCTCAGGTAGTCATGTCAGTACGATGCGTTTAGCCTGTCTCAGGTAGTCATGTCAGTACGATGCGTTTAGCCTGTCTCAGGTAGTCATGTCAGTACGATGCGTTCAGCCTGTCTCAGGTAGTCATGTCAGTACGACGCGCTTAGCGTGTCTCAGGTAGTCATGTTGGTACGATGCGTTTAGCCTGTCTCAGGTAGTCATGTCAGTACGATGCGTTTAGCGTGTCTCAGATAGTCATACCTCTGAGGCCGAGAGGCTTTACTCTCAGAAGTAAATTTTTCTCTCAAGCGAATATATTGTTTATAAGCGAGAGCGGTAGCAGGAGCGCTACTGGTGTCCCTCGAACCACCGGTGCTCATGGAAGGGAATACAAGAACAAAATGGCATAAAAAATCCAGATCCAGGCACACAAGGAGGTTTGAAAAATGTAAAAGGCCTTTAATTCAATGGGCTAGAATCATTAAAAATACACCAACGCGTGTCTGCTTGCGCCTTCTTCAGGGTGTAGTATCACACAGAAATATATAATATATTGTTCAGTTCAGCAAGTGACTGTATTTGAGGCTCACGTGTACAGTGTTGTGTGACGCTGTTGATGCTCTGTGTCCCCTCCTCACACAGATGTGTGTTCATGTGATGAAACAGAAGAAGTGTCACTATATTGGGAACTGCTCCTTCGCCCACAGCCTGGAGGAGAGGGACGTGTGGACCTACATGAAGAACAACAGCTGTGAGCTTCGTCCTTCCCTCACACCCACTTCACACTCCGCCATGTCTGGCTGTATCTCTGTTTTTACTGTCTGTCACTGAACACCACACCCCATTAATCAGTGAGAGCTCGTCCATATGAATGTCTGTATCTGTGTGTATAGAGACAAACCTCAATTTCTGCGTGTCAAGATAAACAGGGGATTCGTGTGCGTGCGTGTGAAATTAAACCACTGTGTGACTTTGTGTGTGTAATAAGACGAACATCTTGCGTGTGCGGGTTCATAACCCCTCTTTTCGCCCTCTCTGTTCCACTGCAGTGAGAGACATGCAGCAAATGTATGACATGTGGCTGGCATTGACCAATCAGAACCGACGGCCAGATGGAACCTTGCTAACCCCGCCTCCAGAGGAGAAACCAATCGCTATGCCGACCGACTATGCTGAGCCAATGGTGAGTGGCTGGCCAACGTTGTCATGGTACCAGGGCCAAATGCCATGGTGACACACACTGTCCTGACCCGTGGGGTTGGAGCACAGCATGGCAGTCGCACTGACTTTCCTGTACGTAGTACAGTACCCCCCACCCCTACCCAAGGCCTGGATATCCGTGAACCACGTTGCCCTATTTCATCTGTCCCTCGAGGAATGGGGCCATCTGTGAATCTGGCAGGTCTCATGTCATTTATTCATTAACACTTGGTTGACTGATACCTTAATGGCAGCCATGTGCCGATTACCGAGTCCCTTCTACAGTCTGTTATCGTTTGCATTTGCATTCAGGCATTTTGCCGATGGTCTGATCCGGAGCGAAATACAATTAAGTGCGTATCAGGCTAGAAGAGTCTACAGCGGTAGACGTAGAAAATCGATTGCGTCACGGACATATCCGAGCCAGCTGCAGTACAAGTAAGTACATGTAAGGATAATAGAACAGTGGTAGACCTAGAAATTAGATGAAGTCATGATCAAATCTGAGCCAGTTGTAGAAATTAGCAGTAGTTGGATTAGATCAACAAACTAAATGGAGTAAACTGTATTATCATCATCATCTTATTCAAAATTATTAGGAGTCACAGCAGTGGGCCAACCAGGTTTCCTGGACCCTTTTCCCAGCGAAACCAAAAGATGCGCAGTGCTGTAGAGCCGGTCTGACGTAACCGGACACTGAACGTACGTAAAAGACGCACACAGATAACACTGTCACAGCCTAATTACTCAATATATGCTTTGTGAAATGTGTAACGCTCGTCTGGGACCCATGGAGATTTGCTGCGTCGTATGGGTGTCTGCCCGATTAATCATGTTGTGGTCGTGACGATAATTAGGTAAAAAGCCGTTTTTTAAAGCTTTTATGACGTATCTGTGAACATGATACAGAGTGCATCCATGTGATATTTCACTGTGAACCGCTGTACTACTCCTGAGTGTAACTGGACATCTGTGTTTTACACACTGATTGAATAAAAGCTTTGTCAGATTACCAGCGTATCAGCCAATGCGTTATTTATGGGAGGTGGATGTGGGGTATCACTGTGCACACTGGTATGGCTCTGCTCTAATACACTGTTACAGAGTGATCATGTTACAGCCACAAAGTGCCTCTGTGGCTTTCAATTAGTCTTCAGTATCCATATATGTTTGTGTCTGTGCTGTTGTGTGATGTGGACAGTAGCCATGCATGCATATATACCAGTGCAGAGGTATTATGCAGCATATATACCAGCACTTAAGTATTGTTCTGCATGTATACCAGTGCAATATATTTTGCAGCATATATACCAGTATATAACTATTGTGCTGCATATATACCAGTGCAGTATATTGTGCAGAATATATACCAGTATATAACTATTGTGTTGCATATATACCAGTGCAGCATATATACCAGTGCAGTATATTGTGCAGCATATATACCAGTGCAGTATATTGTGCAGCATATATACCAGTATATAACTATTGTGTTGCATATATGTGCAGTATATTGTGCTGCATATATACCAGTGCAGAGGTATTATGCAGCATATATACCAGTACTTAAGTATTGTTCTGCATGTATACCAGTGCAGTATATTGTGCAGCATATATACCAGTATATAACTATTGTGTTGCATATATACCAGTGCAGTATATTTTGCAGCATATATACCAGTATATACGTATTGTGCTGCATATATACCAGTGCAGTATATTGTGCAGCATATATACCAGTATATAACTATTGTGTTGCATATATACCAGTGCAGTATATTGTGCAGCATATATACCAGTATATAACTATTGTGCTGCATATATAACAGTGCAGTATATTGTGCAGCATATATACCAGTATATAACTATTGTGTTGCATATATACCAGTGCAGTATATTGTGCAGCATATATACCAGTATATAACTATTGTGCTGCATATATACCAGTGCAGTATATTGTGCAGCATATATACCAGTATATAACTATTGTGCTGCATATATACCAGTGCAGTATATTGTGCAGCATATATACCAGTATATAACTATTGTGCTGCATATATACCAGTGCAGTATATTGTGCAGCATATATACCAGTATATAACTATTCTGTTGCATATATACCAGTGCAGTATATTGTGCAGCATATATACCAGTATATAACTATTGTGCTGCATATATACCAGTGCAGTATATTGTGCAGCATATATACCAGTATATAACTATTGTGCTGCATATATACCAGTGCAGTATATTGTGCAGCATATATACCAGTATATAACTATTGTGCTGCATATATACCAGTGCAGTATATTGTGCAGCATATATACCAGTATATAACTATTCTGTTGCATATATACCAGTGCAGTATATTGTGCAGCATATATACCAGTATATAACTATTGTGCTGCATATATACCAGTGCAGTATATTGTGCAGCATATATACCAGTATATAACTATTGTGCTGCATATATACCAGTGCAGTATATTGTGCAGCATATATACCAGTATATAACTATTCTGTTGCATATATACCAGTGCAGTATATTGTGCAGCATATATACCAGTATATAACTATTGTGCTGCATATATACCAGTGCAGTATATTGTGCAGCATATATACCAGTATATAACTATTGTGCTGCATATATACCAGTGCAGTATATTGTGCAGCATATATACCAGTATATAACTATTGTGCTGCATATATACCAGTGCAGTATATTGTGCAGCATATATACCAGTATATAACTATTCTGTTGCATATATACCAGTGCAGTATATTGTGCAGCATCTATACCAGTATATAAGTATTGTGCTGCATATATACCAGTGCAGTATATTGTGCAGCATATATACCAGTATATAACTATTGTGCTGCATATATACCAGTGCAGTATATTGTGCAGCATATATACCAGTATATAACTATTCTGTTGCATATATACCAGTGCAGTATATTGTGCAGCATATATACCAGTATATAACTATTGTGCTGCATATATACCTGTGCAGTATATTGTGCAGCATATATACCAGTATATAACTATTGTGCTGCATATATACCAGTGCAGTATATTGTGCAGCATATATACCAGTATATAACTATTGTGCTGCATATATACCAGTGCAGTATATTGTGCAGCATATATACCAGTATATAACTATTCTGTTGCATATATACCAGTGCAGTATATTGTGCAGCATATATACCAGTATATAACTATTGTGCTGCATATATACCAGTGCAGTATATTGTGCAGCATATATACCAGTATATAACTATTGTGCTGCATATATACCAGTGCAGTATATTGTGCAGCATATATACCAGTATATAACTATTGTGCTGCATATATACCAGTGCAGTATATTGTGCAGCATATATACCAGTATATAACTATTCTGTTGCATATATACCAGTGCAGTATATTGTGCAGCATCTATACCAGTATATAAGTATTGTGCTGCATATATACCAGTGCAGTATATTGTGCAGCATATATACCAGTATATAACTATTGTGCTGCATATATACCAGTGCAGTATATTGTGCAGCATATATACCAGTATATAACTATTCTGTTGCATATATACCAGTGCAGTATATTGTGCAGCATATATACCAGTATATAACTATTGTGCTGCATATATACCAGTGCAGTATATTGTGCAGCATATATACCAGTATATAACTATTGTGTTGCATATATACCAGTGCAGTATATTGTGCAGCATATATACCAGTATATAACTATTGTGTTGCATATATACCAGTGCAGTATATTGTGCAGCATATATACCAGTATATAACTATTGTGTTGCATATATACCAGTATATAACTATTGTGATGTGCAGTCCTACCAGGTTGACGGAGGATGTTGCTGAAATGCAGTAGGCACTCTGAATGAGGCAAAATAGTAATATGGTAATGATGGTAAGAAGTACAAGATGTATTATTATTATTATAATTGTAATAATAATAAAATTAATAATAATATAGTCTGTGGTCTATTTTTAGTAATATATTTTATACTTCTTATCATAATTACCATATTCTTATTGTATCCATATATGTGTCAGCGGAATACACTAAATCAAGGCAGCTAGCCATGTGCTGGAAGCTCCTGAATGAATGAACTGGGTCACTTGTGTAATGAGACCCAGACTGGAAGTAAAAGTGTAAACACTGTAAGATAGTGTGCCTGCTCAGAAGCTTGCAGTAGCATTTTTAGCGCACCAGTGTTGTGAACACAAGACCGATGTAATCATAATGCTAATAGCTGTGCATAAGTATCGTGCTGCATGGTATTATTGGTATCGGTGCATCAGTCCTCACAGTGTTTCCTCTTTCCAGTATCGATGGTATCAGTGTGTCAGCTGTGCTGTCAGTGTGTGACTGTGCTTTGTCTGTTGACGTGCTGGTTTCCACACACAAACAGTACGGTAGAGGAGTTGTGTTTGTGGCTGTTGTATTAATGTTTCTCTTGCATTGTGCTGTTATCACTGTCTGTTGTGCACCGTTTGTATCAAAGTATCAGCTGTTGCACGGTGTGTTGATGTGTCGGTGTGTGAGCTGTGTTCAGGATCTATGTGTCATTAGTTGAGCTGTGCTTGGTTTTTGCACTGTCCTGTGCTTTACGTTCAGTTGTTGCGCTCTGTATTGGTGTGTCAGTTAAAGAGCTGTGTTGTATGATAGCATGTCAGTTTCACTGGGTGTGTATGTGCTAATCAATTGCTGTGTATTCATTTTGAGGTTTGTTTTTTTGCAGTGTATTCCAGTGGGTCAGTTCAAGTTGCTACGTAGGCATGTCAGTTGTGTTATGCGTAGATGTATCAGTGATTGCAGTTGTGGGTGTGTCTGTCATTGCTGATTGTGTGTCGGAGTCAATCATTTCGGTGTGTGTGTGTGTGTGTGTATGTGCGCGCGGGCTCATCACTTGTTGGGCTGCATTTGAAAAGTAGCTTCCCCTGCAGCCGTGTGGGAAGCATAGGAACAGTCAAAGGAGGGCAGCGTGCGGAGCAGAAAGGGGGAGGAACCGAGGGGCGGGGCTAGAGGCTGTTTCCCTGGTCCTCACTTTGTCAGTGTGTTGCCAGTTCACACTGAGGCCTTCACTGTGACGCACACTGCTCACACACTGACGCATTGACCACATGCTGAGATGACACTGTGACGCGCTGATACCCTGCTGTTCCTGCTGAAGGCCGCTGTGGTGCATGGATGCCTCAAACAAGTGCTAAGACACAGTGCAAACTTTATTCTTGAGAAATTGTTGAGGAGATGCTGATTTTGTAGCCTCACGCTATCTGTGCCTCCTCAGCCCGTCCCTACTTCAGTGCTCTTTCTGATTGGTGCGCATACGTTTAATTGACAGGCTGGGCAGCGGCTGTCCGGAGGGGGCGAGCAGTGACTACGCCCGCAGTGAGGATGAGCTGGTGGAGTGGCAGGAGAGGAGGGACTTCCTGCGGAGGAAATTGGCCAAGGCCCGCGACGACATGCTTGTCGCCGCCCCCCTCCCCCAACCCCCCAACCCCCCACCCCCCCAACAACTGCGACTTTGGGAAGTACAACTTCCTCCTGCAGGACTGAGGCTTCACCTGATAGACACTTAAAAACAGATTGACGGACGCACTGTTTTACTCGGACGCGCACGTACGCACACATGCACACTGGTAACTGACATAAGGCCACACACACAGGCGAAGCTGATGAGACGTGCACACGCGTGCTGTACGTCCGTATTCAGAGCGGTTTGTTACGCGTTACGAGTGCTGGCTTCAGTCATTCACAGTGCTTCCCCACAGCACAGGTCTTAAAACTCACTGCCCCCACTGACTCTAAATCAAAAGCCGTCCACATTTACCTGGAGAATTTCTCTGCTGCCAATCAGCCATCCAAATATGGGTACAGTAGGTGGAGCCACTCCCTTTCTTTCCCAGCAGGTGCACCCAGCCATCAAGTTTCATCCCCCATTTTTTTTCTTCTCAAAATATGCGCTGTTTGGCCAGTGGGGGTCGCTTTGCACCTTTTTTTTTTTTTGTTGTTGTTTTTTTTTTGCCCCCCCCCTCCCCACTCAAACCCTCCCTCTGCAATGTTACACCCAGTTACGCGCTGCCCTGCAGAGCCGCAAACCGCAGCTGGTTATCGCACGGTCACGATAAGACACTCAACCATGGCCGCGCAGAGTGCTTGCGCTTTATTTGAATACGCCCTCCAGAAGCGCCGTGGTTTCAGTGCTTTATGTGCGTGTAGCTGCAGTGGGAGTTTGCAAGAATCAAATCCTCATGGCCGTAGAAAAGCGTTTGCTGGTAAACTGAATGTCCTGTAACATTTAACAAGTCTCCAGAAGTCTTTACAGAATATACGGACAGTTCGCTGTTGCGCAATGTCAACTGTGACAAACGCACATACTGTACTCTCTCGAGCGCACACACAGACCAAAGCCTGCACAGAGGAATGTGTCAGTGTTGAGGGGGAGGTACAAACATATATGGTCACATAGATAACTGCGGAGGACATGTTTGTTTAAAAAAAAACTTTAAAAAAACTACTGTAACCCTCTGAGTTAAGTGGCACGTGCATTCATTCATGCACAAACTGTCCTGACCTCAATTCACCTGAATTCACCTCCCGTGAAGCACTCCTATAGTTTTACTGTGACGTTTGAATGAATGTGGTGCATCTTAACAATGTAACCGAATAGTCAGCGGTGGCAGGCTGTAGCGATTCAGACTTGAATTTTTTTTTAATTTTTTTTTTTAACGATGTTCACGATCAAATTGTGAATTGGAAATTAATGGAGAATGAAAATCATGTGCGTGTGCGTGCGAGCGCGCGCCTGTGCAAAGGATGAAATCTGTTGCTTCATAACTATATCTCCGTGGAATGAGAGAAACTGTGGAAAGAGGAGGAACGGAACATTATTTGACCCCGCCTTCACTTTTTGGAAGTGAGTGCGTTTGAGTGACAGGAGGAGGACAGAGGTTTGGTTTTGGTGACAGTTGGTTTAGCCTGGGGACAGAGGTTTCGTTTTGGTGACAGTTGGTTTAGCCTGGGGACAGAGGTTTCCTTTTGGTGACAGTTGGTTTAGCCTGGGGACAGAGGTTTCGTTTTGGTGACAGTTGGTTTAGCCTGGGGCCAGTCAACACGTAGGAGGCACAGCTCCCCCAAGGCTTCCCTTTAAACCCTGAGGAGGTTTTTGAAGGGATGAACAGTATAAGGAAGGTCAAATGAAGGGATTAACAAAATCATGTTCCCTCTATATCATGTGCCTATAAATATACTGGTAAACATAAAATATATAGCCAGGAGGTGTCTTGCTCATCTAAGCAAGCCACTCTTATATTCACCCAGAGTGGACTCTACATAGATGTTAATCTATACAAGTATACATGATGCACACACATATATACATGCATATTTACAAAATGCGTATACTAATAATAATTGATAACTTAGCATTTGAACTAAATGTAAAATATATTCTAATATTGTATTGAGCTATGGTATATGAACAGGATAATTTAGATGGATAGTAGTTATTATTAATGTTTTTCTTTTGGGCTTTTTTTGAGTGTCATTCCAGAAAGGGTGTTATCGATGAAGACCATGCTGCTTGAGCGGTGTTCATAAGAGCGCATGTCCACACCCGGATGAAGGGACAGAATGGACTGTATGATGACTCTTGGTCACTCTGTTGTCCCACGAGGAGAAGCAGTCGGGTTAACGGGACCTCGTGATCTGGAATAAACTAGCGCTCGAGTCCAGTGGTCAGTGCTTTACGAGCCACGCTCAGTCATTGGGTATTTACACTGTTGTCTCGCTTCGTTCGGACTGAACAGTTTCAGAGTATGCTCTGTCTTGAAGGGGGAAAACATTGACATCTCTGTCTTTGTTTTTAATAACGGACACCACAGTACTGCCTCTGACTAGGAGTGTTGAGAAGTCAGAACTAAGCTGGCCAGTGAAGGGCAGGGAAACCGACCGCGTGTTTTGGTGAAACGTGGGTAGAAATTATGTTTGAAGAATGAAGTATAAATAATGTGGGGGCCACAACAGAATTATTGAGATCTATTAACACCTGTCTAGTTTTAATCACTTAACCTAACTCATAACAGAAGAATGACACCACCTGGAGTGACCCATATAATTGCTTTATTGGGGGATCTTATTACTGTTATTATTATGATTATTATTATTATTACTATATTAACATTACAATTTTTGTTCTCCTATATGCTATCAAATATGTATAAGATAATTGCTATGTATAACTATAAATGTAACCATGTATGAATACAAGATTATTCAGTAAATAGATGTCTATGTATACATATGAAATTTAACAGCAGGGCAACTCGAGTAAATGCCTTTCGGTGAGCCGTATGTCCTCCGAATGTCTGTGTTGTATACAAGCTGTCTATCACACGCTCTTGTGCAGTCACTGATCTGTAGGATATAAGCCAGTGGCACAATCGTACTTATTAGATGGTTTTTAAAAATACACCCTTCATTGGCCTGGGGTAAATGCCATTTTCAGTAAGGGACATTCTTGACAAGTAGCACTTACCCTTATATTGATTACAGGCAGCAGTGGTTGTTCGATGGAGAGAAGAAAATAAGTCACCATTTTGTTACCTTTACGTTAGCGTGTCAGATTTTATGTACAAGTCATGGAAAGAATATAGTTGTAAGACAATCGTAAAATATTCAGCAATGAAAAGTGGGATTATTTTATTTTCGTTTTATGAGGATATTATTTTCCGTCCTTCGTACATAAAACTACAAGAAATAATATAATGGTGCCGTACAGTAGCATGTAGAATACATGACTGTATAGTCAGTAAGACAATGTTAGTAGACATTCAACAGTACAGCCAAATGCAATATTTTGAAACTGAAACTGAAGAAAATTGGCAAACCAAGCAATACAACCAGCATTTTCCCACGACTATATATTTGCTCATTTTTGTACCCGTTCAGGCTAATTTTGGAACTGACCATTTCCTATTAATGCCAGAGAGGAGGCTGATCTTAGAAATCCCAACCAGTGTTTGAAATGGACTACGAGATGGAGGCTGCACAAGAAATTATTTACCTGTTCTTACAGCAATGGCAGTAAGAACAGTGCTGTTTTTCTGTCTCTAGTACAGTGATGATGGGATAATGTATGTTGGAAATACAAAAATGGTTCCAACTTGTGGATTTAACAAACTGCATTATATCAGCTGTGATGTGGCAGCTCAAAGCATACATAGACATCTACGTACAACAGCATAATAACACCTAATACAACATATACATATAAATATATAACTAAAAATCATAATCCTCTTTCTCAATATATGATTATATATACTTTAGACACATAAATACATAGATAAGAGGTGACGTGTTATTGGTGATTTCTGACCATTGTCTGTGGGTGTATTTTGAGTCTGAACTTTGTTGATGATGTAACACCACTTTATTGCCCCCCTAATGGTTGTCGGATATTTCAAGCGGATGGCTTGTGTGCTAATATGTATGTGTTGCATTGTCTCCTTATTCCTGTAACGACACACCATAGGCCGCTCTCTGGGCATGCTCAGACAGACAAGAAAAGCAGTGTTAAAATAGCCAGGTCAGCAGGCAGTGTTAATCTAGAGACCATGTCTACAAACAGTGATTGTGGAGGGCCAGTCTCTCCTGACCAGCTCTTTAAGGGGGCCTGGGTAAGGTCTGGTGACCTTAAAACATTGCCCAGCTGTCTCTGAGACCTTTGGAGCCATTTTGTTTTGCCTGTTGGGACAAGTGGGCTTCAGTAGTCATTTTGTGTGCTGCCTACACGGTTTCCTGCTCACAAACACAGGAAATGATTGTGCTAAATATTCTCAAAAAAGCAGCAACTTCTCAGGTCTTAAAAAAAAAAGGGGGTGGGTGGGGGGGGGGATAGAAATGTAAGGAAATGCTTGCATTGAAGTTTCTTCAAGGGTTTGAGACAATTGCAAACCAACACACTTTAGTACCAACTTCACAATTCAAATGTTCGCCATGCATATGCTAGGATGGGTAATTATTTCCAACAGATCAGATAATGGGTGTGAACTAGATGTGTAAAATATGAAGGGGGGGAAGTACTTTTTATTTTTTTTGTACTGTATTTTTTCATGATTCTTTTTATCTATTTTCCCTCTGTGGTTGGAAGTAAATGAAACAGTGGAACAAATCTTATGGAAATGTTTTAGCAATAAACCAGTATTGTTTTAGAAAGTGTGTTTGTGCTTGTGTGTGTGTGTGTGTGTGTGTCCAAGCTCATGCTGTATTTTAATACATCATGAGAATGGAGGAAGGACTCCTGCCATAGACTTAATCCTTGGAATCCTGATGGCTGACTGTGTCCTTACGTTAAGGACAAATCCACAAACACTATTTTCTGGTATATCCAGCTGAATTCATGGACAATGTTGTTAACGCAAAATGTGTTTCCCTGGATAAGTTATTTTTTAGGGCCAACCACCCTGCAACTTCCACCTCACATTCAAAGTATATCACAGGTAAGGTGAATACAATCATGTAGTATATTCAAAAATTCCCTATAAACAAACAAATGTGCCATCTCCTTTTTTTGGTGCTTGGCCTCCCACTGATAACGTCTTTTCAAACATCCCACGGTTGAATACGAGGTTTGCAATTCTAAAAATATATACGTTATTTTGCTATGCTGCCTAAAAGTAGCCTTGGGTGGCAGTGTGTTATGCCCCTTGTGTCGTGCTGCCCTTCTACCCTTGGGCAAGGCTACTTGACCTGAATTGATTTGAATATCATTAATTGGTTGTATGTAAAAATAATGTAAGTCCGCCTGGGTAAATGCCTAAAATGTAAAAGTGTGTCCTAACATGTTTTATGAAGGATAATTAATTTCAAGACCAGACGAACATCCCCTGTCTGTTGGTGTTACACATTTTGTATCCGCAACGCATTGCAAGTTGGATAACTATAAACTCCTGCCTCAACGAAAGCTTCCGATAATCTCAAATCTCCCCAATTTGAATAATGATGAGGCCGGCACGTAGAACTAATCATTGGTCAATTTACTTACCATTACTTTTTAGCAGGTTTGGTTAGGTAGCCAAAGTGACTTGTTTGATCGCTCCAGAAACCATCGGTCTCAAATTCTCAGGTGTCTAAGTGGCACTTTAGTCAGTAGAACTGGACGAAGCTTTGTGAAACAACGCGTTCAGCTGCTGTTACTTTCCGTGTATTCTGAATCCGCGCTTTAGACCTATTTTTTCTAAATACGGTTAAGATGTCCGCTACACCCAACACAAACAATCTGGGTGACTCGAACGACATTCCAGAAATGTTTAAAGCTTTGAGTTCCCCTTCTTTGTTCCTGCTCTCAACAACGGTAATGGTGTAAAGGATGGTCGTGAAGAATCAAGATGACTGCTAGTATTCATCGTCATTTTATATATCAACGATCTAACAAAATTTCCTTGAAGTAGCCTTCCTGGAAAATGTGACCATGTGTCCATGTGAGTCAGAATTATAAAATGTGCATTTAATGCAAAGAATCACAGTTAATTTATTTGGACCAAAAATCCCCACAATGAACGCATCTGTGTAACCTATCACGGTTTTTTGACCGATGTCAACCCCACTATTTCGGAAGACTATGTATGCAAGCCCCCTATCCATATCTCAGCTTATGTAGTTCTGTGCACTTCTGTGTGTGGACTGTTATTCATAGATTAAGTTTTGCTGTTAAAAAAAAAACTTATTCTCGTAGTCTATGCACAGATGCTGCATTTGAAGGAGATTTTAATTCAGTTTGTTGCTGTTGGTGACATCGCTGAATTGAGATGGTTGAAATGTGCTGTAAAATGGCCTGCATCCTTTATTTTTTGAGTGATTGCTGTTCTCTATATATGTATTAACATGCTGCAATATACATTCATGTATAACATTGAATCGTATTTGTAGTTTTCAGCCTTATTAGGACCAGCAAGTGCATTACTATGTGATAGTACACATATTTTCATAAAAGGGAACAGAATGCATAGAACAGCTACCGCAAGCAACTCTTTGCTGTTAGGCTGGAAGTATTTACATTACAGGCATTTTTCCATTTGAATGGTGGCTCTGTGGTAGCGTTCATGTTTGCCATTACAGTTCTTGCTGACAGCCAGCACATAGATAGTAAGTCTTTTCATTGAGGTTTTGTGTCATCAGGACAAACAGATTAGGAACAACGTATTCATGAATAGCAAGTGGAAGTGTACATCGCAAAGATGACACGTGTATGTGAAGTATAGCACATTCACCCATGAGGAGAGGGCGAGGAACATCATATGTTTTGTGTGTGAGAGAAAGATTATCTTCAGGACTAAGCTGTCCAAGTACAAATGTATTAGCATATTGACGAGTAGTTCTTTAATTTAGAAGTCTTACTGTGCAGCCCCTTAGTCTGGGCCCGGCATAAACAAATACACACATGGAAGATCATTCCGGGAAAACTGGAAAAGTAGTCACACTCATTCCTAAACAAGACTGTGGTTGTGGTCCCAAAGTGCTCCAAGCATAAAACAACCCAATTGACTTGTATGGCCATAAACGACTGCACAGAGTGTTTGTGTGGCTGCCTCTGCACCCTGACAGTCAACCACTCACCCTCATATGCATCTATGCACCGCTGTGTGTGACTTACGTGGCCCTGCTTAGTTTGGTTTTTTAATGCCTACAAGTGGACAGTGAATAAAATGTACACTTGTATGAGGAGTACAGCTCAGTCATGTGTGCACCTAGGCCCGATCACACGGATCAGTCAAACTGCCTCATTCAGTCGTGCGTGCACCTAGGCCCGATCACACGGATCAGTCAAACTGCCTCATTCAGTCGTGCGTGCACCGAGGCCCGATCACACGGATCAGTCAAACTGCCTCATTCAGTCGTGCGTGCACCGAGGCCCGATCACACGGATCAGTCAAACTGCCTCATTCAGTCGTGCGTGCACCGAGGCCCGATCACACGGATCAGTCAAACTGCCTCATTCAGTCGTGCGTGCACCTAGGCCCGAACACACGGATCAGTCAAACTGCCTCATTCAGTCGTGCGTGCACCTAGGCCCGATCACACGGATCAGTCAAACTGCCTCGTTCAGTCGTGCGTGCACCTAGGCCCGATCACACGGATCAGTCAAACTGCCTCGTTCAGTCGTGCGTGCACCTAGGCCCGATCACACGGATCAGTCAAACTGCCTCGTTCAGTCGTGCGTGCACCTAGGCCCGATCACACGGATCAGTCAAACTGCCTCGTTCAGTCGTGCGTGCACCTAGGCCCGATCACACGGATCAGTCAAACTGCCTCGTTCAGTCGTGCGTGCACCTAGGCCCGATCACACGGATCAGTCAAACTGCCTCGTTCAGTCGTGCCTGCACCTAGGCCCGATCACACGGATCAGTCGCTTCAATCACTGAAGGTCATTGAAGCAACTACAAAACAGATCAGACCAAGCACATTTTTCTCATATTGTAGAAGCAATCCATAGTCATGAACATTGAATATAGTACACACAGTAAGCTATGGTTGGCTATGGCAGCAATACACTGTGGTGTTGTGTTTAAAGATTAATTCCTACGTTACATGTAAGGAGGACAATGTTTCCTAGCACAGTGTTCAGTGTTCATAGTATTTGGAAGAAAATACTACTTTAGCAATTTTAGGGCAGCAAAAGTAATTAACATACATTTTTTATAAAAATATTAAAAAATATTTAATTGTAGCTGTAAATTACACAGGAATAGTATGGAACCCATGGTTGGTTAAATCACTCAATGGCCTAGGACCAAAATACATTTCTGACCTGCTTCTACCATATAAACCTGCCAGACCCCTAAGGTCATCTGGGAGCGGTCTACTAATTATTCCCAGAATTAAAACAAAACACAGTGAGGCGGAGTTCAGTTATTATGCTATATAAACTTCCAGATGATCTCAGACACGCCCCAACTCTGACCACTTTTAAAACTAGGCTGAAAACTTTTATGTTCTACACCGCATATGCACCTTAATTTTTAATCCCTGCATTTTATTCCTGTTTTATTGTATGTCTTATTCTGTATTTAAAGCACTTTGCATTGCTTCTGTATATGAAATGTGATATATAAATAAATTTGCCTTGCCTAAATGGTTGTAAGTTATCAAGGGTCTGAGGTATCAAACGAGCCTCAAACCATCACTCTGCCAGATATGCAGTAGATAAGGGTAGTTTCTCCTGACTCATTTTCCTAACTCTATGGAAAAATAAGTCAGGAAAAACAACCCTTCAAGTGATCCATCCATATCTACTGCATATCTGACAGCAAAGTCATGGTTTGAGGCTCGTTTTAAGATCTGTTGCAATGTTTTTTATTTATGTGGAAAAGGTACTTTCTTGTATAACAATCATATCGCGCATTAGAGGAGAAGAGCTTCCTGTATACCCTAGGAACGCCACTCTTGGGTGACGAGCAAATTCTCCAAGAACTACGAAGTCATCACCCAAAACTTATTCAAAGTCACAGTGACGACGCAAAAAAATAAAATAAATAACGCAATAGCGCTGCCATAAGTCTCAGGCAACATGGGATGTGACACTTCCATGTGCCGACGCCCCGCCCTTTACGTGTGTCATGCATAATAAATCCACCTCGTGCACCGCCCCTGCTGTCAGCCTATTGGCTTAAAGTGTTTGGGTTCACATAGAGGCTACACGAACTTCGTGGCCGTGTGAGCGACTTGCAGTTTTGGATTTACAAATACGTAGAACTGAATTAACTGATAACTGTATAATGTCCTTGTGTTGTTTTAATGCATTTATCCCTATGTTTTACATAGGCTATTAGTCAAAACTATGCCTAATAAATTTTTGATAAGCTGTAAATAAGCTGTGATTTTTTTCTGTATAATTTTTCACTTACAGAGGTTGGGGGTTGTCTGGAAGTGACCCCGGCATCAACTTTATACACAAAGCAATATTTAATGAACGGCCTGATTCCACTGTGTTTTCCAACGGCGATGTTTGATGTGATGTTACTCTACGACCTAAATGATTCAGGTTAAAGTGAAATAGCTTTCATAAAACGAAATAGGCCATAGGCTATAATTTTGTTAATAATATCAAAGGTACATTACGTACCGAAACATTAATTCGCAGCCACAGAAACGTATGCACGCCCCATACGAGTGCAGTGCCAGTGTATACTTGACAGGGGTAGGCTATTTAGTGTCTAAGAGTTACATTGTTCAGGCTACGGCCAGTTCCCAACGGGTAGGCTATACCCACAAGTATAAATTAGTCTCCGACAGGGAATTCCATATATAACCTCGTCGACCAATGGGCTTTCAGGGTATGAAAAGATACTCCTTTATTTGCCTGCGTTCGTTTTATAACGGTATACATTCATATTCGTGTGGTTTGGAGCGCAACATACTCGCATTAGCGAGAGAGCAGAAAGAGGTGCGGTCTCTCATGAATAGCAAAACTGTTCAGCAGCAATCCGGGGAACTGGGTCAAACAGACGCGTGAAAGTGGCAGTAGGCTACGGCTGACTTGAGCAGAAAAGGATATAGCCTACCACATAACTGAGGTATATAGACAGAAGCATCACAATTGGAATTTTAAGAATAAGCCTACGTAGCTAGTGAAATAATTACAAAAGGAGATATTGGACGCTACACCTTGTGGGCACTGCTGGGCAGTACCTAATATCCCAGAGGAGAATATTGGTTTCTGTTGAATAGGTAACGACAGCGAGGTGCTGTCCTGAAATGTCTGGAGATTCGACGGTCAGCGTCATCTTAGGCTCGGGTCCGCCGAGTTCGTTCCCCGTTGTATTAAAGAAGATCATGGAAACCCCCCCTCCGAATATACTTGAAGAGGAAAACGAAGGTAAGGGTCGATTTTTCTGGGTCTTTCTGGACTCGACTGGTTGTGCTCGCGTGGATGTGGATGGACCACAATCCAGCCGAATTCGTTTCCGGAATTACATTATGTGGGGATAAAGCGCAAATTATATATACTACGTTTTTAAACACTGTTATGTATAATCTGCATTTTCAAATAATAAGGCTTGTTTTTTTTTATTAAATCACTTTGGTTTGCACAGTTCCGATACGCTTTCCTTCGAGATAAGTGCTTACATGCAGTTACTCATTCAATTATTTGGACTGTAGCCTACAACATATAGGTCTATCCTCATACAAAACGACCCAGAGCATGGAATGATTTCCGGATTGTACATTTAAAGGCTTGCATGTTTTATGTGTATATTATAAATGGATGTCTTGAGTAAGGACTACTTGTACGTTAACCATAGTTAGTCTACATAAAGACCCTGCCAAGTGAACCAGAGGTCAACGAGTCTTCAAATAGGGTTGAGAATCAGAAAATCTAGAGCAAAATATCAGAAATGCAACCAGCTTTTGTGGAGAAAGGGGCTTCCAATTTTTTCCTGATGTTGTGATGTCATGTTAACAAGCTGAGCACTTTCTTCCTATATTTCGTTCTACTTCTCCATTTCAAAACACTCAAGTTTCAATGCCATTGTGGAAGAAATACATTTGTAGATATTACAAAAGCGCACATCAGTATCTGTAAACATTGATACATTATGATGAATCGCTGTATGAACACTTTAAGAACTAGTTACCAAAAGTGATTGTTTACAATAAGGAATAAGATTCTAAAAATAAATATAGCTGAAATTAAGGGCGCCGACCACTCATAGCCACAAATACCCAACTGCTAGTGCCATCATGTGTAAGTCCTTCATTTTATAATGTTTTTGTGTTTGTGTTTTTATGTTGATTTTACATGTCAACATTGTGATCATGTTGTATCTTTATGTTACTTTTTAAGCATCATCTAATGTTGCTATATGCTATTTTGAAGAATTTAATTGCAGTTAGGGTTATATATAAATAGTTTAAATGTGATTGAAGGTATGAAGCCCACATGTGCTGAAGTACATATTTCCATCATATAGATTTGTCAAGCTGACAAATCTGAACACAAAAAGTTAGAATTAATTAATATTTACTTGTTTGCATATGCGCAAACACTGGCCATGTATAAGTATGCGGTTCATGTTTGTTCTTATACTGACACCTTGTGGCTGTTTGGTGTAATGAAATACCTCTCTGCATAAAATGAACCCATGTGTGTATATAGTGTTTGTTATTTACGGTGTTTAACAATATCCAACAGTCTGACAGAAGCAAACACTTGTAAATTCAAAGTTTTAACTGTTACATTTTTGAAAACATAATATTGCAATACAGTAGTGTCAAGAAAATCTGATTGGTTTAATATGCTTTAAGGTATCAATGACAAAAATTTGATACTGTAATTGTCTTGATAATATTGATGTTAGTATAAAATATTCCTCTTATGTTTGTGATTGAAAAGGAAAGTATGATTTTCATAAATTTCATAAATTTTTTAATAAATAATCTTTCATTGTCATTGTCTTTGCATAGTTATTGGTCACAAAGCTCATTTGTGGTTTCTTAATTGTATCTTTTTTTAACAAAGGTCAGACAGTGGTCATCCGTGAGGGCCCAAATGTGGTTGTGCAACATCATTTTATCACTTTTTCAAAATGTAACTAGTCTGGGATTTAGTAAACCACGTTGCACTGTTGAAGGAGTAAGGGAGTTTATCATGAGTAAATAGTTATTGTTTGTTATAGTTCTGATCCTAAAAAATGTTAAGTGCAATATTACATTTTTGTGTTAAAGCATTAAACATAAAATTACAGAAGTAGTAGTTTGAAAATGTAGAAGGGGGATAATGATGGGAGTAATTTTCAAAGAAAATGACAAGATGAAGAGGACAATGTTTATGAAGTGCTTTAAGTGAGAATAGTGGCAATAGAATGGTTCGCTTTATCCAACATCATAGCCAAAATGCATTTCATAAAGAGTGCATCTAAACCAAGCGGTCAAAAATGAACCACATACCTATGTATACATTGCCAATCTTTGTATAATAATAATACCAAGGAATATAATAGGATGCCCTGCACCTTCAGCGCTTGCCCAAAAATGACAACAAAAAGAGCAGGTTCAAAATGATGATAGTAAATCTACACATTAATCATTTCTGTAAATGCTGTAGCCTATATGCTCTAGGTGGGTAGTCACTCATTTTCCTTCAAGCAATCAACCAATCACACACACACACACACTTTCTCACTCTCTCTCTCTCTCTCTCACCCTCCCCTGACTGTCAACATTTTTACACACCGTTCCGTACCTTTTCATGTTCCTACTCCAGATTTTGTGCTTTTGCCATTATTAATATTATTTTTCTAATTACTTAATTTTTATTTACCACCACCTGCGCTCACTCACTGTTGCCTACACAACATGGCTCCCACTCCTCCTCCTGCAGACTTGTTTATCATCTTTTTCTCTTTCTCTCTCTTTCTGTTATTATCATTCTCTCTTTGCAAACAAAGAAAAGCTGTGTGAGACCGGCGATGGAGACAGCAGAGGAGGAGGGGGAGGCAGTGGTGAGATGGGTCCGTCTGCCGCCCTGACCCCCGCCATCTGGGACAAAACCATCCCGTACGACGGGGAGACCTTCCACCTGGAGTACATGGACCTGGACGACTTCCTGCTGGAGAACGGCATCCCGGCGTCCCTGGAGGAAGAGCTGCAGAAGAGCCTGAGCAAGGACGACTGCCCCGCCGAGGAGGAAGCGGAGCTATCGCCCGCCTCCTCCTCCTACTCCTCTGTCCCCACTCCCACAAAGAAAACCCCGGTCACACGGACACCGCTGACCACAGTCAGACTCCTACCCATAGTGCAGCTGGAACAGGAAGAGGAGGAGGAGGAGGAGGAGGACGACGAGGAGGAGGAGGAGGAGATGGTGACGGTGACTCTGTCCGACTCGGGCAGCGCCACCAGGGCAGATGGCAGCACAGGTGAGGGGTCAGGGGGTGAACTTTACTCTGAATCAGCAGTGAGGGATCTCGAATGAACGCGGCTGTAAATAATAATTGAATATTCCAAATTAGTTGGGAATTGTATATACTCAGCCCCACGTTGGGCACTAAATAATAAGAAATAAGAAATAGTCATTTATTAGGTATTTGTTTATTTATTTCTAGCCTTTTTTACCGGAAGTTTCTATGTTGCTATTGTCCCTTTAGGGACGGTAAAGAATTACTCTATATTACTGTATGGGACTCACATGTTTTGTTTTGATTTATGCCAACATGCTAGGAAGTCCTTAAGATGTAAATTTAAGCAAAGGCCCTTTTTTTTGGGTTACTCTTACTTGGCTTGCTAGTTCTGCCAATTTTGTTCGGAATACTTGAGAGCTTGGTCTTGTTCTTCTCCACAGAGGTGAGTACAGAAGCAGAGGGCGTGACCCGCACCCCGATCGATCCTGAAGAAATTGAAGTGGAAGTGAACTTTGAGCCGGATCCCACAGACCTGGTGCTGTCTAGCGTGCCAGGGGGTGAGCTGTTCAACCCACGCAAACACCGCTTCACTGAGGATGAGCTGAAGCCACAGCCCATGATTAAGAAGGCCAAGAAAGTGTTTGTACCCGAGGAACAAAAGGTAAATCTGGCAACCGGAGCTGCAGTGATTCTGTGCGGTTTAGTCGGGTTGGATTTTAAAAGGAAAAATGCAATACTTCATTATTTAATTAAACACCAAAATAATCTCCTTATTAATTGATATGGACCTAGTGTTTGCAAAAGAAGAACGGAAAGTTCAACACCCAGCTTTCTGTGGGAACAAATGTATGGTACGGAATGTTCTCATAGTACTCTGTAAAAGTTTGAAGCGCATTAGTGCATTACACAAACCTAACGGGGGGTATTTAAGCAACAGACTTTGCAGAGGCTTCCGTGTATTGTGGGACACACATTTTTGAGTCCAAAAATAATTTACATTGCCCTCCAAAATTAAAGGGGAAAAGGGCTGTATAAAGTAAACACAGGGTTTTATTAATAAACTAGGTTTTTTGCCTTGGTACATGCTGGATGTCATGATTTCATTGAGGCTAACAAGCCATAGATACCAAACAACCCAGTATCATCAAAGATCTACCTCCATACTTCACCGTAGGCATCAGGAACTGCACGTTATCTGTGCATCCTCAGGCTAAAGGATGAATATGTAATAAGCATTGCATTCTCATACGTTGAGGAGGAGTATCTTAAAGAAAGAAAAAAAGAAAGAAAGAAGTGTCTTTCTTTTTCACCTGTAAACAGTAATCTCTGCTCCCTCTCTCCCATTCTTGGTCTCCACTGTCCACACCAGGATGAAAAGTACTGGCAGAGGAGAAAGAAGAATAATGTTGCGGCCAAGCGCTCGCGAGACGCCCGCCGGCTCAAGGAGAACCAGATAACCGTGCGGGCTGCCTTTCTGCAACGCGAGAACTCTGCGCTGCGACAGGAAGTGGCCGAGCTGCGAAGGGACTTCGGGCGCTGCAAGAAAGTGGTGACCTGTTACGAAGACAAATACGGACCGCTGTAAGGGGCAAAAATTACCTTGCTAGTCGACTAAAAACACCCAAATTCAGACTAACAGACACTGACATTCTGACAAATTCAGGTACAGCCACTCAGTGATTATTTGCAGCTACACCCAGGCTGAATTCAGGTTCAAGATTAAATCACTTTTCTATAATGTGTTGAACATTAGCCTTTATAGATCAACAAGTAGTGTGCTCAAAAGTGACGTGTTTCCAGGAGTCCATCTTCCACATCTTTAGAGGTGTAGTTCAGAGTTATAATCAGTTATGATTCAGCTTGAAGGGGGGAAAAAACAGGTTTCATCATTGTTACCGTTGCAAATATGACTCCTTAGCATACAAAATTACACACATGTGTTTGTTCTGCTGCAAATATACTTGAAATACTTAAACAAGATAATCCAACAGATCATGTGATGTATACGATAGCACTGTTTAATTAACCTGAAACCTGCACGTGATTGACTGACATTTTCTCTTGTTTCAAGTGCCCCAATACAGACAGAGGAGGACGACCTGTAAACACTTATATTAATTTGATTTATTTGTGGCGGGGGCCAAAATAAACAAATTAATAAAGTGACAATGGAGATATGGAACAGAGACACAGCAGTATGTACAGCAGTATGAATGAGTGGGAAAATGTGTTAAATAACTGAAACAATTCTTGTTTTTGTTACTTTCGCTTTCAACGTGTGTGTGTGTGTGTGTGTGTGTGTGTGTGTGTGTGTGTGTGTGTGTGTGTGTGTGTGTGTGTGTGTGTGAATGAATGAGAGGTGCACAGCTTCCCTCGTATATAAACAAATCTGAATGCACCACATTTGTTTGTTAATGCTTTGTATTCCTATCAAATAGAGTGCATTTTTATTGTGACAGAGAGAGATATAAAAATATGATTCACAGAAAGGCATTTATTTGCAAAAAACATTTGCAATAACTTATTCATGAGTCAGTCTGGTTTTAAATGGGATTCCTCTGTGTCTATTTGTTTCCGTGATTTTGACAAGTAGTTGGAGATTTAGTTACCAGAATATGCGGTGTTATAAAGTAGATTAAGTCAGACATAAGTATTTTCTTATTAGACACATTACGGGCATATGGAACAATTCAACACTTATAAAGTCTATTTACCTAGGTGACACACAGGTCTCTGCGTCTATATTTAAATCCTTATGACGTACCTCATACACACATGCATCGCATACACTACCACTGTTTCTACACCTGTCAGTAATGGGTAACAGGTATGAGCAGTGATTCATTTTCACATATAAATCTTTGATTAAAAAAAAAAAGTTTTAAGTACAGTAGAATAGTCATAGGTTACGACATTTGTACAATACATGATCAGAGTGTTTTTTTTGTAAAAGGAAAACCAGGAACGCCATGTGATGTCTAATGAATAACTCTCCTTCCTACGCATTGATTTTGTTTTCTATGTAAAACTTGAATTTAACTTTCATTTATTGGAAACATCACCAGTAATGTAACATATCTTGTTCTGCAGAATACAGCAGAATAACACTGCTCAGAATACAGTGCATTCAAACAACCAGGAACTGGGCTGAGAACCAGTGTGTGTGGTTATGACAAGCGGCCAGTCTCTCGGTCACAGTTTCATGCAAACTGGACCTGCCAGTTTAACCGGGACCCAAACCTTCAAGTGTCTTCAGCCAACTTGGCACAGCACTAGTCCACCTGTTTACAACATTGGGATCAGAACATATCAGACTCCAAAAACTATTATCAGGGTCCGTTCACTGTTTTTATTGTAAGGCTTTGCTTTATATCACTTTTTCTACCGGGCACCTCTGTGAGAATTGTCCTGCTGCAATTCTGAAACAGTCATGTGTCTTTGTCACACCTGTAAAAATGCAATTACAATGCTTCCAGGCTGTATCATCTACAAATTAGCAGCATGTGTATCCATTTAGCCTTGTAGCTGTAAAAAAATATATTTTAAATATACATCACTGCAAGAGCACTTGTGAAAAAATCAAAATGAGTGCCTAAATACAATATAATATCGCAGGAAGTTCTGTTAAAAATTTTTTTTAATCAAAGGCAGCATTCATATCTGTAACCACATGCCTTGCCATATGGCTTAACATGCAATTGTGAAAATGTGCTTTCTCATGGCAATACATTTAGCATTGTAGCTATACTAAAAACTTGGTTTGATCTGCAACATAAATTAAAGCATTGGGTCACCATGGAAATAGTTGTGTTTGACCAAGTTATTCTCCTAAATGGGGTTGTTTTGTATAAATGTTGTAAAAAAAATGTTGTCATTGTGACTTTCCTGGTCAGACCTTCTTAAGCTTTATGAAGTTTCACATAATTATGTAATTTATCAGTGCTTGATTACTGTCATACTGCGGTCACTTCAAATTTACAGAAAACTACCTATAATGGTGGCCATATTTTTTAACATTGGCAATGGAATTGAGAAAATGGCTCCATGTAACTCTGTTATGCAAGTCACTTCAGAGAATGTTGGCTGTTGTGAATTTTCCTTCATCTTTTGAGATGGTTGCATACTTGAGTCTCATATTATACAGTATCCAATGGCAAAATATGGCCCCAACGTTCTCTCAAGATGTTTTTACTATTTGTTTAACAAATAAACTTTCATATTAATGACTTGTAAAGTTTTGTTTTATACTTTTGTGATTGTATTCTGTGTACATTGCTTGGCATTTCGCCTCGACAGCTCTATGTCATGGCCTGTTGTCTATACATATCAGTAAAATGGTGAAATTTAGATCACTGTTCTTTTACTGGTGTCTTTGTCCATTGGTCTGTTTCTCTGTATGTTTATCTCGGTTTTCTGGACATTGCCTCTATCGACTTGGTTGGTGAGTCATTCAGTGGCCCTGCTGCTTTTAATGGCTGGCCTGGATGTGACACAGAGCCAGGGAGATGCTGACATGGTTGGCGGTGGGAGACGAGGAATGTTCTCTGTTTAGGACGCACATAATAGGCAATTGTTACTCGTTGTGCCCTTTTGTTGCAGTTTTTTTTTCTTCTTCAAATTCTAGACAAAGGCGATGTGCTGTGCACAATACTCAGGAATAATGTTACATAAGTACTTCAAAGAGGGGGGCTAAATAGGTGGCAAGATTAGCAGAGAGAAGAGCCAATAAGTGGGGTGTGAAGAAGAAAATGGTGTTTTGCATTTTGTGTTTATAAACGGAGCTTCAGCTTAACATCGGGACCCACAAAAAAACAGAAAGGGGATATAATACCATGGTTTACTTCCTTTTTCAACCAGTTTTTTGTGCTTTTAAGCTTTGGGAAGTTAGAATAAAATAAGTTGCAATGTATCCAACGCTGTTGGAAAGTAGACAAATTGTATTATCCATCCTGACAATTTCAAAACTTGTCCTGTAAGGTTGGGAACAGAAATGTATATTCGGTATTGTGGATTTACACCTTGAGGTCATACTTAAATCAGTGACTCTACCCTAGCCACCTATTGCCTGCAGGTCAGTGGGGATGTATGGCACTCAAAACATCTGCCAGAGGCCTAACCAGGTAGCAGTCTGTTGTGATCTGGTTATAAGGTTATATATATATATATATATTTTTTTTTTAAATTAGAAATAATCTCTCGAGATACCACTTTTTTTTGTGGCAGTATATGAATCAATACTACAGGTACCGCAGAAGAATAGTATTAACAGGTACATAACCACCAAATATAAAAGTAATACCTTGGTGAGTGAGTTTTTGCGTCATCACCCTTTCAGTAAAGTAATCCATTCAGCAAGCATATTACATTACATTCATTCAGCAAGCATATTACATTACATTCATTTAGCAAGCATATTACATTACATTCATTTAGCAAGCATATTACATTACATTCATTTAGCAAGCATATTACATTACATTCATTCAGCAAGCATATTACATTACATTCATTTAGCAAGCATATTACATTACATTCATTTAGCAAGCATATTACATTACATTCATTCAGCAAGCATATTACATTACATTCATTTAGCAAGCATATTACATTACATTCATTCAGCAAGCATATTACATTACATTCATTTAGCAAGCATATTACATTACATTCATTCAGCAAGCATATTACATTACATTCATTTAGCAAGCATATTACATTACATTCATTCAGCAAGCATATTACATTACATTCATTTAGCAAGCATATTTCATTACATTCATTTAGCAAGCATATTTCATTACATTCATTTAGCAAGCATATTACATTACATTCATTTAGCAAGCATATTACATTACATTCATTTAGCAAGCATATTACATTACATTCATTTAGCAAGCATATTACATTACATTCATTCAGCAAGCATATTACATTACATTCATTTAGCAAGCATATTACATTACATTCATTTAGCAAGCATATTACATTACATTCATTTAGCAAGCATATTTCATTACATTCATTTAGCAAGCATATTACATTACATTCATTTAGCAAGCATATTACATTACATTCATTTAGCAAGCATATTACATTACATTCATTCAGCAAGCATATTACATTACATTCATTTAGCAAGCATATTACATTACATTCATTTAGCAAGCATATTACATTACATTCATTTAGCAAGCATATTACATTACATTCATTTAGCAAGCATATTACATTACATTCATTCAGCAAGCATATTACATTACATTCATTTAGCAAGCATATTACATTACATTCATTTAGCAAGCATATTACATTACATTCATTCAGCAAGCATATTACATTACATTCATTCAGCAAGCATATTTCATTCTTCATTCAGCAAGCATATTACATTACATTCATTCAGCAAGCATATTACATTACATTCATTCAGCAAGCATATTACATTACATTCATTTAGCAAGCATATTACATTACATTCATTTAGCAAGCATATTACATTACATTCATTTAGCAAGCATATTTCATTACATTCATTCAGCAAGCATATTACATTACATTCATTCAGCAAGCATATTTCATTACATTCATTTAGCAAGCATATTACATTACATTCATTTAGCCGACACTTACCCAGAGACAATGAAACGTTCTGCTGGTCCTTCCATTTTGTTGCCTCCTACATCTTTTCAGCCAATGTGGCAATCTTTGTAGGATAATACTGTCAATTGTTGCCTCAAATTTCAACCATAAAGGAGACAAGTTTCTCCCAGGTTTCAGTATCGCATCAAAGAAATTATGTCGATGCTGAAGTGGTTGTGATTCTTCAGTAAGGTCCATCAAAGCCTGGGACCATCAAACCAAACTTTGCTAGGGGCACACTGCCAACATATGAGGGGTGGCAGCTGGCAGTATCCTTTACCTACTTAGAAATTCTCACAATTCACCAACATCATGTTCAAACAACTGTGTAGTTTGGCTATTCTCAAACTCCAGTGTGCCAACTGCACCAATGGGCAGGAAAATGTAACTGTTAAAGGAAAAAGAGGCTGGAAAGAGCTGAACAAGAGCCTACGCATTTCCAAGCCCTGTGAATTGTGCAGAATTAATGCTGCTTGCTGCACAACCTCTTAACAATTAATTTTTTCTTGGTTTCTATAAATCTTATACTGGACGTTGTCTTGTCCAAAATGTTATTAGCTTTATACATGCCTGTATTTGTGGCAATTTAATAACTGGTCTGCAAACAGTTTATCTTTTGATCACAGCACCAATGTGTTCATCAGTGCCACGAGTTCTGGGTGCTACCAAAATTGTGTTCGCACCCCTCCCATTGCCCTCCTGATTCTCTGCTCATTAGAAAACCATCAAAACGTGGACACAAGCGCAGCAATGACAAGAGGGCTGTATTAAAAAAAGAACATTTTATTACACCTTTATCAAAATCCAGTCCAAAAAACAACACCAAAATCATTCATTTGTACAAAACAAGTGCAATATTCTATAGCTGTGGACTTGGATGACCATCTTTCTTCACCTCTTCTTGAAGCCATACTTCTTCCTCTCGTAGAAAAGGTCAGTCTTCGAACTTCCCAGGTTTACGATCTTGGGGCAGCCATCTCGCTGTGTTGAGGGGAAGCGATGAAAGCAAAGATATCAGGGCAAGAAATACTGAAACCCGACACGTGTCAGCCCAGCGACTCAAACAAGGGAAGAGAATGAAACAGCCAAAAAAATAAAATCCGACGCGTGGTTTTTTCAAAGGGGCAAGACTAGCAGAGTAAAAAATGTAAAAAACTGGAACGCAACCATCATTGTATATGAAAGTGTTAATAAATGAAGGTATCAAGCCTGTCAACCTGTGCTCTTTACAAAAAGTGAAAGTACTGGTCACAAATGACATCACATAGGTTTGAATGGCACTCAAAGTGCATGTGCAATATTTCTCTGGCCAGATAAATCAACCAATAGAGGCAGAGGCTTAAAATAATTAAAACATTCCTTGGGGAATGCATTGAAAATGACAAATATGTGATGCATGCAAACTTATCAGAAGAATCTAAACGCTTTAAGGCCTAAAGTTTTCATTTGAGCTCCGAAAGTGACAGGAATCGCAAAATGCTAAATCATAGCTGAAGCCAAAAAGTGAAAGTGAGAGTAAACCACTGACATCTTTCTCTTGGATGGTGCACTCCTTGCAGTAGTAGGCATCAGAGACTCCCGGCCCTCCGCAAATGACACAGCGTCCCTGGTAGGAGCCGTAGTTGCATTCGTCGCAGATGCGTACCAGGGTACAAGGCCTTACATAGGAGTCACAGATCACACACTTCCCGTCGCCTGTAGTGGTGTAGTGGCGTTAATGCTGAAACAGTGGCCTTTATTTGCAACAGTTTTGTGACATTGATTATGTGAACATATGCATAACAACACAAAACAACAGGACAATATAGGCCAGCAATGAGGATACAGTACAGCAAGTCAAAGCTTCACTCAGACTGAAAATGACTAATAGAAGCTAAATTCAGACTTACATTTTTCACACAATCTTCCGATGGCTGAAAAAGAGAAAACAATAAAAATAGCAGCAAATATTAACATACATACTGTGCAGTGTACATGCCAAATTAAGGAGCACACAATGGCGCTACAAAATCATAATCTAGGCCAGTGGTCCCCAACCCTGTTGGTCTACCATCCTGTAGATTTTCACTCCAACCCTAATAAAGCACACCTCATTCAACAGCTAGAGATCTCATTGAACTACTAATTAGCATAATCAGTTGTGCCAAATTAAGGTTGAAATTAAAACCTACAGGACGGTAGATTACATTATAGGCATTTTAGCAGACGCTCTTTTCCAGAGCGACTTACACAACTTCTTATTACATGTATCCATTCATACAGCTGGATATATACTGACGCAATTCAGGTTAAGTACCTTGCTCAAGGGTACAACGGCAGTGTCCTACCTGGGAATCGAACCTGCAACCTTTCGGTTACAAGTCCAGTCACTGATCTAGGCTATAAAGCACGCTTGAAAACAGATATTTCAAATATTAGCCTACTTGCCATGCAGTTAATAAGAAATAAATATATTCCCGATATACATCGCTAGCTAAAATATCGCTAGCTATTTAACTTGTTAGCTTTGTGGTAACACTGTCCACCCGTCTACCTAGTGGTTCCCAAACTCGGTGGCTCCCTGTGTACGTATAGCTATTTCAGACATAATGTGGTTTAAGAGGGTAAACAATCCCTATAAACACGAAAAGCACCCAATTATGAATAATTAACAGTTTGTTAAAATTCTGGGATTGCAAATGTGGTTGGACGAAAACCAGCATTTACAGGGGGCCGCAGGACCGAGGTTGGGAATCCCCTGGCCTAGATAAGTAGTAACATGCAACCTAATTTCCCGAAGGTAGCCTACAACAAGCGACCAACAAACAACCCGATCGAAGCTTTTCTTTGTTAGTCAACTTCACACATTTGTCCACTTCAGATTCATTTATGTTCTTATTTGTATAACCGGCAATAAACAGAATATAACTCTCACCGACGCCGGCTTGTTTCCGACAGAAAATTAAATCGGGATGATGTTTAGCCATAATAAACTTGTGCCGAAGCTGCTTCTTCTTCCTTTTTTTTTTAGTTTTGGCGGGCTGAACGCTGCTAAGCGTATTGCTGCCACCTACTGGACACAGTGGTTTTCACCCTGCCAAAAGCAGAGCCTTTGCATTACAACCTCGCATGTAGTCGAGTAGAGGACAAAAATTCCATGACCAGTTTATCACTCTGCCTTTCTGCAGGGCCTAGGATGGTCTTGAATGAAACTGTGGTCATATCAATCCCTGCCAATCCCCTAAATAATTATTTCCCTTCCAAACCTTCTACAGTATAGCAGGACATGTCTCCAGGAGCAACTGTCTTCATTTTATTATACTGTCCACACAGCCCATCAGAGTACTTCCTCAATCCCCACCACATGAAGTCCTGCCCCCAGGGCACAATGGCCCAGCCTCAGCCTCAGCCAGGTCAGAAGTACTTCAGCCCTCCTGCTGCCCCCCAGGGAGACCCTTCTTTTCTGGACCTTAGGCTGTATTGTGTACAGGTGTCGCCCCCTGGCCCTCTTGCTCCCACTCCCTCTGCCACTGAAGCCGCAGTCACTCAGCTGCCGCGCTTTTAACTTCTGCCCATCCCATCGGAACACTCATTCTTACCAGCTCCTGATAAATTGCCTTTGTTGCCATCCTATCCACCACCTTGTTTCCTTCGACTCCCACCTGCGCTGGGACGCAGAGAAACCCCACATCACTCCCCAGGTGACACACTCTATGCAAGACCAACAGCAGGTCCAGCATTAGACCTGAATGTGCCTCTGATTGCCTTTTTTTTATTACGTTAGCACGGCTATTGAATCTGAGCAAATTACGACTTGCTCTGGTCACACATCTTCTACCCACCCTAGTGCCCGCCAAATTGGCAGTAATGCTGCTGTACAAACAGAGAGGTTATTCTCCAAAAGAAATTCCATAATTTGGGATAAAAACTGCACTAAAACTGTTTGACTATCTAGGGCCTTTGACCCATTAGCATACACATGGAGAAAGGAATCCCACCCTCTTATAATATGCTACTTAACTGACTGATATATGGGTTGATCCATTTCACCAGCATGTACTGCCTCCAGAATAGCTAAATCTACTTCTGGGGCCAGAAAAAGCCAGTCCGGAACTGCAGACCACACTATTGACGGTGCAATCAGCACTTCCGCAGCTTGGAAGCTTGTAGCAACTTTAACCTTTCACCCTTGAATTAGCCAATGAACTTTCAACCCCCAATTACAAAGTTAGGGTTTTTCATTTTAAAATTATAATTTTAAATGAATAACATGCATGCCTTTCATTCACAATATTTCTAAAATGTACTTTCACAAAATAAAATGAAAAATCTTTTTATTGTTTAAGCCTACTGGGAGAATGCTGTGGAGAGGGTTGCCCAATTTTTTCTGAAATGCCCCTATTGGAAAGTAAATTCACCTTTTTTTGTATTCTTCCAATGGGAGATTTTTGTATTTTGTACAAGATTGCTTGAATACAGTTTATAATATTAAATAGACTCGTTGTAGCTTTAAAATGTTTTCCTTCTATTTATTTTAGTATCTCAAACATTAGTAGTCTATCTGACATTTTGCTATTCATTTGGTTATTTTACAGCCTCTATGGATGTTTTACCTGCTGAGCTGTACAGTTACTGCACCAATGGAGTATCCTTCAAGTGCAGCTGGCCCAATCAATCAGAGGACTTGCTTTTGCAGGATGGTATGGCAATAACCCTGCCAAGATAACTCCCAGTGCAAAGACACCATGCGTGGTTGCCAGCCAGTCAGTATAGTGGCATGGTCAGGATACAATATCAAAATATGGGATGTGTCACTGCACAGAACCCCAAAGTTTTAACTGAATGGGCCACCTGGCAGCCTCCTGACAAGCTGAAAGTATGAGGAGATGTTTAGACAAATGTTGTAATAAAATGATTAACCCTTGCTGTGATGGGGCATGTTCCACCAGCCTGTTACTTGTATGACATTATGCCATCCCAGTTAGCAAATTCTTATGGGGGGAGAGGAATCCAAGACCAATGCAGACCTGAACGTCAAACAGACTTTCCTTTTTCTCATTAATAACCTATGTGATAAAATTACCTTCTTCCTGGCAAATATTCCATCAGCTATGGAAGCTCTTTCCACGATAGAAAAGTCTGCCAAATAATCACCATAAATAAATGCTCCGAAATTGGTATATTGAATGTTGTTTCGGATATTATTAAGATATGCGTTTTAAAAAAAATTCTCTCAGTTTATTTGACCTTATGACAAAAACAACACCCGGAGATTGAAGCCACATCTGACGTTACCTTAACGCGACGTACAATAATTGAACAAAATGGCGACCTACTGTTTAACTGTCACCCGGGTTCAGGTAAGTGAAGGATTTTCTCTTAAGATATCAAACACATATATTTTACACATGGTATACATGTTGTAAGTTTAACCACTAAAATACATGGGACGCCAAAGTTTTGGTGAATTTAACGTTGGAAAGAGGGTTCCAAAAGATATCTCAGCTCCTCTACAATTTTTAGAGCTAACTTAGCTAGCTAACGTTACAGTAGCTCGGTTGCTACTGGTCATGCTTTTCCGTTAGTTTGTTAGCCACTACTAGTCAGTGCCAAGTCAGTGTATGAAATCAACACGGTTCCTGCTCATTAAGGAAAGCTATGCTATTCAAGTCGTTTCCTCAACGGCGTAGGTCTGTGTGGCATTTTCAACGCATAGCTGCAGCAAGGTGAACACAAGGTTACCTAGCTAGATAGTGTTAACTACACAGCTGCCGAAATGCAACGCTTGATACCGCCGCGTTACAATCGAAGATGTGGCTCGAGCCACTGGTTTAGAGTTCAGTGGTTTGTGTGCCGTCAAACTGCGTCACTCGCGTGTTCGCTTTGCTAACATATGGCTTGCTACTAGCTAGCCACGATAGCTTCCATAGCTTGCGGTGTGATTCCCACGCCTTTGCCAGTCGACTAACCAGTTACTGTTAGCCAGTTTTCTGTCAATGTTTTAGGTATTAACACTTACGCATTCAATGTCATCAAATGTTGATTGTATCATTCCGATTATGTTTGTTTGGATATATTAGATTAATTCAGATTAAAGTGCAACTTGGATTCTGTCATTTCTTTGCTTGCGATGGAGTTGGACTTTAAATTGTAACTATTGATTTTTGTGTGTGCCTGTAACGTTGAAATGCCTGGAACTAACTTGGCACTCAGAATGTAAACATACGTCACGCCCACTGTTTACCTGATGCTGTAATAAAATATTACTCCAGTCCTAATTGGCTTTTTTCCAAAGTATTCGTCAAAGACTCTTGACACACATCCGTACACACAACATTGTTCACGTTACCACTTACCAGGCGTGTCTCGGTGTGAATTCATTATGTTTAAGGTTTGACATTGTCAAAGGCAAAGGGAACCTCATCTCTTCTTGTCCTACCTTTGGAGATATTTGCTCGTGGGACTTAATTTAATCCTGTCAATAAACAATAACCCTGCTAATTATGGGAATCACGTGTCTCTTAAAATGGTAATATAGATGTAATATAGATTAATACAAGTTGCTGTAGTTTAAAGGCCCTACACATAAATCATGTGCAGGTAAAACCACTGAGTGAGTCTTGTGGTTTTCGTTGTTCTTGTTGAGTAAACCTCCTTGTGAGACTGTCAATACAAGCTTGATTACACAGACACCATTTTAAACGGCCATAGCCTTAACAGGTTTAACCACAACCACAGTAGATGTAATAATGAATCTGTTGTAGCAACAGTGTATAGTCGCTGGGGAAGTTCTCTGTTGTGGAAGTTCAGTGTTTTCAATTTGCTTTTTCGGGGGTCTACAGCAGGTTCCTCAAGACAAGACACAAATGAGGTGTACGTCCGGCATATGTGCGATACTAGTCATAATGACTTTGTGTTTCTGTGTCTTCCCAGCATGCTCTGGGGCAGGGCATGCGAAGGCTGCATGTGTCTGCAGCCCTCAGTGCCAAGGCCAGGGTGGCCATGAGTCGGTTTGAGCCCAGCTCCCGTATAAACTATGACAAGCTGGCCTCCAACATCAACATCGTACGCCAGAGGTCAGTCTGCTTCCGCTTACTCTCCCTTTCACTGAATGTACTTAATGGTTGTGCTTTGCAGAAGTTTGTCCAGTCTTTCACAGGGGTTTGTGTGTGTGTGTGTTTATGTTTGTATATGTGTGTGCCTGCATGTGTGCGTGCGTGCATGCGTATGTGTGCGTGTTTGTGTGTGTGTACTGTAGTATGGAATGATGGAGGATGAAAGTCGATTTTTAAATTAGCTGTGGGAACTGGCAGCAGATCCAAGACAAACTCAAATGACCACCATGTTTAATGCTGTTCCACCCCCCTCCCCTTGCCCCAGACTCAACCGGCCACTCACGCTGTCAGAGAAAATTGTGTACGGGCACCTGGATGACCCAGCGGGGCAGGATATCGCGCGCGGGCGCACGTACCTCCGGCTGCGGCCGGACCGCGTGGCCATGCAGGACGCCACGGCGCAGATGGCCATGCTGCAGTTTATCAGTAGCGGCCTGCCCACGGTGGCCGTCCCCTCCACCATACACTGCGACCACCTGATAGAGGCCCAGACCGGCGGAGCTGAGGACCTGCAGAGGGCCAAGGTGAGACCGGGGAGGGACCGAGACCTGAGATTAATTATGTGGGAAGTTGAAATGATAGGATAGAGAGGTAAAATAGGCGAGGCAACTTAACACAGGGTGATATTTGAGGGAGGCAAAGAATAATGGCGGGAAACTAGGGAGACTCTTTAGAGGTTGTCTCAGCCTCTTGATGTGGATACACTCACACACACATGCACGCGCGCACACACACACGCAACGCACATACACACTCACACACACACACACACACACACACACAGCAGTAGCAGCTGCATATTAAATGCCTTGCTCTTCTATAGTAGATGTAACTAACATGCATCACACTGAAACTCTGCTTTCCTTTTTGCATCCCTGTGTTTGACCCAGGAAGTGAATCATGAGGTGTACAACTTCCTGTCCAGTGCTGGAGCCAAATACGGAGTGGGCTTCTGGAAACCTGGCTCTGGAATTATCCATCAGGTAGTAGTAGTGGAAGGCTGTTATAAAGATGATTATTGGTCTGCTCTTGGTCATATTTGAGTTTTATTCTCAGATGATATATATACTGACTGACTTCAGTATATACTTTTGAATATACAGTTGTGTTCAAATAAATAGTAGTGTGTTAAAAAAAGTCAATAAAGTGCAGATATTTTAAAATAGCTTTTAGTTCCATTTTTCAAATGTAGCGGAAACATTACACATTCAATTCCAAATCAAAGCATTAACAAATTTGATCAAGTCTGCGTTATTCTTTTACAGGAAGCAAAGAAAAATAATATTAATCTGTTCAAAAAAATTGCATTGTCAACATTTTTCTCTTCAAACTCAAACACTTACTGTATAAACTGAAGAAATTTTTCAAGATTTAACTTCACTTTAAATTACTGAACTAATATTTAGTTGCATAACCATTGTTTTTGATAACTGCTGTGCATCTGCGTTGCATCGAGTCAACCAACTTCTGGCACCTAGAAACAGGTATTTCAGCCCGGGATGATCGTACTACATTCCACAGTTTCTGTGAATTTTTTGGTTTTGCTTCAGAAACTGCATTTTTAATGTCACCCCACAAGTTTTCAATGGGGTTGAGGTCGGGAGATTGAGCTGGCCACTCCATTACCTCAATCTTTTTTGTCTGGAACCAAGATGTTGCTCGCTTACTCGTGTGTTTGTGGTCGTTGTCTTGTTGAAACACCCATTTCAGGGGCATATCCTCTTCGGCATATGGCAACATAATCTCTTCAAGTATTTTGATGTATTCAAACTGATCCATGATCCCTGGTATACGATAAATAGGCTCAACACCGTAGTATCCCCATACCATGATTTTTGCGCCACCATGCTTCACTGTCTTCACAGTGTACTGTGGCTTGAATTCAGTACCCGGGGGTCGTCTGACGTACTGTCGATGACCACTAGACCCGAAAAGAGCATCAGTCCACAGAATGTTACGCCATTTCTCTTTGGGCCAATCGATGTGTTCCTTGGCAAATCTTAACCAATCCTGCACATGCCGTTTTTTCAACAATGGTGCTTTACGGGGGCTTCTTGCAATAGCTTAGCTTCGGTCAAACGTCTTCTGACTGTAACAGCACTTACAGGTAATTTTAGATCATCTTTGATCTTTCTGGAGGTGATGATTGGCTGAATCTTTGCCATTCTGACTATTCTTCAATCCATTTTAACAGTAGTTGCTTGTTTCAGGTTTTTGTTGCCATTTTAAAGCATTTGAGATCTTTTTAGCTGAGCATCCTATAATTTGCTGCACTTCTTTATATGTTTTCCCCTCTCCAATCAACTTTTTAATCAAATTACGTTGTTCCTCCGAACAATGTTTGGAATGGCCCATTTTACTTAGCAATTCAGAAGGAAATATATTTTATAACAATGTGTGAAACATTTGCTTCCCTTCTTCCTTAATAAAGGACAATTAATGACACCTATTTTTTCACAGAATTAATTAATTCTCTAATTAAACTCCACACTGCTATTATTTTGAACACGCCCTTTTCAATGAATGAGTCAATTACTCAGAACAAGCAGCGTGCATGTCATGACAGTTGGGTCTGTTGTTTTTCTATTACACTACTACATCTACAAGTAAATTATTTGCCATGCAGAAATATCACTACTACTAATAACAGTGGTTCATCAGGTTACTGATGTTGTACTGCTATTTTTTTGAACACCACTGTAGGTATGAGTGCTGGCATTTATTTGCGTACCCTTAATTTGGAATGTTATAATACTAGTTCTCATTGTATAAAGCACACAAATCATATATTGTTGTATAAACTGAATCCATGGTAAGTGACACATCTTTGAAGACTTGTTGCACTAGCTCCAATTAGTAAGTAGTTCACTTTTCAAATGAACTGCGATTGACTACGCAAGAAGAGCTAAATTTAGTTTTGTATGAGTGGAATTTTAATCGCTGTCCTCTGCTCCCAGATCATTCTGGAAAACTATGCGTACCCAGGGGTCATGCTGATTGGCACAGACTCCCACACGCCCAACGGCGGCGGCCTGGGCTCTATCTGCATTGGGGTGGGCGGGGCCGACGCTGTCGACGTGATGGCAGGAATCCCCTGGGAGCTCAAGTGTCCCAACGTGAGTTGTGTCTGACATATGTGCCCGTCTCTATGCCAGGCTTTCTCTCTCTCTGCTACCGTGTGGCTCATAACTGTAAAAATACATAATGGTAAGTACAGCCAATCTACACTACATGGCAAAAAGTATCCGGACATCCCACGCAGTTTTTTATGGTTCAGGCCAGGCCCCTTAGTTCCAATGAAGGCCAATCTTTATGCTACAGCACACAGTGACATTCTAGATGATTCTATGCTTCCATCTTTGTGGCAACAGTTTGGGGAAGACCCTTTCTTGTTTCAGCATGACAATGCCCCGTGTAAAAAGCGAGGTCCATACAGAAATGGTTTGTCGAGATTTGTCTGGAAGAACTTGACTGGCCTGCACAGAGCCCTGACCTCACCCTGTCGAACACCTTTGGGATCACTTGGAAAGCCGACTGCAAGACAGGCCTAATCGCCAAACATCAGTGCCCGACCTCACGAATGCTCTTCTGACTGAATGGAAGTAAATCCCTGCAGCGATGTTCCAACATCTCGTGGAAACCCTTCCCAGGCCAGGAGAGTGGCGGCTGTTATAGTAGCAAAGGAGGGACCAACTCCATATGAATTCCCGTGATTTTGGAATGAGATATTGGACGAGCAGGTGTCCATATACTTTTGGCCATGTAGTGTATGTTCATTATTATCTACAGGCTATCACTGTGGGCCTACAGTACTGTGCATTTCTCTGTGCTTGACGATGTGCTCTCTTGCTCCTTCTCTCTGCCTGTCTGACTGTGGTCATGGAGAACAGGCTTTAACGGTCTCCCTGGCCTCAGGTGATTGGAGTGAAGCTGACGGGCACGCTGTCTGGGTGGACTTCCCCGAAGGACGTCATTCTGAAGGTGGCGGGGATCCTGACAGTAAAGGGGGGCACTGGAGCCATTGTGGAGTACCACGGCCCAGGGGTGGACTCTATATCCTGCACTGGTGCGTCCTGGGACAGTGACGGACTGTGTCACTGCAACACACACATGTGCATGCGCACACACAAAAATACATGCAAACGCATACACACAATATGAACACACAAAATACATGCACACACATACACACAAGATGAACACACACAAAATACATGCACACACATACACACAAGATGAACACACACAAAATACATGCACACACATACACACAGTATGCACTCATGCACAGGAAGATCAGTAATTTCACAGGAATAACCATTGGGGCAAAACTATAAAGCCTGTATAATTGATCTCAATTCATTATTAAATAGGAGATTTGGTTCATTGGATGAAAATACACATTTCTGCATAACTATATTTGATTTCAGAATGATTTGATTTGAATTAGACAAAGTGCATAAATGTATTGTCATGCAGGTGTTTTGTATAAGGTTTGTAGCGCATTGCATGGTGTGTAGTGCAACATTGAAGTCTCTGAATAATCGTCCTCTCCTTCTGCCCCTTCCTCTCTCCCCCTCTCCCTCCCTCCCTCTCTGTCTCCATCTCTCTCTCCTTCCCTCCCTCCCTCTCTCTCTCCCTCTCTGCCAGGAATGGCCACAATCTGTAACATGGGAGCTGAAATCGGAGCCACGACCTCTGTGTTCCCCTACAACCACCGCATGAGGACCTATCTGCACAAGACTGGCCGGGGGGGTGAGCGCTAATCTAACGCCCTCCCCGCTATGCGTGTCCCTGTACGACTCTCAACACTGGCACGCAGGCCTCTGTCCATCTCTCCCAACACCCCTCTCTCTCTGTGTCTCTCTGTGTTTGCTCCCTCTGCTCCTCTCAATTTGTCAGTTAGTTTAGCATTCACAGTCTCATTCCTCACCACACACCCATGTCCAGGAGGGATACTTGAGCCGACTCGCATTTGGCAACACTATGGGCCTGATTTGCTAAGACCTTTAGCGGGTGCAAAACCATTTAACACATGCAAGACCAATAACATGACCAATGATTGGTCGTGGAATTTGTTTTGCACCAGTCATTGGTCGGTTTTGCATGTGCTAAAAGGTTTTGCACACACTAAAGGTCTTGGTAAATCAGGCCCTTGGTATTTATCCAGCCTGATGTTTGTAGGAGAACGCTAAGGGTAAATCACCTGGATCAAGGCTACAGTGGCACTGGCTAACCTGGGGCCTGAGACCAAACAGCAGAGACTCCGACTACAAACTGAGCAATCTTTCTTTTATTATTTTATTTGGCATCCCCAATCCCACTCGAATTTGGAATGTCCAGTTTGTGAACTGTGCATAAGCGCGCTCATATACGCCCCCCCTGCTACCAGGTCGGGAGCGTTAAGACAACTTGCGGTTCTCCTCTGATACGAAACAAGCGGGGCCAGCCAGCTCCTTCTTTACACACCGCATCCACGAGCCGCACACGCACAGAGCTGGGGAGGAGGAGACCCAATCATACGTGTGTGTAGAGAGCAAGCCGCAGGCGCCCGGATAGGTCAACAGGGGTCACTCGAGCAATGAACTCTGCCACCGACTGAATCCCTCCCATATATCCCTTGGGCGACGTGAAGCCAATTGTGCACTGCCCCTACCCGTCTCTCATTTCCCCCTTCCTCCGTTTCCCCCGCCGTCTCCACCGCAGATATCGCCACCCTGGCTGACGAGTACCAGGACGACCTGGTGCCCGACCCTGGCTGTGAGTACGACCAGGTCATCGAGATCAACCTGAGCGAGGTGAGGCCTGGACTGGGCTGTGCGCCTGATTGGCATGATTGAGCCTTTCATAGGAGACAAAGATAACTGAAACTCTCTCTCTCTTTTTCCCTTTCTCTTTCCCTCTCTCTTTGTGACAGCTGAAGCCCCACATTAACGGCCCCTTCACGCCTGACCTGGCTCACCCCGTGTCTGACATCGGAACAGTGGCTGAGAAGAATGGCTGGCCCCTAGAGGTCAAAGTTGGTAAGTGCAGCCGGTAACTCCACGTCCAGCAGTACAGCTTAAACACTGGCACACATTTATGCTGTGTGCATTTTACAGCGTTCACACGTGTATACTGCTTGGTGTTAGCAAGGGTTTTTGGTACAGACTGCAATTTTAATAGAGGATTTGCAATGATGGGATGATAAATTAAAATTTGATCTTCCCACATTTGGAATTAGAAGCACTGAATGACACATGTTACTAAGCTGATCTGTGTGTCATTTTGTGTGCGTGTGTGTCTCCTGTGTGTCAGGTCTGATTGGCAGCTGCACTAACTCCAGCTATGAGGACATGGGCCGGGCCGCCTCCCTAGCCAAGCAGGCCCTGGACCACGGGCTCAAGTGCAGGGCCCAGTTCACCATCACACCCGGGTCCGAGCAGATCCGCGCCACCATCGAGCGAGACGGCTACGTGAGTGGGCAGGGCACAGGCGTTTACAGGATTTTAAAGATGGCCAATGGTATACTATATATAACGGTCAAACAATCGTGTGCATATGCCACATTGTCAGTTGCCAGGCCAGTTGTACAAAAGTGTGCTGACAGCATGCAGTGGTGAGTCATCTGTGTTGTGTCTGCCTGGAGGTTAAAAGTTCACTGTGACTGATGTACCTTTGATTGTGCATGCAGGCTAAGATCCTGAGTGATGCGGGAGGAGTGGTGCTGGCCAATGCCTGTGGGCCTTGCATCGGACAGTGGGACAGGTGATTAATGCCCTCGGGAACCCACAGCTGGGATTTGTTCATTGATGGAGACACGTGCCTGACAAACGCACGCCAGAGTCACGCCCGTATCACTCCTGATTAATGACCACTGCTTCTCAGCCACATGGAACTCAGTGATGTGGTCCAACAAATGCTAGACTTCTCTGCCCCCAGTCACTCTCCATGGTGCACTCCACTGCTGAGTAGATTCAACCAAATACATTACAGACACATTCTTAGATTTGAGCCTTTTCTGCCCTATTCAGGCGTGACGTCAAGAAGGGAGAGAAGAACACGATCGTCACGTCTTTCAACAGAAACTTTACCGCCAGGAACGATGCCAACCCAGCAACCCACGCCTTCGTCACCTCACCTGAGGTACCTGCTGTACCAGGGCTGACACTGTGGCATTCCATACACACAAACTCCAGTTCCATAGTCCTGAGGGCATTCCATACACACAAACACCAGTTCCATAGTCCTGAGAGCATTCCATACACACAAACTCCAGTTCCATAGTCCTGAGGGCATTCCATACACATAAACTCCAGTTCTGTAGTCCTGAGGGCATTCCATACACATAAACTCCAGTTCTGTAGTCCCGACAGCATTCCATACACACAAACACCAGTTCTGTAGTCCAATCTCCTCGCTCAGTAAAACATACAGACACAGTGCAAGACTCCGTGTACAGTGGTAACAGCTGACTCCTCCTCCACCTGGTGCAGATTGTCACAGCCCTGGCCATCGCCGGCTCCCTGAAATTTAACCCAGAGACGGATTACCTCACTGCCGCCAATGGAGAGAAGTTCAAACTGGAGCCGCCCACGGGAGACGAGCTGCCCGCGCGCGGCTTCGACCCAGGACAGGACACGTACCAGCACCCGCCCCCCGAGGGCGGCTCCATGCGCGTGGACGTCAACCCCCAGAGCAACCGCCTGCAGCTGCTGGAGCCTTTCGACAAGTGGGACGGCAACGACCTAGAGGAGCTGCACATTCTCATCAAGGTGAGGGAGGGAGGGGCCTGGCCGGGACCCGCCCCCAGCCTGAGCAGCCATACACTGTAAAGGAGGAAATGAACACACACACATACTGTATACACACACACAAGCATGTACAGTACGCATACACGTACACACATAGACATACTACACTGAAAATGTAAGTGCTTCATTGCAGTTGAATGCAGGCATAGGACTGTTTGACAGAATTCAGAATGGAATCCAGATGAAAGAAAGGGGAATTGGAGCTGTGGAAACGCACACGTCTGCTTGCGCTTTGGAATGTGCCTCACACCCCTGATGATTACGTACCTCATGACTCTGATCCCCTCTCTGCCCCCTCAGGTGAAAGGTAAATGCACCACTGACCACATCAGCGCCGCCGGCCCCTGGCTCAAGTTCCGCGGTCACCTGGACAACATCTCCAACAACCTGCTGATCGGAGCCGTCAACATCGAGAACGACGCCGTCAACAGTATCCACAACCAGCTGACCGGAGAGTACGGAGGAGTCCCTGACGTGGCTCGACACTACAAGGTAAGGACCGTGAAATTTAATGACCACAACATGTTCACCTGTTTCCATCTTATTTTTTTGTGTTTAGACTTCAGTATGTGTGGAATGTTGTGTGTGTGTGTGCGTTTATGTGTTGGGCTTGTGTGTTTGGATATAGGACTGTGTGTGTGTGTTTGTGTGTGTGTAAGCGTAGGTCTTGTATCAGCAGTGTGTGTGTGTTTGTGTATATGAGTGAATGTAAGAGTAGGTGTTGTATCAGCAGTGTGTGTGTGTCTGTGTGTTTGAGTGAATGTAAGAGTAGGTGTTGTATCAGCAGTGTGTGTGTGTCTGTGTGTTTGAGTGAATGTAAGAGTAGGGCTTTTATCAGCAGTGTGTAGTTGTGAGTGTGTGTAGGAGTGAATATAAGGGTAGGGTATGTATCAGCTGTGTGTAGTTGAGTCTGTGTGTGTGTGAGTGTGAGTGAATGAGTGAATGAGTGAATGAATGAATGAGTGAATGAGTGAGTGCGTGCGTGCGTGCGTGCGTGCGTGCGTGCGTGCAACGACCTAGAGGAGCTGCCCATTCTCATCAAGGTGAGGGAGGGAGGGGCCTGGCCGGACCCTGGACTATAAGCGTAGGGCTTGTATCAGAGTGTGTAGTTGTGCTGAAGCTCGGTGTGGTTGTGTTCCCTGTGTGCAGAAGCATGGTGTGCAGTGGGCTGTTGTGGGGGATGAGAACTACGGCGAGGGCTCCAGCAGAGAGCACGCTGCCCTGGAGCCCAGACACCTGGGGGGCAGAGCCATCATCGTCAAGAGCTTCGCCAGGATCCACGGTGTGTGTGTATGTGTTTGTGTGTGCGTGTGAGAGGGAGAGATAGGGAGAGAGAGAGAGAGGATAAAGTGTGTACGGGAGAGTACGACGTGTCCCAGCACACAGAATAGTATCTGTATTGTTCTCGGTAACCCCAGCCTTTGTTTCCTAAATATGAGGCCTAAAATGTCAGCAAGGCTTTTTCCCCCCTCCATAGCCTGTGTAGAGTATCTCTGCAGGGCTTGCATATTAGAGGTACCAGTAATGATGTATTTTAATGATGTCTAGCCCCAGTGTCTCTAGCTTGTCTCCGCTTTGAACATTTGCCTCGAGGGACACAAAGAAAAGAACTCAACAAAAATAATCTTTGAATGCTTTTTGGCCTTTTTCTCCCAATTTTAAATGCTCAATTGCATTAATCAGCAGTGATTATTGCTGCAACCTCGATTATCGATTCAGGAGAACGCAGACAAGCATAGCTCCCCTCCATAGTATGCGATGCCAGTAAATGCTTCTTTTAACACTGCAGTCGACAAAGGTGGGCGCGCACAGACATGAGTCCGAGCATGTGCAGCTCTGCAGGTGAACTGCAGGAACTCAATCGACCAGCAGGTGTCGCTAGTGGGCGATGAGAAGCTGTCACCTCAGCTGACTGAAACGCTCCCTTCCCTAGGCGATGCTAGTGTGCCACAGTTGGCCCTGGAATGGTTCAGATTCCATACCAGAACATGGGGGGGGGATATGTTTGTGAGCGCTTCACTTCTAGGACTGCTTGGGGCATTTAAAATGAGGTCAGGGAAAACGGCACAGAAGGCAGAAACACTCGCAGGAATACTGGCTGTTTATTATTATTTTAGTGGTTCTTCTGTCCTCCATTCTCCAGCCATTGGCTTATAATGCGCTTGAGGCGATCAGTGCTCTACCCTCTACCCCTCTGTTAACTTGCTTATCTCTTCTTCTCTCTCTCTCCCGCTCCAGAGACGAACCTGAAAAAGCAGGGCCTGCTTCCCTTAACTTTCGCCGAACCCCAGGACTATGACAAGATCCGCCCCAACGACAAGATCTCCGTCTTGGGTCTGAAGAGTTTTGCCCCTGGAAAGGTGAGCTGGTCGGTTAGCCCCCGCATGCTTCTCTCCCCACACGTGCACCAGCGGCTGCGTCTCGGGTAACGGCTCTCTGCCTCCCTTTCCTCAGTGTCCCTACTGTTACCTGTGTGATTCCTGTACCCCACATTCCAGTGACCCTGAAATTCCCCTTTCATTAAGCCTCTCTGTCATAAGGTCATAAATGGCAGATTGCCACCTTATGGTCACTGTCTCTGTGCCACCTTTGTGTGCGCTGCTGCCAGTGTGTGAGGAAGAGGAAGAAGTCACTGTGCCCCTTCATCGTGGACCATCTTTGTCATTACACTCAAGTTCACAATCCACACATGCTCAGTGAGCATAAGCCTCTCCATAAAAGCCCTGGCTATTATAACCATAGAAGAAGAAATATTCCCGCACACAGTTCAATGTGGCCAGGTCCGAGAGAGCACGTTGAACCTGTGAGGGGTGTTTCTTTTTGAGGACGTTTCCTCTTTGGGTGATTTGGAGGCTCACCGGCGCCCCCTGCTGTCTTTCTCAGCCCCTGACGGCGGTGATCAAGCACAGCGACGGCAGAGAGGACACCGTCCAGCTGAACCACACCTTCAACGAGACGCAGATCGAGTGGTTCCAGGCCGGCAGCGCCCTCAACAGGATGAAGCAGCTGCAGCACTGAGGGGGCGGGGCCAGAGAGGTGGGGAAGGGGCAGAGGCCGGCACACGACCTGTGGGGACGATGGAGAGGAAGCCACACCCCTCTCAGTCCACACCGCCCTTTTAACATTTGGGACTGGTGTGCGGGGGCACGGCGCTGCTAACATCCACCTTCAGATTAAATTTTTTGACTTTTCCGTGTGCGTGTTAGGCGTCACAGTGCAAAATAAACCTTTTCACGTGCACACACACCCACACGCAGGACAGATAGCAATGCACTGCGGTAAACGTTAAGTTCAATTACAGTGTAGACGGACCCACGACTGTGACTGACAGAACGGTATGTATACAGATGTAATGAGGCAGGTATTGCTGAGAACAGAGCACATTGACACTCCAGACCGCACTGCGCGCACGCTCACCTCGTTCTGGTTTCCATGGTGCCTGTCTTGTCTCAGTTGCAGTAATGGGCTGTACTGTAACCCGCTCTCTGCTTAGTGAGCCTTTGCACTCGACTCTTTAGGTCACGTTTAACTCCGGGATCTGCCGTTCTTTCACCTAATGTGTACTTATAGGTGTCTCTCCCTAGTAATCATTTCCTCAATACAGACATGATCTAGACAGGGTACCCGGCTAAAGGCTTTATGTACACAAGCATATGATACAAAGTCTGAACCCACCCTGCTCCCATAACGTCCATTTAGTTACTGAATCCAGAAAGGTCAAAGGTCAAAATCTTGCCGTGTTTTGACAGTTGTACCATATTCTTTGTTTTACCCAAGACTGAAAAGTTTAGCGTTTAGTCGTATGAACATATTTTGTTGGGTATGAAATTACATTTTTAAATTTTATTTACTGTTTTGGTTAATGAATTGTGTGAGTCTCACCATCTGTGTGTCTGGCCTATTTTAAAAAGGGAATGGAATGGAACTTCACACACGCTCCACTCCACAGTCGCACTCTCACTCCATCACCCCACCCCCCCTTTCCAATGGCAGAATCCTGTGCCTCTTCATATCTGTGTCAAAACGGTTAATCTATTGCAAATGTTCAGGGTCATGCAATTACTCTAAAAACCAAAGTTTACTTACGTTCAATACTTCAAATGCAGTCATTCTCACCACCTTCTCTTTGTGAGTATAACTCATGGTAGACGACAAAGCATTGTGCTTGGCACAAAGGCGTTACATTATAACATGTTCTTCTAGCAGCTTCTGCTGCATGTATGCAAGCAAGCAGCTGTGATGTCCAGTCGGCATTGACTGCCCAGGTTCGGCTGCAGCTTTATAGAGCCTATTGCCTCACCCCAGCCGTAGAAAAAAAAATGCACTTTCTTTTTAAAATTCCTTTTGTTCTTTAAACCACTAAAAGAGTTGGCATTTGGACTGCTGATGACAGTTAACAAAATGTCTGGACATTGATTAACATCCCAGACTAATAATTTGCGAGTGGCCTGTGGTTTAAAGCAATGTTTTGTTGAATGGTGTCCTCTGCCCCCATGTGTTTGTGTGTGGAGTTTGGCTTTTTACTGTACAGGCTAAAGGGGCAGAGAGAGAGGGAGAGTGCCCGGTGTTGGAGACCCTGATTGCGTGCTGCCTGTGTCAGTGTGTGAGTTTCTCCTGACTCAAAAAAGACCCCCTAGTCTGTCTTTGTTTCACTCTACAGAATATGTATAATGCTTGGATCAAGGTAGCCTGAGCATGTTATTGTTATTATCCTACGCACAATCCACAACACTAACGCAGAAGTAGCAGTAAAATAGTAGTAGTAAAATATTTCTACAGCTGCTAAAGTCTGATGCTTTTCTGAAGTTTTTTTAGTTTATTTTCTACCCTTCTGTGGGGAAAAGGTGATTTAGCCGGCCGAGCTGTACAACATGTATATAGTGGTTTGGATGCTGTGTTCACCGGTCTTCCTCTTCCTGGGGGTAGTAACCAATAGAAACGCACAGCGTGCTAGAAAAGAGGCAGACTCTCATTTCCTGAAAGGCCCAAACTCAGGCAGCAGTCTATATTTTTTCATATATATTTATAACATTTGCTGACTGAGCTGAGGACCTGCTAGGATCGGAGTAGGAAGACTTTTCTCCCATCCTGCTTCTCCCGTGTGCGGAATTCCACGCCACTGATTTTGTTGCTGAGTTTCATGGGAGTTTTATGGGCTATTGCCAGAGAAAGCACCGGCCGCCACACACCTGTCCTTTTGTTTGAGTCCATTTTTTCCCCCCTCCTCTGAGATTTCGGACATAGCAGCAAAGTTTGCGTGGCCTGAGGCTCCAGGATTCTTGCACTGGGTTTGTTTTGTTGTAGAAACGGGTCAGTGTGCAAAAGGTTTGATGTGATTTGGCTGAGATGACATCGCTGTTCATCTGAGCCACATTTTGTTCAGCTGTCACTCAACCTGTGCTTGGTATTGTAAATGTGTCACCAGCTTGATATAATAATAAATGACTTCTCCATCAACAGGCTTGTTAAAAAAAACAACTAAAAAAAAACATTTCTGTCATTGAAGTTGTGAATGTGTGTAGAGGGTGGGTGGGTGGGAGGGAGGACATTTTGTAATGTGTAGTGTGATATGTGCCTTAACTGCGTTTGTAATGTGTAGTGTGATATGTGCCTTAACTGCGGGGAGTTTGCACGTGCAGGCACCGCATTAATAGAAACTAATAAGTCCTCATCACGTTCCACACAGTGAGGAATCTCACCGATGGAATCGCAAACCTGCTTGGGCACGTATGTGACAGGATATGGATTTATTGTGCGATAGCAAATATCTAGGAAAAGGCCAAATTCAGTCTTAAGAATAGCATTTCAGTAAGTACACTTGGATAACGAAATCAGTGCATTAAGGATTATATAGACTACTGCGGTCATAAGCCCTATGCAAACACTCACAAGCACTGAATAAACCTTTCTTTTTTCAGGAAAGATTGCCCCATCAATAGGGGAAACCTGACAAAACAAAGTCACAAAGACATTGTCAACAATCAACGAATTATCATGTGGGAAGTGTTATCAAAATGTTGAAATTGATTATCACAGTGCTGAACTTCCCTACCTGTGCATGTGCATATATTCGTACCTTCTGTATGCACTTATTGTATGTCGCTTTGGATAAAAGCGTCTGCTAAATGACTGTAATGTAATGTAATATCTCAATCTTTCCAGCATACAGCACTGGATATCAATACTGCAGATACTATTGCTAATAATAATTATAATGAATCATAATATAATATGAATTATTAATACCATTAACAATGGTGCGGCGGGGCGGCAGTGTAGTATGATGGTTAAGAAACTGGCCTTGTAACCGAAAGATTGCAGGTTCGATTCCCAGGTAGGACACTGCCGTTGTACCCTTGAGCAAGGTACTTAACCTGAATCGCTTCAGTATATATCCAGCCGTATAAATGGATATGTAAAAAAAAAATTAAAAATGCTAAATGCCTGTAATGTGTAATGTAACAAGGAGAAATAATGTGCTGAAAAATGTCCTTGCAAGATGGCAACGATCTTGATCTTAGACCCCTATATTACCAAATGTGTCGCAGCTGATCAGACCATATTTAGCAATGAATTGTTGATATAAAGGATGATACATTACACTTAACAGCACATAAAACAGTAAGTGACCTATGATTGATCCCGGACTTGGGAATTTATGTCAAGTTCACTAGCCTGTCAGAATCATGAATATTCATGCAGGATTTTTCCAGTCACACATAATTTTAATATATTGACTTGACCACGTTTCAATTAGTAAAATTGTACTCAGTTGGTAAAGGAACCGCAGAAGCAGTGCACACAATTACAGTACAGCCTAATGTTTGTGACCGTGTTTCACCCTTATTGCTTATGTTCTTCCACACTTATCCCCTAGATGGCGTATATAACACACATTTCTCAGACGGCGTGGTAGCTACGGGACATTCATGGGAAATGGACAACCGAAATATTGCTCCTGGTGGTCTACTACACATCTACCCATCTAAAAAATAAGTAAAAAGACAGATATAACAAAAGATTGGAGAGGTTGTATTCCTTATTCCACCCAATAACAAACGGAAACAAGTACTGAACATGGGGTTGCACTTGCGTGTTAACCTCTCACGTCCAAAAACCAAGCATAAACTTGATTCAGAGTGTCATGGTCGAGGCAGCAACACTTAGCAGGAGAATAATTATACCCCTTGTCTGAGAGGACATACCGTGCATGCATGCATCTGGCTATAACATTTAGTGAAACATAAATAAATTAATGAAAAAAAATGTAAAAGTATGTACGTGACAAATTGAGGATTATTGCTTTCAGGAGGCCAGGGTCAAGGTGGTGCAGTAGCAAAGATCTCGACACAAAGAATGTAGTCATTGTTTACATAGCCCCCACCCCCACCCCCATATTACTCCGCGGCCCTGGGTGGTGCGACAGCCTTCCTTGTGCACGTTTAATATTCTGGTCTCAGTGTATCCGTGTGTAGCGATGTGTTCACCCGGTTCTTTATATCTCACTGTCAGTTTCGGAACTCTTTGACGGCATAGTAATTCTCTCAGGGTCTCTACATCAGCCGGCCAAGTTTTCACTGCACAGAGAAATCATTGTGTGGGAAAAAGAGAGGAGGGAGAGGGAGAGAGAGAGAGAGAGAGAGAGAGAGGGAGGGGGAGGGAGAGGGGGGGTGAGCGAGCGTGTGTGCGCGCGCGTGTATGTATGAACACGCACGCCTCTGTCCCTGATCGTATTCCTAAAACTTGTTCCTAGTGACAGTTCTGGGCGACTCTTGGGCCGTTGTTAGTAAATAGCACAAAGACATGCATATACATAAACCAAACAACAACATTTTACCTAGCCACTGATGCAGTGATGATACAAGATCTGAAATCAAATCTTTGCGACTCGGTTTCCCAAAGTAAGGAATCCCGTTAGGCAGCGCACAATTCACATTGCACAAGGCATAGCGGATTTCCCCCACTCATGTGCACTAGCGACTCGTCTGGACGATCAGGCTTGTGGGGTCTGATAGCATCATCTTACGTACAGCCCTCCCCCGCAACAGATGCGCAATTGCCCCGCTATTGTGCGCCACCTGATTTGACAGAGGATGTTACAGCAATGAGAAAGATATAGGGATAAAATAGGGATATATAATGCTGATATTCCGTAGAGAGAGCGATTTCTGACAACATGAAAATTAATTGGGATATACTTTTTGTCATTTAAGTTAAATGATGAACATGAAAAAATAGCTACTACTAGCCTACCACTACTACTACTAATAATAATAATAATAATAATAATAATAATAATAATAATAATAATACACTTGTTGCTTTTATTATTATATTCGTAATAGTATTGCTGATAAATAATCATTATAATAATTATTATTATTATTCTTGCTGTATAGGCTACCATAACAAGAATAAGATGAGCAACAGTGCTGCTGTGAGTGAGTATTTCTCTGAGCGAGTCAATGCTGGTACTCGTCCAATAGTGTCAACGAATGTATCGCAGTTGTTCGTCCCCCCACCCATTTCTGTCCTTTCACGCCGTCAGCCGGGGTGTGTGTCGGCTCGGCTCGAGACCCATCAAGCCGCTGTCTCACACACAAAGATAAAGGTAGCCAATTCCAGTCGTCGGATTTACGACATTTATTTTTGTTTTTGTTGTAGCATAGATAGCGAGAAAACATCTGTATATAAAACGACAACGGACTATATTTAAAACGGTAAGGATTCGATTAATTATAGATCCAGTCATTGTATATGCGTTTGGTAGCCTATTTTTGCTGTTTCGGTGGCTATTGGCGGCATTTTCTAGCAAAGCACTTAAGTTGGCTAATTGCACGCTTCTAAGATGTGTAATATGTAATATGTCCGTTATCTTTTCCTGGTACAGATGAGTAGGCTTATCTGTTGTAAACATACAGAATAACCATCTCATTATTTAGACGGAAGTATCCTTTCTTCCAGTTGTTACAGCTTGCACACGTCAATGGGTTTTAAGCGAATGTTCTGGAATCAAATGGAATGGTTTTGATTTTCAGAGAATCGCCTTTGCTTTAGTCCATGCCTTTGGAATTCAAGGAAAATCGTGATTTGACAAAGATAATATTGTTTTAACGCGAAAACGTGGGATTGTCCATCCGAAAAAATTGACCGTCGCGAAAACATCTCTGTCTTGTTTACTAATGAATTACGTGTTTCCCATACAAATGTATTTGAAATAGGCGCAGCAAACAATAATTTGTTTCAACGCCAGTTTATTTCTAATGTCAGCCTCATTGGTCAGTTGTTGGGCATCGTTCGCCCACCTCGCCTTTGGAGTAAGTAGTATTCACTGTGATCTATTTACACCCTTCGTCTCATAGGGAAAACGATCTCGTAGATTATGTGATTATTGCACATTTTGAGTTATCGGCCTTGGAGCCATTGCTTTCCTATCGTTCTAGTTGATTTATTTAGTATGCGGGCCATATGTGCTGTGTATGCTTTTTTTAAAAGCCACAAACGTAATTTAATAGGTTTCATGTTTTGAAAACAATATAGGCAACACGATAATGACAGATTGCACTGCGGCGACTGGGACTTGACAACCACTAACATTCCACCGGCTGATCTGACGTCAGATGAGATTAACATGCACCTTATTTTAACAAGAGCATTACAACCTCATTCAGAATGGGTTATTTATAACTGTGCCGGTCTGAAGACTCCGGATTTTGTGCACCATGTTGTGCCTTAGAAATGCACTGTATTGCAGCCTATGTGCCGCTAGGTATTGGCATGTTTCTTTAGTCTATGCCTACCCCATATTGCAGCTTGACCCCTTTTGTCATTGGAGAGCAGCTTCTGCGATGTAGGCATCTATATTTAAATAGTTCGTACATGCCTACTTGTCGTTCAGCCTTAGGGATCCTGTTATCTCTTACATAAATTAATTTGTCTATGTACAGGCATGTGTCGACGGCACTGATCTATCTTACCCTCTCTGGTGTTAGGAAGGTCGGCGTGCAACAACTGCCCGTCTGCTTGGCTAAACCACTGGAATTGAATCTTTTGGTAATTTGTCAGACTGGAGAAAGATTATTGAGTCTCCCGCTCTCGCTCTCGATCTGCAGGCTGAAGGCCATAATTGGTTTTAAATGAGATCACAGAGGAGAGGTTTTTGAATCGTGACACCAATGTGATTTAATAGTGACTGGAATTTTACTGGCTGGAGCCTTAATGCCTTCCTACCCTGCAGGTTAGCTGTTTTTAAATGCAGGAACCCACGCAGGTAGTCACATGACTGAACCCACGCAGGTAGTCACATGACTGCAATGTGGAAGTTCATGCTCACTTGTTGTACCAGGATGCTTTGGTCACACGTTGAACTAGTCAACCTCTTGTCTTTCTTTCTCAGTTTCTTTGTCCATCTTTTCCTTTTGTCTGTCTTTTTTTGAGTCCCCCAACTGCTTTCCGTTTCTTTCAGATTGAATCTTACTGTGAGGAATTAGAACAGAAGTGCTCCACATTTGTATGTACAACAAAGGGATGCACTTTTTATCGGTGAGGTTTAAACCTATCTGGTCCAGGCTTCATCTCCCCCAGATGAGCCTGCATTGCCAAGGAAAGATTTCTAGTTGCAGTTGGCACTGGGTTAGAAAAGATTAAATTCTGAACCGTGGTTGTCCACCAAGGGCCGGTGCTTTAGATTGATATGGAAATGGAGAGTCTTCAGAATTACTTTTCCCATCAATGAATAAGCCTTATGCATTAGACCAGGGGCAGGCAACCCCAGTCCTGGAGTGCCAAAGATGGTCCTGGGTTTTGCTTCATCCAAACCTGCTATAACTATATAGCTAGATTAATTTTACTTCATCAGGTAATGAATAATAATAATGAATGCAGGTGACCATGTGCTGTAGGTGCCCTCCAGTAGACCCAACTTTTACCCCTCCAGTAGACCCAACTGTTACCCCTCCAGTAGACCCAACTGTTATCCCTCCATTAGACCCAACTTTTACCCCTCCAGTAGACCCAACTGTTATCCCTCCATTAGACCCAACTTTTACCCCTCCAGTAGACCCAACTGTTACCCCTCCAGTATACCCAACTGTTACCCCTCCAGTAGACCCAACTGTTACCCCTCCAGTAGACCCAACTGTTACCCCTCCAGTAGACCCAACTGTTACCCCTCCAGTAAACCCAACTGTTAGCCCTTCAGTAGACTCAACTGTTACCCCTCCAGTAGACCCAACTATTAGCTCTCCAGTAAACCCCACTGTTACCCCTCCAGTAGACCCAACTGTTACCCCTCCATTAGACCCAACTGTTACCCCTCCAGCAGACCCAACTATTAGCTCTCCAGTAGACCCAACTATTAGCTCTCCAGTAGACCCAACTGTTACCCCTCCATTAGACCCAACTGTTACCCCTCCATTAGACCCAACTATTAGCTCTCCAGTAGACCCAACTGTTACCCCTCCATTAGACCCAACTGTTACCCCTCCATTAGACCCAACTATTAGCTCTCCAGTAAACCCAACTGTTACCCCTCCAGTAGACCCAACTGTTACCCCTCCAGTAGACCCAACTGTTACCCCTCCAGTAGACCCAACTGTTACCCCTCCAGTAGACCCAACTGTTACCCCTCCAGTAGACCCAACTGTTACCCCTCCAGTAAACCCAACTGTTACCCCTCCAGTAAACCCAACTGTTACCCCTCCAGTAGACACAACTGTTACCTCTCCATTAGACCCACTGTTACCCCTACAGTAGACCCAACTGTTACCCCTCCAGTAGACTCAACTGTTACCCTTTCATTAGACCCAACTGTTACCCCTCCAGTAGACCCAACTGTTAAATTGTGTGTGCAGTGACAGTAGCACTCACTTGCACTTTTCTGGTTTTTGTGTTGCAGGAAGGGAGAGCCAGACGATTTGCCTTCTTGTGAAGCCGCCGGTTAGACACACACATATTCACACACACACACACACACACACACGCAGCCTACACCAGCAGGGCGCTCATTGACACCTGCTTGCGGCCAATCAGACATGCATGCTGATTGACAGGTCGACGCTAACAGTCATCCATCTGATTGCCTAATAGAGCCACAGGGAAACAAGGAGTTTTTCATTAAGGAAAAGCTGTCCCGTGCCGATGGCCGACCCGGACCCGTCGGCCCCCTCTGAGCCCCCGCTGCGCTCCCCACGTGCCCCTCTTTCCCTCTCCTTTCCCTTCTTGAGGGAGGGCAGCCGCATTTGGGAGAGGAAACCCCCACAGCCCAGGGAGCTTCCCAGTCCTCTGCCCACCAAACGCACGCGGACATACTCAGCGTGAGTAGCCTGTCTGTCTGCCGTGACCTCCTAGGCTGCGTCGGTGTGGGGGCGGAGTTCTCAGATTGATTCTGTCTGTCATGCGTACGCCAGGGAGAGATCAGACAGCTCTGAGCAACGGAAGCAAATCAGGACATGTCAAGTGTATTAAAATCACGAGAGAGAGGGAGAGAGGGAGAGAGGGAGAGAGAGAGAAAGAGAGGAAAGTGGAAGCATTACCCAGAGTAAGTAATGTAAAGAGCTCTAGTATGCTTAAGGGTTGAAGGTGATGTGAGAGTTTTGTGTCACAAATACAGGTATACAAAAGCAATCGGTTTTAGAGGCCAAGCTCTGAAGTGAAATTTGTTTTGTAGCAGAACTCTTTTTGTTTCCATGATCTTGGGAGTGGATACAGGTAGTCTGCAGCGAGTCTTACAGCGCTCAAGATCGTCCACAGAAAAGACGGGACTCTGCAATATGATTTAGCGACATTTACGCTAATGGTCTAATGGGAAAATGTATGTTTACCTCAATAAACCATTACATTACATTACATTATAGGCATTTAGCAGACGCTCTTATCCAGAGCGACTTTTACATTTTTTTTTTTTTTTTTTTTTACATAGTATCCATGATACAGCTGATGATATATATGAATGCAATGCAGGTGAAAGTACCTTGCTGTACAAAGGCAGTGGCAGATCTCCGATCTGGGAATCGAACCGGCAACCTTTCGGTTACAAACCCAGTTCCTTAACCATTATACCACACTGCCGCCCATACATACAAACCAAGAGTCTTTATTGTATGAGATTAATAAATATCTCCTTATTTTAATCAGTTATTTGTATTTGTCCACAGATATTGTCATAAACTGGACTTTGAGGGATTGGTGGTGACAGATGAAATCAATGATGCCTTTCGGTACATTAGAATAGGAATTAGCTTTCAGTCACTAAAGACCCAGCAGGGGAACATTATGAGATGAGCTGTAGACACACTAACTGTATCTGTGTAGGACCACTGTGTGTGTGTGTGTGTGTGTGTGTGTGTGTGTGTGTGTGTGTGTGTGTGTGTGTGTGTGTGTGTGTGTGTGTGTGTGTGTGTGTGTGTGTGTGAGAGAGAATATGTAGTTGGGTTGTGAATTCATGTTGTATATTCAATATTGCATCAACCCATTTTGCCTGTATTCAATCAACATTTGTCCTTAATTTTGGAGTTGAATCCAAGTTTAAATTTTTGTCTTCACCAACATTTCATGAAAGTTCATGAATGACCTAAATTAACTCAGCAAACTGTGAGTCGTTTATTTAAGTCGATGGAAAAAATGGCGGCTGAATCCAGGCCTAAGTCTCTCAGAGTTGCAGACACTTTCTCCTTTGCAACACTGTATTTATGGACTTTGTGAATCTTCATAATCCATGACGGGAGAATGTCCATCTGTCTCTGCAGCACGGTGCGGGCCACATCTGGGCCTGTCTTCAAGGGCGTCTGCAAGGCCTTTTCCAGGTCGCAGGGTCACGGCTTCATCCGTCCCTCTCACGGGGGAGAGGACATCTTCGTCCACATCTCCGAGTGAGTAGCCCGCCCCGAACCGAACGCGGCGACAACCGTGAAGAAGGCAGAATCATCAGTTTCACACTCCAGTCTGCCGTGCTCGTCGTGGTCCCCTTTGTGGGAATCTTGGAGTGTAAATAATTTAGATGTGTAACAGAACACATCTGTTGTTGCCAGTGGCAACCTGCAAAGTTCAAATATTGGAGGCAGTTACATGTACATTACATTTGTTTGATAAATGTTCTTAAGCCATTTCTGAATGTTTGTGTTTGATGTTTAAAAATACGGAACTATATAGGTGACCCTTTTTTTAGGGGTAGAGACTTACACTGTTTGCTCTTTCTCGCTCTCTCTCTCTCTATCTCTCTCTGAACCAGCATCGAGGGAGAATATGTGCCAATGGAGGGAGACGAGATGACATACAAGGTGTGTCCCATTCCACCTAAAAACCTGAAGATCCAGGCTGTGGACGTGGTCATTACTCACCTCAACCCCGGTACAAAGCATGAAACCTGGTCTGGTCAGATAATCAGCTCATAGGCTTCAGCTCCGGCCAAGTGCTGACATGGAGGAGGCATGGACCGAATGAGGGGGCTAGAGAGGGGGGAGGGATGGACAGAATGAGGATGTAAATGTTAAAGGGTGACAACAGAAAGTGGCGAAAAGGGAAGTGGGAAGTGAAGGAGAGGTCATTTAAGGAAATGGGAAGTGAAGGAGAGGTTATTTAAGGAAGTGAAAGTCCAAACTGTTGACATGAAGTCACAAGTTTGATGATGGTTCAGCTGTGTACACTTGAAGGGGGAATATGTGGAAGAGTGACGAAGGAAACAGGGTTACACGTGTCTTTGTTTTTGGGAATACTAAAGGGGTACTGGAATGTGTTTTTGGGATAGAAGGTTGAAAATGAGAGGAGAATGGGGAGGGTGGGGGGTTGATTTAGACAAGAGTGGGCATAGAAAAGGGTGATCAAAGAGGATAGGATTTTGGTATTAGGTAAACACATATATTTTACTGTGAAATGAAAAGCAACAATTCTTCCGTAATTCCATTATTTTATCGCTCCTTGACTATATTTGTATTTTTTATCGTTATTTATGTTTATTTATTTATTTATTTATTTTCAGTCTCCAGTACTGATTTTGTGTTTACTGGGATTAATATCTGAGTTTGTGCTCTCTACAGACCCTTCAGATTTTATGCCTCTGGGCATTGTAGTAAAAAAAAATCCACATTACCATCGACTACTACAATAAGTACTGCCAAACTGACTACAGTTCCCATGGTTAATGTCCAGGCTATTCAGGGTAGATAATATAGCGTTGTAGTCCAGTTTGCCAATGTGGGCCATTACTTTATCTAAGTAAATCTCTGGTAATTAACAGGGTACAAACCCCCTTTTTCTATTATGATAGATATATCTAATTTAATCTCATATCTAATAACAGTCATTAATTGCACTGTGTAAAACCATAATCATTTATGTGCTTGAAGTGTGATAATATATAATTGTTTTTATCACATACACCATTATCATGTTGAGTATCTTTTATATCTATCCATTTCTTTTGCCAGTATTAAACTAATTTCTGATACTAAATGTACAAGAAAGTTTTTTTTGTTTTTTTTTCAACTGACTAATTCAGAGCACTTTCTTTTTAGTCAAACCACTGTGACTGGCTTTAGGTAATCACGATAAACCAATTGAAATAAAAACTTTGACCATTCACAGACTCCTTATGGTTGGCTGCGTCTTTTATAATCTATTTTATATGTCAAAACAACTCTTCAGTCTTTCAGTACAAGTGTACAACCAACACATTTCTTCCAACAGCTCCAGGTCCAAAAAAAGGCCTTCTGTTGTTTGGGAAGGGTACTAAAATAACAGTCAGGAAAATACAATAACTGGACTATGAAAATTACTTGGCAATGCTACAGTATACAGACGTGCTCAAATTTGTTGGCACCCCTGGTAAAGATGAGTAAAAAGGGTTATAAAAAATTCACCATTTGGTGAATTAGCTTAATCTCACACTGAAAAAATTAGAAAAATCCATCCTTTAATTAACATTAATTTATTATGAGAAAAAAAAATCCCTCATCAAGAAATAATTATTTTTAACAAAACCACATTGGCCACAATTATTGGCACCCCTGTCTGTATGCCACCGAATCAGAACATTTGACATGTTGTGTAAGAAAGAAACAATAATCAAATAATACATACAGTCCTTCACATAATGCTTTATTAAAAATACATCATTTTCCTACACTGCTTCCATACTTCATAATCATTAAAAACCCAGATATGGATTTGGACAAACTGTACAGTACCTGCCAATCATGAATAGGCTTCAGTGTGATGGTAGAGTTGATGGCAGCTCACAGCTACCTTATTCATAAATTTCCCCCATGTGACTTTTCAAACACATCCCTCCACATCCAGAATCATAACTCTTAACGGGAAGAACCCCAACCAAAAACAAATGCAAGCCAAAATTTAGACTGTTACGATAGTTAGCCAAAAGTTAAGATTGCTACAGATATTTACAATATTATGATAGTTAGCTTCTGTGTTCCTTCCATCCTCACAAAATCCTTTCTCTTTGTCTAGAGGGGTTCCTGTCGGTAACAGGAGTTCCCAGTGGAATTTGTTTCGGGAATATTCCCATTTTATGAACATGAACTACATGATTATTCATAAGACGCATCAAACTGGGATGTTTCAGCTTTAACAGGTAGAGAGAGAGAAAGACTCGGAACGTTAAGACCGCAGAGCCTTGACCTTTACTCTACAGAATGTGGGGTACCTCCGTGTACCTCCACCCGGCTGGGGCTCCCTGTCCAGAGGGCTGAGGGGTTAGGGAGTCCAACATATTCAAACAATCAGAAAAACAACTCGTAACATTTTCAGCAGCAAGCGGAGGAGGAGTAATGCTGCCTTAGGGTGGTGGAGCTGTAAAGCCAGGGCTCCTTGGTAAACGAGCACTGATAGCCGGCCTGCTAGACTGCTTTTCCCTTCCTTAAAAATCACATGGACTCTGCTGTGTTACAGTATGGCACATCACATGCTCACTTACAGTGACAATGTAAAGCCCTATATAAAAACAAATGTTTCATTATGACAACTGATTGGGGAAATAAATACAGTACTCTGTACTTTCTTTTCAAATAATTGTTGAGTCCACAAGATCTTTTGGCTGCTTTCTCCAAGTACAGAGGAAAGACATTTTTAAAGCAGAATGTCACTTCTCTCCATGTATAAAATGAATATAGTATTAAAACTCTTAGTTAAAATACTGAAATAAGGTAAACAAACAGAAACATTGATTCATGTTCCCTTTACATCTGTCAGTTTGAAGTTTGTGGATCAGTTAATACATACATACTGAATGGTTCCTTCTTGGTTTTGATGTTTGTGGATCAGTTAATACAAACATACTGAACGGTTCCTTCTTGGTTTCGATGTTTGTGGATCAGTTAATACAAACATACCGAATGGTTCCTTCTTGGTTTCGATGTTTGTGGATCAGTTAATACAAACATACCGAATGGTTCCTTCTTGGTTTCGATGTTTGTGGATCAGTTAATACAAACATACCGAATGGTTCCTTCTTGGTTTTTATGTTTGTGGATCAGTTAATACATACATACTGAACGGTTCCTTCTTGGTTTTTATGTTTGTGGATCAGTTAATACAAACATACTGAACGGTTCCTTCTTGGTTTTGATGTTTGTGGATCAGTTAATACAAACATACTGAACGGTTCCTTCTTGGTTTTGATGTTTGTGGATCAGTTAATACATACATACTGAATGGTTCCTTCTTGTTTTTTTTGTACATTATTCTTCACGAATGTACATTTTTCACATATGGATGATGTGAAATCAATCACTAGCAGCTACAGTACATATTAAAACCACAACACATAAGAGAAATAGGAGAAAGTCACTACCTCTGTCAGGAGGAATCACAAACAGCCTCTATGCTTTTTGTGTAGCACCAGTCTTAAACAGCAGGGGGAGCTGTTGCCCAGAAACCCGTCTGAGTCGCCATTGTGGTCAAGGCTCATTGTGGGGACCACTGAAGAACAGTTCCCTGCAGAGTCTGGCTGTGTCTTCGGGGGAGTGCACTGTGAAGCCAGTGGTCCGTGGGTCATTGAATATTTCATAGTCATTACCTCCCTAAAGGTGTTCAAAATAGAGAGTTAATACATTTTCCAGTTGCAGAATCTTTGAGGGTGTATGCAGTTCAAGTTCTCCAGTTCAAGTTCTCAAGTTTTCCCCTTATCACTAAACTTCAGAAAGTCATTTTTTCTTTTTTTCTCCCTTTCTCTCTGTCTCTCTTTTTCTCATTTGTTCTCTCCTAAGCTCCACAGCAACTGGGCTGTGAGTGACACACAAGCCATATATGGTCACGTCCAACCCCACTCCATGTTGGTGTGTTAGAACTACAGCTTTCCTCCTTTTATCTCAGTTCCACACTCCTTCCCTTCTCTCCTCATCTGCCACCTCATTTTTTCCCCTTATTTACACCTCCCGCACGCCTCTCTTCCTCACTTACAGGTGTGGTCTCATTGCCGAAAAAGTAGATGGCCTCCAGTCCCTCCCCCTCTAGGACGTCCAGACACAGTCTCTTGTCCCACCCCTCTGGGAACACGTCAAAACTAATCAGGCCCCCTGGTGGCACACACACACAAAAGGCACAGAAAAGAAAAAAAGAAGATGTATCAAAAAACATCCACGTGTTACATCCATAATTACAGAGTGACCCAACCAATACATTCTAATCATTTTAAAATAGAACATAAATATACTACCAAAGAGAGACAGAGGTGAGACTGTCCATTCCCATTGCATATTCCTCTCTCTCCCCTTCACTCCATACCCCAGGCTCTGAGATTTGAACATGCCTTTTATTAACTTTGGGAAAGGGGGCAGTGTCACGTAAATGGGGGAGGGATTTTGGAGATGACACTATAAAGCTGAGAATGCAATGTTTTAATTCGGTTTTCTATTAATGTTCTCTAAAAGCGTTGGTTTACTTTTCACCTTAAATAGCTTTTAAAAGTCAAAATCTCAATTACAATCAGTGTAGTCTTTGAAATAATACAATTTCTCTCTCTCTCTCCATTACCATAGTGCTTGAGGTCCTGTGGAGTATTACTGATAGGGTTGCGCCTTAGTATAGACTCCAATAACACACCTCATGCACTGGGGGCAGGGTGAAGCTGGCCTCCCAGGAAACTGGTAAAAGGATATTGGTGTCAAAGGGGAAGGGGCGGATCTGAGGTCAGAGCACACAGAAAAGACACCGTCACGGGGAAGAGAAAAGGGACGAACCCTAATGACTTGCTCTGAGTGGCAGAGTACTGTATTCAGTGCGTGAACAACCAGCTCCCACAGGGAACCTGAGAGGTGCTATAAAGAGCATGAGAGCAGTACAGCTCCCTACACACCCCACCATCTCTCTCTCTCTCTCTCTCTCTCTCTCTCTCTCTCTCTCTCTCTCTCTTTCTCTATCTCTCTCACACCTCTCTCCCTCTCAAGAGTAAAAAAAAGTAAAAATGATTACAGGGGCTGGGCAGCAGCCAATCAGACGTACGCAGGTCACAAACACCCCATTTCCCAGCCACCCCCTCCCGCCTCGCTCATCACTGGCCACACGACCGAAAATATAAAATGTCCGCAGCGTGAGATTTACAGCTCTCCCACTGCGGTGGCCGAAACGCACGGCATGAAAAACATTTCAGCCGAAGAGCCCTGCAACAAAATAACTCGGCTACCGCAGAGCAGACGCACGCCGTGCGAGTCCGTGCCAGCATTTCACGGGCACTGCGGCGAAATTACCCACAGGCCTCATTTGTACGGTGGCTGAGAAGTGCAAAACACAACGACATTTCACAAAACAACGACATTTCACAAAACACAACGACATTTCACAAAACACAACGACATTTCACAAAACGGAAAGGGTAGGACAACACTTCTTGTTTGTGATTGGACAGAACCCAAGCCCCTCAATGTAATTTTCTTTCACAAAACGGAAAGGGTAGGACAACACTTCTTGTTTGTGATTGGACAGAACCCAAGCCCCTCAGCGAAATTACGAATCCTACTATGGCCATGCCAAGACCCGCCCTCCTCTGTCTCTGATTGGCTGGTCGTTCTGTGCGCTCTACCCACCTCATCTTCTTCAGTCTAATGTCTTGTTTCCACTTGCACATTCGACCCGTTCCAGAGCCGCGCTGGCTCGACTTCTGAGCATTTCCATTAGTTCAAATTCGAGCCGCGCCAACGAGACCCACTCCAAAAACGGCCCGATTTGTCCTCTGGTGCTAGCTCGAATATAATGGAGCCGCCAGTGCGTTGCTATGGTGATTCACCACAGCAACGTAGCCGAAGAAGACGCGCTTACTCACTTTGTCGGCTGTTTAATAACAACAACAACAACAAAATGGAAAAAATAAACAACCCGTGGGGTTTCGAGGAAGTCCAGGCCCTTTTAATGATTTGGGCAGACGAGTCGGTTCAGCAGCAGCTGAATTCATCGCTCAGAAACGAGAATAAATAAATGTTAATTGAAAAAAAGAATCCGATCCAGTACGAAACTATTTTCTATGCCTATTTTGAACCGATCCAACGATCGCGGACTCTGCTGGTTTAAACAATTGAATGTGTTTAGCGAAGATCAATCCACATAAATAACGACTGGGAGGGAGGCTTTTTGTGATAACATATGTCTGCGCTGACAGATACGTTGTTGCTTTTGAAGCAACATATTCCACAACACCAACACAAACAAACGCAACTCGTAGTTCGCCATGTTATAATAGTGTGGCGATCCGGGGCGATTACGAGTGATGTAAATAATGTGTACATAGAATTGTTGTGTGTGTGTGCTTGTGCTGTGCAGACCAGTGCACGAGTGATAGGTGATGTAGCTGCATTACCAGAGCGTGTTCCAAATGCATTTGATGCTTGTACAGTAACATTGGCGGTTAGCATTCAAATATAACCTCCCGCCAGAACGGTGACTACTGTGGTAAACAAGTTGTAATAAAGTCCCGCCAAGTGTGGCGGCATGGGTTCAACCAGGTCCGCTCTAACGATGTTAGAGCGGGGTCAACGATTGTTTTGAGTGTGACCGAATTGATGAAGTGTGATTGGTTAAGGTGAGCTGCATGGCACCTATTAGAGGTCGCCATTGTTAGTAGCTCATTTGCATAAGCCATGCTATAAAGCTGGCTACAGTTCAGCGCGCGTTGTCTAGTTCTGCCTGTAACTTGTGAAGTGAAGTAATAAGAAGATTGAGCTCTTGCAAATAAACTTATCTGAACTCAAACCTGACTCCGACTCCATGGCTCGCCACATTGGTGTCAGAAGTGGGATGGCTGCGGGGACGATCTGGGAACAGATCCGCGAATTGGAACGTCAGGTGACCAAACAGATGGACGTTATCGCAGGAGCGTCTGCAAAGCGGCCCAAGAGTAGACCCGGGGGGCTCCCCGAAGGAGCCAGCGCAGCAAGACCGGAGCGAGGAATGCCGATTGGAGACCAGGCGGAGGTGCCCGCGCTGGTGGCTGACCCCGCGGCCGGGAACGGAGCGCAAGTAGGTCGGCTGGAAGCCAACGAGGACGCCCCTGCTTCCAGGCCGAGCCAAACGGCGGTGCTGGTGCAGCGACCGACCACACCGTTAAAGGCGGTGATCAAGCTACCCCGCTACACGGGGAAGGGTGAGCTAGAGTCGTACCAAAGCCAGGTACGATTCGCGGCTAGCTACAACGGCTGGGACGAGGGCCAGACAGCCACCCACTTAGCGTTAGCCCTGGAGGGCGAGGCCTGCCAGGTGCTTTTAGACCTGGACAGCGCCGAACCACTGACGTTGCCGGCACTGATGACAGCGCTGGAGCGCCGGTTCGGACAGCGGCAATTTCTGGAGGTGAGCCGGGAGAAGCTAACTACTAAGCTATCAGGCTGTTAGCTCGCCGCGGCTACCCCCAACTCGACAACGCAGGCCAGCAGGAGCTAGCCTGCCAAACCTTCATGCAGGCCCTCACTCCGGAGCGCCTACAACAACAGGTCCGCATCGCCAAACCAGCGTCCCTGGACGCAGCGCTTCGCGAGGCCGAGCGACTGGAGCTCATTCTGGGCACCACACCCAACGGGACCCCGGCTAACAAGCCCCGGGTCCGAGCTGCCGACTGCGAGGACGGCGAGGAGGTGAGATGGGTCCAGCGGAACCCCGATCGACCGCGGCAGCGACAGGAACGGGAACGACGCTGCTTCCGGTGCGATGAACCGGGGCATTTCGCCCGCGACTGCACCGCCCCTGCACCAAAAGCGAGAGCCCCACAGCCGGCGGGAAACGACGACGGGACGGCTCAGTGAGGAGACCGCCGTCCCATGCCCTGCCCCTCCTCAACCAGGCCCGGCCCCAAACCAGCGTTCGCGCGCCCAGCCTGCCCATCCTAGCGAAAATTCCATACTCACCAAGAGCAAAAGTTCAGTTTGATGCTCTTTTAAGAGCAGAGGAACAGGTCCACGAGACCGAGCCCCGTATTGGCAGGCTGGGAACGAAGACCGGGCTGTACTTGCCTTGCAGTTTGGACGGACAAGCCTGCTGGGCGCTGGTCGACACCGGAGCCACTATCTCCCTGGTAAGGCCGGGGGTACTTCGGGGTACTAGCGGGCTGCTTTCGGGTGCATGGACCCCTACCTCTACCCAGCTAACCTCCGTCACTGGGCAGAAGATGGGCATGCGTGGTAGTAAACAATTACAAGTGTGTGCGGGGGCCCAGCGAGTGAAACACGAGTTTTGGTTAGCAGATATAAAAGACGAATGCATTATCGGTTTAGATTTATTAGCCTAGTGGGGAGCTAGCATAAATGTGATAACCGAGACTATAACCATTGGTACCGAAACGCTGGGCCTCCAATCAAATTATGAATTAAAAGCGGCCCGCCGAACTAAATGCCCTGGGGTGCCCCCCAAACACTGTCGCCCCAGTTCTGTGCTTGCTATGACCACCGCTGATTCGCCGCTTGTTACCGTGGTACCACCTCAGGTTACAGTACCACCGCAGACGGGCGGGCTAGCCTCAGCTACCCAGCCCTCTGCGGAGGTGCTGCAAGCCGTCCAAGCATTATGGACGCGCAGCAGCAAAGGGCTCACACCGCAGCAGAGCCAGCAGCTTAAAGCCCTGCTTGTCCGTTACACTCACCTATTCGCTGTGCGGGACGAAGAATGCACACAGACCGAACTGGTTCAACACCAGATTGATACTGGTTCGGCTGTGCCCATTCGGTTACGTCCGCACAGGCTGTCTCTAGCCAAGCGAGAGGTGGCGGAGGACAAGATAAGGGAGATGGCAGCTGCGGGCATTATCGAGCCTTCTGAAAGCCCATGGGCGGCCCCTGCTGTCCTGGTTAGAAAAAAGGACGGGGAGTGGCGTTTTTGTGTAGATTATAGGCGTCTCAATCAGATCACAAAAAAAGACGCCTATCCACTTCCCCGCATTGACGAGGCCTTAGACCATATCGCGGGGTCCAGTTGGTTCAGCTCGCTGGACCTCCGCAGTGGCTATTGGCAGGTGAGGCTGTCCCCAGAAGCGAGGGCAAAATCAGCTTTCACCATAGGGCAAGGATTGTGGCAGTTCCGGGTCATGCCGTTCGGGCTCTGTAACGCCCCTGCCACTTTTGAGCGACTCATGGAGCGGGTGCTGTCGTCCGTCCCGCGGAGTTCCTGTGTCGTGTACTTAGACGACCTCCTAGTACACGCCAGCTACTTCGAGCAAGCCCTCGCTCATCTAAACGACGTGCTTAATGAGATTGGCCGGGCTGGGTTACGGCTCAATCCCAAGAAGTGTCAGCTGCTCCGGAGGGAGACAGCTTTCTTAGGGCACGTCGTTAGTGAGCAGGGTGTAGCCACTGACCCAGCTAAGGTGGCTTCTGTGCGGGATTGGCCGACGCCTAGCAATGTGGGTGAGCTGCGGAGCTTCCTGGGGCTAGTGTCGTACTATAGACGCTTTGTCTTAGGTTTCGCCACCCTGGCTAGTCCGCTTCATCGTTTGACCAATAAAGGTCAACCGTTCGAGTGGACAGGGGACTGCCAGAATGCTTTTGCCCAGCTGAGAGACGCCCTAACGGCGGCTCCCATTCTAGCATATCCGGACGTCGCGCGACCATTCATCGTCGACACGGATGCTAGCAATGTCGGAGTCGGGGCCGTGCTCTCTCAGGTGGGACCCGACGGGGAGCGAGCGGTGGCCTACTACAGTAGCGCGCTGAGCAGGGCAGAACGCAACTATTGCGTGCCTCGGCGCGAGCTGTTAGCGGTGGTCAAAGCGGTTCGCCATTTTCGCCCTTACCTGCAAGGCAGCCATTTCCTCATTAGAACAGATCACGCGTCACTAACCTGGCTTTTAAATTTTAAAGATCCGGAAGGCCAGGTGGCCCGCTGGCTCGAGCTGTTGCAGGAGTACGATTTCCAGATTCAGCACAGGCCCGGAAAGCTGCATGGTAATGCAGATGCGCTTTCCCGGAGGCCCTGTGCAGAGCTGGACTGCCGACCTTGCACTAAAGCCGAGCAGCGAGAGCAGGTGACGGAGATAGCATGCCCGGTTCAGACTGTAGAGAGTGAGGTTGGATGGCTGCCTCTTAGCCAGCAGGACCTGCGCCTAGCGCAAGAGGGCGACGGCGAGCTGCAGCAGGTGCAGAGCTGGATCGCGGCGGGGACACGGCCTGCATGGGGGGAAGTGTCGGCCAGTAGCCCAGCTTTGAAGGCTTACGTGAGTCAGTGGGGGAGCCTGACGTCGCAGGGTGGGCTGCTCTATAGGCGGTGGCAGGCCCCCGGGTCCGACCAGGACCTCCTCCAGCTGCTAGTGCCCCAGGTGCTTGGACTGGTGCATGGCTCTGTGGGGGCGGGGCACTTTGGCATCAGCAAGACCCTGCATCGACTGCGGAGGAGGTTCTACTGGCCTGCCTGCCGCCGGGACGTGGAGCTGCACGTCCATTGCTGCGACGCCTGCACGGCCAAGAAGGGGCCGACGCAGCGGTCGCAGGCCCCCCTCCAGCGGTACGTCGTGGGGGCTCCGATGGAACGGGTCGGGGTGGACATCTTAGGGCCTTTCCCCGTCACCGAGTCCGGCAACCGCTACGTGCTCGTGGCCATGGACTACTTTACCAAGTGGCCCGAGGCGTACGCAGTGCCGGACCAATCGGCGGACACGACGGCGGAAAGGCTCGTGACAGAGATGTTCGCCCGGTTCGGAGCCCCCGAGGAGCTACACAGCGACCAGGGGCGAAATTTTGAGTCGCGGGTGCTGGCGGCTGTGTGTAAGCGGCTGGGAGTGGCCAAGACCCGCACTACGGCGTTGCACCCCCAGAGCGATGGACTTGTTGAACGCTTTAATAAGACACTGGCCACCCAGTTAGCCATTCTAGCCAGCCAGCACCAGCGGGACTGGGACCGCCATTTGCCCCTGGTCCTGTGGGCGTACCGCTCCGCCGTGCAGGAAAGCAGTCAGTGCTCCCCCGCTGCGCTCATGTTCGGGCGCGAGCTGAGAACGCCCGTCGACTTGGTGTTCGGAGCTCCGCCCGGACCAACAGAGCACCACCAGTCAGAGGCCGGGTATGCGCGGGCTTTGATCGAGCGTCTGGAGACCGCCCACAGCTTTACCCGCCAGGCCCAATCCACCGCGAGTTTTAAGCAAAAGCGAGCGTATGATGTGCGCTGTCGGGGACAGCCCTTCACCAACGGAGACGAGGTCTGGATCTACTGTCCGATTCGTAAGAAGGGTCTGTCCCCGAAATTGCAATCGCATTGGCGGGGCCCTGGTGAAGTGGTGGGCCGACTTAGCGAGGTGGTCTATCGAGTGCGCATGCCCGGCCGGAGGAAACTGGTGGTGCTTCACCGGGATCGTTTAGCTCCTTACCGGCCGCTGCTGGATGGTGTCGATGAGGGGATGGGCGTCGGCGAGGATCAGCCCGCTTTACGTGCGCCCACCCCTCCTTCACCAGAAAGCCCAGCAGCGGCTGAGGGCCCGAATCGCCCTTCTCGCCAACGGAGAACCCCTGCCCGTTTCCGGGACTTTGTACGTGAGTGCGGACATTTTAAGGGGTCGCAGGGGACTGCTGACCCCTTAGGTGGGGGCAATGTGGCGATCCGGGGCGATTACGAGTGATGTAAATAATGTGTACATAGAATTGTTGTGTGTGTGTGCTTGTGCTGTGCAGACCAGTGCACGAGTGATAGGTGATGTAGCTGCATTACCAGAGCGTGTTCCAAATGCATTTGATGCTTGTACAGTAACATTGGCAGTTAGCATTCAAATATAACCTCCCGCCAGAACAGTGACTACTGTGGTAAACAAGTTGTAATAAAGTCCCGCCAAGTGTGGCGGCATGGGTTCAACCAGGTCCGGTTTTGAGTGTGACCGAATTGATGAAGTGTGATTGGTTAAGGTGAGCTGCATGGCACCTATTAGAGGTCGCCATTGTTAGTAGCTCATTTGCATAAGCCATGCTATAAAGCTGGCTACAGTTCAGCGCGCGTTGTCTAGTTCTGCCTGTAACTTGTGAAGTGAAGTAATAAGAAGATTGAGCTCTTGCAAATAAACTTATCTGAACTCAAACCTGACTCCGACTCCATGGCTCGCCACAATAGCTAACATTAGCAAGGTACTTTGGAACAGCTGTGTCGCGTTACATAGCACCGATACATAACGAATCTCTGGCGGAGAACCAGCTCGGATTAATGGAAAAGCAATTTGAGCCGCGCTGTACGTCTCGCATTTGGGTTGGGTTGGCTCTGGAACGGGTCGAATGTGCAAGTGGAAACAAGACATAAGAACGCGCTCGATTGCCCTGTTCTCGAAATTCAGGGAGGTAAACGTTACAGGATAAAACGTACTGACATCCATAAGCGTATGTTTTTAATAAATACCACCAATGTTGATAACAGTTCTTATATATTCTACTATTCTAGCACAATCTAGCTCGTTTCTACTGTTCTAACTAGTGCTAGCTGATCACTGAGGGGAAATCAAGTTTAATAAAATAAATGAATACGTTACGTTTTTTAGTAAATACCACCAGTGTTTCGCAGTGTTGATAACAGTTCTTTGTGTCATTGAAAAGTCATTAGTCACAATGTTCATTTTCACAAATCTATACAAAACCTGATCTCATAAGTCTGTTCACTTTCCTGCAACGCTGAGGGTTTTATTCTTGGTTTTATGACATGCAAGGTCATACAAGTTTTCCCTGGGCATGTTTTCTTATGCCTTGTGTGCATGTAGGCCTAAGTGAGTTTGTTCACAGGCAGATAGAAGACGGTTAAACCCGATAATGGAACAGCAATAAAGTGTGACCATATTTGGTCCCTTTATGTACAATAACTATTCCAGCACACTGTAACATCCTATGTGACTAATTACTTTTCAATGAGACACATAGGATAATTGTTATCAACACGGGCGGTATTTTTTTTTTTTTTAAACGTATGCTTATTTAACTTGAATTCCCCTCCGAGTGATCAGCCAGCTGATTTTCTAGCTAGCACTAGAATGTGCAATGAGACACATAGCCTAGAACTATTATCAACATTGGTGGTATTAAAAACGTAAACTTATTTTAGGCTAATGGATGTCAGTACACGTTTTATGCTGTAACGTTAGTTAGGCTACCTGAATTTGCATGCAATTTCGGAAAATAAGTTACTGCAATGCGCTCCAGCGAAGAGAGTCACCTTAAACTCAAACAGAGGGTTGGGTGGGTAGAGCGCACAGAACGACCAGCCAATCAGAGACAGAGGAGGGCGGGTCTTGGCATGGCCATAGTAGGATTCGTAATTTCGCTGAGGGGCTTGGGTTCTGTCCAATCACAAACAAGAAGTGTTGTCCTACCCTTTCCGTTTTGTGAAAGAAAATTACATTGAGGGGCTTGGGTTCTGTCCAATCACAAACAAGAAGTGTTGTCCTACCCTTTCCGTTTTGTGAAATGTCGTTGTGTTTTGTGAAATGTCGTTGTGTTTTGTGAAATGTCGTTGTGTTTTGCACTTCTCAGCCACCGTACATTTGGCTACAATGTGGGCCTAAAGTAAAGCGTCGCAAATCACAAAAAGCAAAGGACAAACTCTGCGCATCCAGAGCATCTGAGGCATAAACGAACCACACAACAACGGTCCACAAATGTCATCTCCAATTCACTCCATTGTCTTCTCCCCTTTGAATTTTCCTCTATACAGAAGCTACAGGAGCAGCAGATTATAAAGCACTTCGACCGGAATTCCTGCCAAGTGTACATTACTCTGAAAAAGGTCAAGTTCCAGCTGGTAGGAACACCTCGACAACAAGCTCAGCTCCCACAGAACATACGCGGAAGGCAGGAGGAGGGTGTTAATGACTCTCCCCCGCTGCCAAACACAACACGGCTGCTCCTGGATACCCTCCTAGTAACAGACAACACAGAGTTCATTATGTACAGACTGTAGACACACACTGTAGACTGGACAGGGCAAAAGCAAGCTGGCCATACAAATTAGCACAACTGCCAAAACACTCCACGCACGCACACACACACACACACAAACACTTAAAAACAACACACAGGCTACACAACAGAAGTTGGCTCCTTTAAACTGAGTCATATAAATTTAGTCCAGAGAGTGAAATATGAGCGTGGGCAAACACGGGACATCTCTTTGACTCGTGATACAAGAAACAACCGGTTTGTGTTTCCTACACGGCTGCTAAATTTACACAGTAGTACAGTACACGCTGAGGCAAAGCTGCTGAGTATGATAGCAGTGTGCTGTTTGTCTACTCAGGATCCAAAGGTCAAGAGTGCCGACTCCCAGACAGGCAAGGATCACAACTCCAATCAACAGTGACAGCGAGTTGAAGCTTTACAGGAAATAATGTGCACAAACAGGCAATTACGTGCACACGCACCTGCACAGTTTATAAAAAGACCTTTCTCTAGCAGAATAGAGCACAGGCAGATGCTTCCTTGTCTTCTCTGACCTCTCTCACTCACCCTTGGTGAACCGAAGGCCCTTCCCAGCGAACTCCTTCTGCAGGGCGGCAACAAACTTCTCCCGGATCTTCTCTCTCTGGGAGGGACAAAAGAGCAAGGCATCAGCCAAGTGCCACCACGGCAGGGTCTAACACAAACACGTCCTGGCAGCCTGCGCTCCAGTGAAGCTTACGCAAATTCACACACCACGCCAGGACATGCCACACCATGCCGATACCTTGTCAATTTCAGAAAACTCGATTCGCTCCTCGAGCGTGCAGCTACGACCAATGGGGGAGATGTTGAGCATTCCATTCCGGAACTCAATAAAAGTGCCCCTGGGGAGAACAGGGAAATGAAGAGAGCGATAAAACTCACATATAAAAAAGAGAAAGTGCTTTAGATGCACTCAGCTGGTATTATCCTAATTTCATCAAACAGTGCGTGGCACATACTATGGTGTGACCAATTGTGGTAAAAATCAAAACAGCTGACACATTAGACTGTCGCAACACAAAATGGATATTCGGGAAGCTTCTCTAAAATATGTAACAGTGTAGCAAGAATTGCCAGAATCAACAGTACTGTTAGCAGGAGATGCTAGTTTTCAGCAACCCACACCCAAACTCGATGAAGTTTGCACTTATGGGGTGCCAGAGCGTATCCATGGCGACTCCTCACCTCTTCTTGGGCAGTTTGATGAGCCCCATGTACCTGAGGCAGAAGTTAATGAGATCCTGCAGCAGCTCCTCCCCCAACTGGTTCTGAATGGCCTGACAAAGGATACAGGAAGTCCAAATGTAAACGCCACCAGCCATGACAGTACCACATCTCAGCAATAAAATAAAATAAGACAAACAGCCACGCCCCTGAGTGACGCTTGCTTGAATTCCAAGGTCTTTCAACTGGGCAACACGTTTGCAGAAAAATTATTACGTGTATTCAATTCAATTTATTTTGTATAGCGCTTTTTTACAGAGAACTGTCACAAAGACGCTGTACAGAGAAACAGAAAGAGAATTGGGAAAAAGCCAGGCCTGAACCCCCGAACAGCAAACAAGATAAAAACACCCCAGTGGGGCGAAAAACACTGTGGTGAGAAAAAACTCTCTGATGGGAAGAAATCTCGGAAGGAAGCTGGCTAGAGAGGGAGCCCATCCTTCGCTGGTCAGCCCGGTTTAAAGGTAGAATGGATGGTAACAGAATGTAATGAGGGAACTAAGTAAGGTATTGAAGCTTTCTTATCATAACAATAATTGAAAATATATCGATCATGAGAAATACTGAAAACTGAAGTGATTATAATTTAAAAGTGGCAGAGACCACAACCTCTCTCTCTCTCTCTCTCTCTCTCTCTCTCTCTCTCTCTCTCATAGAGCTAAGAGTCCAACATTTTAAATCAGAAAAACAATGTTTTAATCTATAAGTGCAAAACTCTGGCTCTTTTCTCCCCCATACTTCTCCACTTTGATATTTTTTCTGTTGCACAATGAGAAAATCTAGCCCAGATCATGGGCCCCTCTACAGGAGACATGCGCCAGTTCGCCACGGCTCCCTTGTACGAAAACCACACTGACTTCTCGTCACATTTCAGGGTAATCCCCTTAAAAACATACAGATGACTACAGAGGCCTATTAACCACAAACTCTCTCTCTCTCCCCGTTTCATTTTTGGTTCCTTAGTTCATCTCACCTGTTTGGAGATGAGTTTCCCATCCTTGTACTGCACTGTGCCGTTTTCCGTGAACACGTAGTCAAACTTGTGTATAACTACACAAAAAAAGCAAATACATGAAGGCATTATTTCTATAATTAGTCTACTGCTACAATCTGATAAGTGAGTTATGTAGTTAGGGAGTCACTAGTGGATTTCTGAGACCTGGGCTGTGTCCAAATCAGCACCCTTCTATACTATTGAGTATGCTTGTTGAGTACACTGGTTGAGAAAGTAGTTAGATAGTCACTGTCCTACGTACCCACACATGACATTAAATATTCCCAAGCAAGTTTTTTGGTGCGAACAACATTTCAACCTGCAAAGGTCAGGCACAGCGATACCTGACAAAAGCATTACACTGGGAGCTTTTGATTCAGGGTAATTTTCCTCGACAGTCTACTTCATACCCCCGGCACCTGTGTATTATTTTCAGACGTACTCATGCTACCTTGCTCTTTACAGCATCGCATTGCATGGCATACAGGTATACATATGTAGCTATCGAGTTTAGAGCATGGTGATGTATACAGTATATGTTTCACATCGGACTGTTATTCCCCTTTAAACGCGGCAGTTAGGTCAGTTAATGTCAGTTACAATATGAGCGAATCTGTGTGTTTGTGCTGTTTAAGGTGTTTTTAAATATGTGGGTGGACAGGGCTGTATTGAATATGGGTAAACTGTTTTTTAGCTCTGGAATTGAGGATGGCTGTTTACTGTTTCAAAACTGGGATTACACTAGCTGCAATTTATATCAACTGAAAATATAGCCCCCCGAGAGGAAGAAGGTGCAGTTCAAAGCAGAAGATGAACTATGAAGATGATCTCCAGCTAGCTGGCTGTACACTTGTTTGGTGCCGTTAGGGTTGCCTAATGCTTAATGTATGCCGTGTTGTCTAAGCCAGGGGTTCCCAAACTTTTCCATGCCAAGGACCCCCAAATAGCCGTAGCCTCTGGCTGGGGCCCCCCTATTGCGAAATGGCTTTTAAATTACACTGGCAAATATTAAAAAATCAAACATACAGCTTCTTCAAACACAACACAATACTTTTGACCCTATTTTGATTCCATAATCGGGTCGTTGGCAGCTCAACGTAACGCTTTGACTGACAGGCAGACGGCTGCGATTATTGTTATTGGCTGCGATTGAAAGAAGGGCCTGGCAAAGACCTCATTTCGATATGAAAGGACTTATAACAATTTATGTTTTATTTTAAACCGGCACAATAATCTTATGAATTGAATTGAAATGTATTTTTTAAAATAAATTTTATTATTATTATTATTTTTTTTTTGCATTTTCCATTTAACTCTCCCTTCCAATTGGCCCCCCTGGCGCCCCCTGGCGGCCCCCCGTGGGGGGCCAATTGGAAGGGAGAATTAAATGGAAAAAGAGTGACACCAATGACGATGATGAAAAACACCTTCATCCCCGTTCCCCAGCTGCTCCGCGATCTTGGAGTAGTCTGACCCCCCGACCACTCCGATCTTCACCTTCCTCCGTAGAGACTGGAAGAACACATCCAGCTGGGGCTCGATCTTCTACAGGTTGGACAGACAGATTGTCTGACTCGCATGACAAATGCAAAACAACAACAACAACAACAGAAATCTCCACTGGTACACAAGCGTACAACTCAGATTTACAGCATAATTGAGTTGAGCTGAAATGTATTGCTGGCAGCCCCTTGTTCTATGTGGCCTGTAGTCCATACCCCGCTACTGTATAAGAGTGTGTATACTCTCGTTTAAAAATACAGCCTTCCATGGATAGAAAGTTTGCCCTCTTTTTCCTTTTGTTGAGAAAGGGCCCGCCAGGAGACACGTCCAGCTAAAGCGCTAGTCCTCTGCACCAGGCTAATCCTCTGCGACCTTTTCTGATCCAGGGACCCCCCACCCAGGCTCAAAAGCATCCGGGAGACCCCCATCATAAGTATAAAATAATTATTTTTAGTTTAGTTTTATACTTTGAAATATTTACCCAAATCTATATATGGTCATTGCATATCAAGTCTGGCCCGGGACCCCCTGCAGAACCTTCAAGGACCCCCAGGGGTACACATACCTCCTGTTGAAAACCCAGGCTCTGCACAGTGAAGAGCCCCGCGTTCCGGATGTGAATCCACACTATGCCAGTATTGCCTGTGGCTAGGAGTTCCACGGGGGGCTATACACAACTCCCAAAAGTGTCACCCATAAAGGGACGGTTTCAGTCTGCAGGGAATCCCCCACCTCATCTTGTAAGTGACCCAGCTGCTCCAGCAGCTGTTGGTCTCCAGTGCAAAGACTGCGCAGCTCAGCTGGACTGCAGAGCGAAAGAGGAGCAGTCTGCACTCTCCCCCTAACGACGAGGGAAAGTCGCTACAATGGGACGGGCCAACAAATAAAAATGCCAATTCCAAAATGGCAGAATAACCTCGCCTTAAAAAAGCTCAGAAAAACAGTGTGATTGTGTGGTTAAGCTGTGGGCCCCACCCATACAGGCTCTTATGTACTCAACAGCCCAGGGAAGGGAGGTGTTTGGCAGCCTGCCTGTAGGCTGGGAGAAAGGGGACTTTGCTGTGGAGGCCAGCAGCCGTCTCCCTGCATAGCACAGCTGCATCGACAGGGCTAACAAAATCACCACTTCATGGATACCACTTATCAAAGGAGTGTGTTTGAAAAAAGCTTCATGGCGCTAAATAGTATGAATACCTACATTGCATATGCTTGTACACACGTGTGCATGTGTGTGGTCTTAATGTGAAGACCTTATGCATCACCTAATTTAGATATGGCTAATATCAGGAAATGCAAATAGAGTTCCTTATAGCAAAGATCAAACAAACATTCAAATACAAAGATTTGGCCAAGTAATATGTTGGTATTTTCAAAACGATTATAATATGAATGATGTTAGTTCGCTATGATGCCACCTCGAGGCCACAAAAATGTTAATGAAAGCAGGTCAGAGGGCAAACTGTTATCTTGAGACGTGCACGCAAACACGCATTTCGCTTGTACACGGCAGACCTGTAATTTTCAGATAGTATCTGCGCAATATCTACGTTCCTCCAGTGATTCACAGAACAAATTAAATGCCGGTTTACGATTTTCCAATCCTTATGTTCATAGACAGAATAGACTTCGTGGGTTCAGGCGTGATAAGAAGGTTGTGGCAATATATAGCCTAGGTTATTCACACAGTGAAGGGTGTGGAACGCAACCTCATCACCTGATATGAACCCAGAACTGTATTATTTACAGTTTTAAATAGAACACATTAGTCCAGTCTTAGCTACTCTACATTGGCTACCTGTAACCTTTAGAATTGACTTTAAGGTCCTCCTCCTCACATACAAAGCTCTAAATGGACAAGGACCTAGCTACATTGCAAACTCCCTAACAAATTACACACCAGCTAGAACACTCCGATCATCTGATGCAGGTCTATTAGAAATCAACAGAAACAGTTATAAAAAGATTGGTGATGCAGCCTTTGTTAACTATGCCCCAAAACTGTGGAATGCACTACCCTCAAATATCAGGGAAGCTAACACCTTAGAGATATTTAAAAGGCAGCTTAAAACATATCTTTTCACCAAAGCATTTGACTGACCCGCCTTCATCATTATCCCTAAATACTAGTTCCAGTTTTGCTGCACTCTGACTTGCACTTTTAATATTACTCTGCACTGAACACACTAATGTTTAATTTTAAATTTTAAATTTTATATTTTTAAACTTTAAATTTTTTAACTGCCACTATTTATACTCCATCCTTTGTTGTAACGAGATTATGGTAACTCAAGTAACCTATTAGAACACTAGGATCTGATATGATGTTTGATTAATGTGTTAATGTTTGTTTGAAACGAGATTATGGTAACTAAGTAACCTATTAGAACATTAGGATCTGATATGATGTTGATTATTATTTTATACCTTTCCCATTATATAAACTGCACTTGCTGCTTGCCTTCACTGTCATTATTTTATTGATGTAAAGCACTTTGAGCTACAATCCTTGTATGAAATGTGCTATACAAATAAAGTTTTATTATTATTATTATTATTATTATATTATTACTTCCGTGCATTTCTCTGAAGACGAAATGCAGCCTGTTGACAAATCATCTGTAACATTATCTCAGAAATGGCGCGCAAAACAAATGTATATTATTATAATACAAACAACCCACCAATCGATCTATAGCCTTTACACAGCGCAGTGATAAAAAGATAAAATATAACGTGTAGCCTATATGGGTATAGAACAAAGATGCTTCCTTTTATGATATCTATTCGAAAAACAGTGTTCACTTACTTCTCTAGCAGGTGTCAGGGTGCCGTCCACGTCAAATAAACACAAGACATTCCTTGGGGGAAGACAATTATTTTCATCCATTTCCACAAAAGTAAAATTACTGTAATGATGTAATGAACATTAATATTCGTGCAAACAATGTAGCTGACCGAAAATATATCCAAGGGGTCTTAAGCTGGTATTTCGAAAAAACGAAGCTAATGGAAACCTTATGCTACATTCTAAAATATAAAAGAGAGATAGTAGTGATACAAAAGTTCTGTAAAATTATACTTTAAAAACTTCGCTCATCTGTACATTTCTATAATTTCTGCATAGCCGTACCACATTTTTGTAATACGGGGCAGTCAGTGGGTACACATTTGCTCCACTGTTTTTTGATGAGAGCGTTCTACGCTATGGTTCTACACAGCCAATAAAAACATAGTGTGATGGTCAGGTGTGCAAGGGGGTGTTAACTGTCATTGAAACGCCTCGGGCGTGCCGTCAACCTTCAGATACTGAAGCGAATAACATCAGTGTGAAATAAAAATGATACACATAATTCAAACAAGTGCTATTTATGTGGAAATTTGAACAAGATAAAATGAAGACAAACATTAAATTCTTGTACGAAGTACGTTTACTATTGTTGTTGTTGTTGATGTTGTTGTTGTTTTTCCATGTTTGTCCTCTAGGCGGCAATCTAAGAACAATACTAAACCTCAGCTGAGGAAAATTGAGAAGTCAAACGTTTCACCACCTGTCTCATACAAAATTCGGAGCACGGCTACAGAACCCTATGCTCTATGAGGACTCCATTCTACAAATATATGTAAAAGTTTAAACAAATATAGACGCTGACCTGGGAATATCGGTCCTGGATCCTAAAACTCCAGTGCACTTCAGTTTGCCTTAAAGTGGAATTCGTTTTAGCTAGCCCATGCAAAAGGTCTGTAAAAAGCATATATGATCATACTTGCAAAGTTTTATTCTATATTTGTATACAATTCTTATACAATATCTCAATGTTTTTTATGCGGAGTACCATGTCGTTCGGGAACTATTAAATTTTAGTCTGAAATGTATGTGCTAGTTCTACCACATATTTATTTTACAAGTTTTGTATGTGGCATATGTGATTTTTATAGGTTTTGTGCAGACATTTTGCATATGGGGGAGCCATGTGTTATTGCTGAGAACTGTCACTGAGTAACCGACACAGCTGCAATAAAACTTTAACAAACCTGATCAAACCAAACAATAAAAACACAGACATTACCTCAGGCTAAGGTTATTTGCACTGATCCCTCATTACATTTCTGTTACCATGCGTTCTTCCTTTACTATTAGCCTAGATGGGACGCAAAACTAATAACACAACCAATGATTGGTGCAAAACAAATACCATGACCATTGGTGATGTTATTGGTTTTGCACACGCTAAAGGTCTTAGTAAATCAGCCTCTAAGTGTTTTTCTTTCTACTCTGGTTTTTCTTTCTTGTTACATCAATTTCTCACCTTTTGGGGGTTCAAACCCGGTTTTTGCCCAATTTTCCTTTTTATTTCCTCTGTAAAGCATCTTTGTGACAGTATCTCTGCACTATATGAATACAATTAAATTGAACTGAATTAAGCCCCACGCCTCCTACCTGTACACGCACAAGTCTCAGGATCCAGCATTCTCTCTGAGAACTTGGTCTGCCTTGAAGTGACCAAGACTAGTCAGCTACAACATGGCTTCTTTTCTCACGAGCAGCAAATCAAGAGAGGTTCCTAGCGAAAAAGTGACTGCCACTGAATCTGTTTCAACTGCCACTGAGTCTGTTTCAACTGCCGCTGAGTCTGTTTAAACTGCCGCTGAGTCTGTTTCAACTGCCGCTGAGTCTGTTTCAACTGCCATTGAGTCTGTTTCAACTGCTGCTGAGTCTGTTTCAACTGCCGCTGAGTCTGTTTCAACTGCCATTGAGTCTGTTTCAACTGCCGCTGAGTCTGTTTCAACTGCCGCTGAGTCTGTTTCAATGCTCACACAATGAGCAATCCCAGAGAAGCCTTTTTTCATTCACAGAACATAATCAGCCTCCCACGAGGGCGTGGAAAACTAAACATCTGACTGCAACCAGCACCTCACAGCCAAATAACCAAAAGGGAGATAACTGAATATTTGGCCCAGCAGTGCCTCCATTGACCCTGTTTTTGATTCTGCCCTTTACTTATCAGATATTTTATTTATTTATTTATTTATTTTTACATATCAGATTTATTTATTTATTTATTTATTTATTTATTTATTTATTTATATTACCATATCTGAAATGCAGTGGAAATTAGGTGAACTTTGTTCCTTGAAGGACTCTGGTGTATAATATAGGGTGATTCATTATAAAACATGTCAGATTGTGAATTAATTGTTTCAGGGTCTGTTATTAAGGTAATATGATAGTAGGGAAAATACTACCCATAACAAAGCTATCAATGATAAGTGTCTTGTGCCTCCAAAAAGAGGATTCAGTCTGGGAAATCTAGACAAAAACCACAGACACCAACCTCCTGAAAAGCTGACTGCATTGTCCTTACTCCTAGCGTACACAACCGAACTGGGCAACATGGCCTAAACCAAATAGTGGTTCATCAAGGGCACAAACGCTGGTAGACCGGTAATTGGCACCCAGCAGCCAATCAGGTCCTTCCCTGGCATGATCACTGGCAGCGTTGCGTTTCTTCTTTTTTTTTCTTCCTCTTCAAACGTCATTGCACCTTAATAACAGCAATAAAAAATACAAACAAGATGCGTCAGTCAGCTTTGGCAGAATTTTAGAAGAGTTAATTAAATCTAGGCCAGCTATTAAATCTGTACTTTAAACCCGCCATTTATTATCAATGCTCTAATAGATAAATGTTTAACCCGTGAAGCCAAAAGATAAGATATATCAGGAGCCAAAGGCAGAGCAGTTCACTGCATTGAGTCTCGTACAGAAATTCGGCCATTTTGCCACTCATCTCACGGATGGAAAGAGACAGGTGTGATGCACAAAATGTTCTCTTTTAAGTTTTCTGTATTTTTCCAACAGTTATGAATAAAAGTAAAAATTGTCAAATTGTTATGCAATGGTGTGTAAACCAGTTGGAGAAAGATTGATATGGTAGAGAATTTGCTCTTGAACATCATGGACCATGTGATATTGTCTTTCTCCAGAGAGCACTACAGTAAAACCACGGTGCAATAAAATGATAAATGATGGAAGCAGAGCAAAAGCAAAGGAAACTAAAGAGTCATCTTCCTGTAATAAAAAAAAAGTAAACACATTTTTGTAAATTTGTGTACAATAAAATGTTCTGTGCTAAATCAACTCTGATATAATGTATTTGGTTCCGACACAAACTATTTCTATATAAATATATAACTCCATAAACTTTGTTAGACTTGAATTAACACTGATACATTTTTACTGTGGATGTGTGCACTCAATAGTATAAAAACACTTGTTCTATGTGTATTTCTATGCAGGAAGAAAATATAACGAGAAAGATGTTATTAGTATTTTGGCATTTTTTGTATTTTGTACCATATTGTACTTTCACAGTGTGAAAGGATTGGCAATGTAAATTGTTATCACAAGTAAATTTATCTTGGTGTATTAACTATTTTGCAAAAGGATTTGTTATGTTTTGCCACAAAAAAAACCACTAGTTAGTTTAGAGAAGAGATGATAATTTGTTGGAAATGTAAAGATAGAGATACAGGTTAGTCACACTGTCAAGTACTCTTCTCACAATACACAATAAACAGCATTGTGCTGATTAATATTCATTAGTGTAGCACACTAATATGTAGATCAAACAGGGGCTGTCAGAGTAAAACTTTCAGATTGATTTATATTCATTAGTGTAGCACACTAATATGTAGATCAAACAGGGGCTGTCAGAGTAAAACTTTCAGATTGATTAATATTCATTAGTGTAGCACACGAATATGTAGATCAAACAGGGGCTGTCAGAGTAAAACTTTCAGACTGATTTATATTCATTAGTGTAGCACACTAATATGTAGATCAAACAGGGGCTGTCAGAGTAAAACTTTCAGACTGATTTATATTCATTAGTGTAGCACACGAATATGTAGATCAAACAGGGGCTGTCAGAGTAAAACTTTCAGACTGATTTATATTCATTAGTGTAGCACACGAATATGTAGATCAAACAGGGGCTGTCAGAGTAAAACTTTCAGACTGATTTATATTCATTAGTGTAGCACACGAATATGTAGATCAAACAGGGGCTGTCAGAGTAAAACTTTCAGACTGATTTATATTCATTAGTGTAGCACACGAATATGTAGATCAAACAGGGGCTGTCAGAGTAAAACTTTCAGACTGATTTATATTCATTAGTGTAGCACACTAATATGTAGATCAAACAGGGGCTGTCAGAGTAAAACTTTCAGACTGATTTATATTCATTAGTGCAGCACACTAATATGTAGATCAAACAGGGGCTGTCAGAGTAAAACTTTCAGACTGATTTATATTCATTAGTGTAGCACACTAATATGTAGATCAAACAGGGGCTGTCAGAGTAAAACTTTCAGACTGATTTATATTCATTAGTGTAGCACACTAATATGTAGATCAAACCGGGGCTGCCAGAGTAAAACTTTCAGACTGATTTATCTGCAGGGCCGAGGTGTCTGCAGGTTTTTGTGATTTTTTACAATCAGCAGCCAATTTAAACCTAGGCCTAACTTGACACTCAAAGATCTAGACTGTGGCCCTCTGGGACTGCAACAGGCAAAGCTGCATGGATACAGGGAAATCAATACTGATTTCTCACTTCAGAGTTAAAGATTACAGCACAAAATGTTCTGTGCTGATTTTGTTCCGTGTTTATGCTCGTGTCTGTATATGCATGTGTAAGTTCAGTTTTGCTTGTGAAAGGCGACGGACACCAATCACATTTAATAAAAAACCAGTATAGTCAAACACAAATAGGAAACAGTCTGAAGATTCTTAAACCGTTACTGTAGTTGAAAAACGATATTTTATTATTCTGGGTGCTGTTGAATTTCGTAGAATGACACAATCTTCTTCTCATTTATGGACAATAAGTTTCTGTATTGAAATATATAAGCACATTAATGACTCGTTAAGGCCTGTTACACACAGGTGGACACGGCATAGCTGAGTGGATGTAGATATCTGAGTACAAAAGAGGGAGCTACCAAGTGGATGTTTGTTCTGTTTTCCATGCATATAATAACGTGACATGAGGCCCAGATAAGTCAAGTTCACACACTCATATTAGCCAAAGATAGCATGTCTACATCGCGCCACGTGCCATACATGTATGCACACACGCACATTCATAAAAGGGTTCATGGCCAGGAGCTTTGGTTCTCTGATGTCAGTTTAGAGGGAAAAAAGATGATGCGCAGCTCAACCAAAAACGTGTTACTTTGTGCCTGAGTCTCCACTGAATTAATAAAGAGCAGACTAATGAACACTGAATCAAAGGTGAGTTGCTAGTTGTTTACCTCAGTAGGTAAGATATTTACAATGCTTCACAGTAATCAAAGTAATTAATCAATTAAACATGTCATTAAACTTTGTATTAGATCAAAAATGGGTGATTTAAAGTCAGAAGATTAAAAACAAAAGTTGTAAAAGTTGAGTGATTGTGTAATGTGTGAGGGAAATAATTTGAGGAAGGATGATGAGGAGGGATGTCAGAAAGAAAAAGGGAAGAGAATGATTTTGAGTAAGCAAAAATACTAGAGAAGCTGAAAAGGGGTGTGGCAGGTGAACCTAGTAGGTAAGAAAAAAGTAAATATGAATATTTAAATTGACATTTTAAGCATTTAGCCGACGCTCTTACCCAGAGCGACTTACAATTACTGTGCAAAAAAAGGCCTAGATGTTAAAATATGAGACAAAATGGGGTCAACAAGATCAAAAAAAGGGGGAAAAAATCACCCTGTGAAACTCTCCCATACTGTACTACAAAATCACCCTGTGAAACTCTTCCATACTGTACTACAAAATCACCCTGTGAAACTCTCCCATACTGTACTACAAAATCACCATGTGAAACTCTCCCATACTGTACTACAAAATCACCCTGTGAAACTCTCCCATACTGTACTACAAAATCACCCTGTGAAACTCTCCCATACTGTACTACAAAATCACCATGTGAAACTCTCCCATACTGTACTACAAAATCACCCTGTGAAACTCTCCCATACTGTACTACAAAATCACCCTGTGAAACTCTCCCATTCTGTACTACAAAATCACCCTGTGAAACTCTCCCATACTGTACTACAAAATCACCATGTGAAACTCTCCCATACTGTACTACAAAATCACCCTGTGAAACTCTCCCATACTGTACTACAAAATCACCCTGTGAAACTCTCCCATACTGTACTACAAAATCACCCTGTGAAACTCTCCCATACTGTACTACAAAATCACCCTGTGAAACTCTCCCATACTGTACTACAAAATCACCATGTGAAACTCTCCCATACTGTACTACAAAATCACCCTGTGAAACTCTCCCATACTGTACTACAAAATCACCCTGTGAAACTCTCCCATACTGTACTACAAAATCACCCTGTGAAACTCTCCCATACTGTACTAAAGAATCACCCTGTGAAACTCTCCCATACTGTACTAAAGAATCACCCTGTGAAACTCTCCCATACTGTACTACAAAATCACCCTGTGAAACTCTCCCATACTGTACTACAAAATCACCCTGTGAAACTCTCCCATACTGTACTAAAGAATCACCCTGTGAAACTCTCCCATACTGTACTACAAAATCACCCTGTGAAACTCTCCCATTCTGTACTACAAAATCACCCTGTGAAACTCTCCCATTCTGTACTACAAAATCACCCTGTGAAACTCTCCCATACTGTACTACAAAATCACCCTGTGAAACTCTCCCATACTGTACTACAAAATCACCCTGTGAAACTCTCCCATTCTGTACTACAAAATCACCCTGTGAAACTCTCCCATACTGTACTACAAAATCACCATGTGAAACTCTCCCATACTGTACTACAAAATCACCCTGTGAAACTCTCCCATACTGTACTACAAAATCACCCTGTGAAACTCTCCCATACTGTACTACAAAATCACCATGTGAAACTCTCCCATACTGTACTACAAAATCACCCTGTGAAACTCTCCCATACTGTACTACAAAATCACTGTGTGAAACTCTCCCATACTGTACTACAAAATCACCCTGTGAAACTCTCCCATACTGTACTACAAAATCACCATGTGAAACTCTCCCATACTGTACTACAAAATCACCCTGTGAAACTCTCCCATACTGTACTACAAAATCACCCTGTGAAACTCTCCCATACTGTACTACAAAATCACCATGTGAAACTCTCCCATACTGTACTACAAAATCACCATGTGAAACTCTCCCATACTGTACTACAAAATCACTGTGTGAAACTCTCCCATACTGTACTACAAAATCACCCTGTGAAACTCTCCCATACTGTACTACAAAATCACCCTGTGAAACTCTCCCATACTGTACTACAAAATCACCCTGTGAAACTCTCCCATACTGTACTACAAAATCACCCTGTGAAACTCTCCCATACTGTACTACAAAATCACCATGTGAAACTCTCCCATACTGTACTACAAAATCACCCTGTGAAACTCTCCCATACTGTACTACAAAATCACCCTGTGAAACTCTCCCATACTGTACTACAAAATCACCCTGTGAAACTCTCCCATACTGTACTACAAAATCACCCTGTGAAACTCTCCCATACTGTACTACAAAATCACCCTGTGAAACTCTCCCATACTGTACTACAAAATCACCCTGTGAAACTCTCCCATACTGTACTACAAAATCACCCTGTGAAACTCTCCCATACTGTACTACAAAATCACCCTGTGAAACTCTCCCATACTGTACTACAAAATCACCATGTGAAACTCTCCCATACTGTACTACAAAATCACCATGTGAAACTCTCCCATACTGTACTACAAAATCACCCTGTGAAACTCTCCCATACTGTACTACAAAATCACTGTGTGAAACTCTCCCATACTGTACTACAAAATCACCCTGTGAAACTCTCCCATACTGTACTACAAAATCACCCTGTGAAACTCTCCCATACTGTACTACAAAATCACCCTGTGAAACTCTCCCATTCTGTACTACAAAATCACCCTGTGAAACTCTCCCATACTGTACTACAAAATCACCATGTGAAACTCTCCCATACTGTACTACAAAATCACCCTGTGAAACTCTCCCATACTGTACTACAAATCACCCTGTGAAACCATACTGTACTACAAACACCCTGTGAAACTCTCCCATACTGTACTACAAAATCACTCCATACTGTACTACAAAATCACCCTGTAAAAAAAAATTGAAACTACCCATACTGTCAACCGTTAGGGCAATACTTAAAAAGTTCAAAGCCAACTGGAACTGTTACAAACTTGCCTGGAAGATGACCCAAGTTTATTTTGTTCCCACGCACAGTGAGGAGGATGGTACGAGAGGCAAAAAATTCCCAAGGATCACTGTTGGAGAATTACAGAGGAAAGTAACATCTTGGGGTCATCAAGTCTCCAAAACTACCATTAGACGTCACCTCCATGCCAACAAATTATTTGTAATTTCACCACAAATATAAGCCCCTGGAGTTTGTTAAACGCTACTGGAACTTTGACTGGAACCGTGTTCTATGGTCAGATGAAACGAAAATTGAGCTTTTCGGCAACCAACACCCAACAAAGTGGGTTTGGCGTAAAAAGAAGGATGGCTATATCGAAAATAACCTGATCCCCACTGTTAAGTATGGTGGAGGTTCCTCGATGTTGTAGGGATGTTTTTTTTCCGAAGGCCCTGAGAACCTTGTTAGGGTACATGGCATCATGACATTTTTTATCTGAATCTGGCTGCCTCTGCCAGGAAACTAAAACTGGGTCGTCGTTGGATCTTCCAGCAGGACAATGATCCAAAACATATGTCCAAATCAACACAAAAATGGTTAACTGAACACAAAATCAAGCTTCTGCCATGGTCATCTCAGTCCCCTGACAATAAACTCCATTGAAAACCTGTGGGCTGAGTTAAAGAGGAGAGTACACAAGAGAGGACCTAAGACTCTGGATGATCTGGAGAGATTCTGTAAAGAGGAATGGCCTCAGATTCCTTGCTCTGTATTCTCCAACCTTATTGGATGTTTCGGGAGAAGACTCAGTGCTGTTTTATTGACAAAGGGAGGTTGTACAAAGTATTAAATGCAGGGGTGCCAATAATTGTGGCACACATGGTTTTGTTAATAATTATTTCTTAATGAGAATTTCTCTGAATAAATTTACTTCAATTAATGGTTGGATATATTCTCATTTTTTCAGTGTGAGATTAAGCTAATTCACCAAAAAGTGAATTTTTTAATAATTGTGGAGGGCACTGTAACTGGAGCAGTGTAACCGTTTCCGTGGTAATTGAGCTCCCTCAGGGACTCCAGCTTCACGTCTCTGTGTACGTGAGTATATATGACAGACTAAAACAAACATCTTTATTGGAGCTGGCACACAATCTGGTGTCTTTTATAACGGGGAAATTTATCAGTAGCACACAGGCATTCGTTTTTACAGCCCCTGCGACCTTTGCTCTTTCCTTCGCTTTTGCCCCTCCCCTCCCCTTCTGTCCCAGCCCACTGTCGCCTGTTTGTGTCTCGCACTTCCAGTGTCCGCATTCACTTTGGCCCTTGGTAGCCAGATCCGTGTGTCTGTTTCTGTCTGTCTTTCTGGTTCTCACCTCAACAGGTTTTACCCCCCCCACCCCCCCCACCCCACACACACACACACACACATGCTTATATGCGCATTCTCAATTTATTTATTTTTTCTATTAGATTTCAGTTTTCTGTTTGCGTTATTTCCATGGCAAACTATTGAATTAATATATATTATTCCAGCTGAAGTAAATAATTTCGCTCTCTCACACATACACACAAAGAGAAACATCAATATACAAAATACAAACACGAATGACATTAGTGAGGAGCTTGAGGCTTCATAAATTTCAAAATGGCTAGAACTATAATGTGTGCTGTCAATCAAAAAGATGAAGGGACCAAGCAAAAGACTTTGCTCTTCTCATGGTCTGGAATTAAATCTTAACTATAAGTCTTTAAGCTTGATAGTGCTCCCGTGTATTTTGACCTGAAAAGGGGAGAACATGTTCCAGATGCACATCGTGATATTTTTGGTTACAAGCAATACAATAACCTCTCTGAATTTGAATTGATCTCTATGGAAGTTGGGGGGTGAGACTAGATTCAGCTGTAAATTACACTGGTACAGTATGGAACACATGGCTGGCTAAATAGATATAAGTTTTCAAGGGTCTGAGCTATCAGACGAGCCCCAAACCATCACTCTGTTGCCAGATATAGAGTCGATGTGGATGGATCACTGCAAGGGTTATTTCTCCTGACTCATTGTCCTATAGAACTCTATGGAGAAAAAAGTCAGGAGAAACAACCCTTAAAGTAATCCATCCACATCTACTCCATATCTGGCAGCAGAGTGATGGTTTGGGGCTCGTTTGATACCTTAGACCCTTGATGACTTACAGCCATTTCGCCAGTCATGTGTTCCATACTGTACCAGCGTAATTTACAGCTGAATCTAGTCTCACCCCCCAATTCCCATAGAGATCAATTCAAATGCAGAGACATTATAGTATCGCTTGTAGGAGTACCTGAAAATAAGATATTTTTATGTTGATCGGTCACAGACTTCAGGAAGTAACAGCATGCAAAGGATATGCGACCAAATATGAAATATGATACTTTAAAAATATGTTAAAGCAAAGGGTATGAATACTTATGTAAATGAGAAATTTCCGTTTTTTCAGTTTTCAATTTGAAAAATTTTCTAAAAACATGTTTTCACTTTGTCATTATGGGTTATTGAGTGTAGATTGATGAGAAAAAATGTATTGCATCCATTTTAAGATGAGTTTGAAACATAAGAAAATGTGGAAAACTTGAAAGGGTATGAAAATGCACTGTATATATATACACGGCAATATATGGACATTTATAATGAGTGTACGGCCAGAATCAAAGTATTTTTGTTTAAATCAATCTCCCAATATTGCAACTCCATATATAAAATGAAAAAGATAAGAAATACACACCACATACAATCTTAATCAATTTTAGTAGCCCATTGTGTTTGGCATCTTTCATAAAGGACTTCGTCATTTTTATTTTGCACTTGACCTTGCACTTTTTCTCAGAAAAATCACACAGAGCGTCGGTGTTAATATTATTGTAATAACTATAGACGTTTAGCTCCAGAAGAACAGGTCGAACAGTGTCGTGTATAAAGTATATTTTACATTCCACGTTATTGCGTAAAATTGTAATTGTGTTGATGTTGTTTAAGACCGTCAAAGAGTTCGAGTCCAGCCCCCACTCTAGGTGTCGGTTGTTCATTAACGCGCAGAGGAAAGGGCTTGTAAGCTAAGAAGAACAAGGCAGATATAAGATGTGTGAAGTTGCTCATATGCTGTCCTTTTTACTCAAATAGGACTTTTTTCTTATTCGCGAAAATATTCTTTGGAATGCCTATAGTGGACGCGCTGCAGAGTGGGGTTTGGATTAAATCATTTTATGTTTTCTTGTTTTAAACTTTTTTAAACCGAGACTAGAATTGAAAGCCAAATTAAGGCTGTGGTTAAAGGAGAAAATACATCTGGAACGGTTTTATTTAGCGGTTCAAATAGCGTACACGTGCCTTAATGTACATGTATTTAAACAATTAATGTAAATGTATGTTTCCTTTATTCGTTTTGTTCAAACAGTGTACACCAAGGGCGGAAATGGTGCGGTTTAAAAAAGATAGCTAATTTGAATAATACCTTGTAAAAAGATAAATAAATAAATAAATAAGCGAACAGAAGTAAACAAGAATGAGAGACCTCTAATGTTTTTTAAGAAGACAAATGCTTATACCTTTTATTTTTGGAACATTTGTGCGGGACTTCAATAGGCTAATGCTTAGCTTTACCATGGAGAAAAGAAGGCTATCTAACACAATGAATTAGCGTGACTGTGACAAAAGGCTTCTACTTATAAAACCACCTTAATAAACGCAGGCCTACATTGAGCTACAAAAGGATATAGCTTAAGCAACAAATAAGGACAAACAACTTAAATTTATAACCGTACAACTTTTGGATACATTTAAATCGGCGCACCTAATAACATTGGACATATTGAAACATACAACGAAAAAAACGAATGGAATCGTAGGCAAATTCGGATTAAAAAAATTTAAAAAGTCATTAAAAAATGAATTGCTGTGGGTGGCTATGCGTTTTGTCCTTGGTGCTGGTTGTTATCCGAAGTCTATCGACGAGCACCTGTCCGCAAGGAGACGCTTTAATTAACGTGGTGCTTTTGGACGACAATGTCTCACTGTGGAGTCTGCATTTTGTGCGAAGCGCAGTGGAGAAGGCAGTTATTTATGACAACGAACTCAATACAGGTAACATGAGCGGAAAACACTGATCAAATAACGATTAGCCTATTGTAATGATGAAAAGGCACTGATGATATCTGCTCGCCTACTGAAATGTTTTGTGATGCCGATTTTAAAAAATAATAATTATAACAATTTTTGCTCGAATTATTTGTATTCTTTTGTTATTTTTTAAAATATCCCATGTTCATGTTACTAATTAACCTACGCTTAATTATGATTATGATCATTATTTTGGGATGTTGTTCTTCTAGGAGTTAAGCGTGATCTGTTGTGTTTCACAGTTCAACAGAAACATATTTGCTGAGTAGGCTAACATTTCCATTTCAAACTGCACAATCAATTAACCTGAATAAATTAAATTTAATGTAAGAGTTCTCTGTGATTTCAGATGTGGGCCGTAATCTGACGGCCAGTTACGATGGGTACCAAACGAATAAGTACCGACGGAAGGGCTGTGGGAGCAGTACCTGCGAAGGTGTTGAGACGCTCAACACTCTGTCTGTGAGTCTACACCTTCCCGATGTGGTGCTACCCCACAGCTGCTTTTCAACTGGCCAGCGATAGACCCGATGAAGCCTGCGATACCTACATACAACACAGTGGCCTTATAACACCACCACCATCATTAAAGAACAGAGTCTACTGGCTAAAAACCTGGAGTGTCGGGGCTGCTTGGTGGCTCATTCTACAAAGGCATTGTTCAGGGTGCGGTCGCCTACTAAATTTGGGCTGTGCCAGTTCTGACTGTGGCTGGCAGCCGAGCATGACAACACATGATTGGCTGTAGCATCACCCAGGTCGGGAGGGAATCGGTCAGTTAGGCAGGTCTGTACTCCCCAGCACCTTCAGCTGGTCAGTCGGATGCTCGCATTCCGCTCGCTGAACACGCTTCCTGTGCTAAACACAGTCCTGTCTGTGTCAGGTCATCTTGTGGACTGCCATGTGAAGTGAAGCACGGCTTGATGTTGCACGCTTTGGAGGAGAGAGCGGATGACTGTTACAGCAATGGCCGGTGGTGGCTGGTGAAAGCAATTGGTCATTCCACATTGAGGGAATTTTTTTTTAAAGTCTTGAGTGTCTTGCTGTTACCTGGATACATGTTGATTATTGGGGGCACTATGGGTAGAGATTATAGAAGAGCTGCCGTGTTCTGCTGGGTACGGATCAGAGCCTCATTCCCTCACAACCAAACACCTACTACAGTCTTCTTCAGCTCCACACGTAAAATATAATTTTTTGTCAGTGTGTGGAGTGAATTAGAGCAGCTAAAATGTAATCTGGGGCAAAATAAAACAAATAATCTTTATTTAAAATACTGTATATATAAAATGGGCCTGCTCATCCTGCTGAAAAGTAGGGTTCCACTACAGGACTATACCTGAGGGCGTCGGCTCAGCCTGCAGCCTCGAATCAAATCTAATTTTATTTGTCCTCTGCCCAGTAACAGTACAGAAAGTTAGCAGATGCCTATGGTCCCACAGGGCAGTGCACATTGGGCATTAGTGTCACAGAGAGTTTCCGTGGGGGGGGTGGGGGGGGGTTGTCCTGTATCAATGTTCAAGCAGCGCTGTTCTTCTGGTTCACTGGGGCTGTCTATGCATTAACTGTGTGTTGCCCGCGTGGCTCAGCTGAGGGACTGCACAGTTATAAATCAAGCGGCAGCTCGTGCCGCGGACATGGCAGCACGTGCTCGTTGACATTGCAGGGATGGGTGGGGCCTATGAGCGCAATTGGGCATTCCAAAATTGGAAGAAAAGCTGTGTGTTTTAAAATGGCTGCTGAAACCGTGGCTGCTCTGTGTACGTTGCCTTCACCTCTCCCTCTGTGCCTTTCAGAGAGAGGGCAGGACGGGCTGTGTTCTTCTGGGACCCACCTGCACTTATGCCACCTTCCAAATAGTGGAGTGAGTAGTACCGTCACATCCTGTCAGTCTGTCACCTGCGTGTCCCACTCTCTCACCGCTGTTCTTGTGTGCTCCTCTGTGTCTGCCTGTTACCTGTGTTATTACACTCTGTTCGCTGTAGCCCTCTATCTCAGCGTTATTCATGCCCTCCTCCGATCCCTTCCGTACAACCTGATGTACATATATGCTTCTTTGCAGGGATGCACCGACACTGACATCGGGTATCGGGTCCGATACTGTACTCATGTACTCGTACTTGTACCTATAAAAATGCTCGGATACACAAACCAATACCTACAGGGTGCAAAGTGAAAGAGACTTTAAATTAAAATTTTATGTTCTATTTTTATTGTTGATCAGTGAATCAACTGTGCTCCCTCAACAAAGATTTTGTGTTATCAGCTCAACAGTTGTTGACTTAAACAACACACAATGAAAAACAGTCATTAGTCAGCGTGTGATTCACCAGTTATTATTATTTTGTATAAAACGGATGACCTCAAAGCATTGCATTTAATGATTTTTTTCTATTTTATTTTATTTGTATAAATACATAAATGAATTAAAAAATGAACAGTGTTTTTAAAATGAGCAATCTCATTATTGTGGTAACTAAAAAAAATATGAAAAGTATTTGTATCGGTACTTAGTCTGAAAAAAATGGTATTGTCCCTACTTCTTTGCTGCAGCCTACTTTTTGACTTTTCTGTTCCACCTTTTTTCAGAGTTTTTCTGAATCTAAATTTTTGAAAACCATCTTATTTAGAAACACTATGCTCCTTAAATCGATGGGCCGTGTAGACTCACCTTTAAGCCTCTGGATTATGTCGTTAGCTTTGATTTCACTGCGGTGGGCTCGCTCTCATTATCACTGCATTAGTTTTTCACAGAGAGACAACAGGTGAGTAAAGACTGTCTTTTAGAATAGAAAATAGTCAGTGGCTTGCAGGTAAGTGCATTGGAGGACTACATGCAACACTTGAATTGGGAAGAAAAGTGGCGGTACTCACATGATCAAAATGTAGAAATTCCAGTATAGTCCGGTATGGAACTTCAGATTTTTAAAGTAGTTCAAGCACTGACTGCATGTGTTTATGCTGTAGTTTTCCTTGTGAACTACAAAAAAAAACTGAAAAAAAGTTTAAAAAATCCAAGACATTTTGTCTTGCCAGTAAATTTACAGCATGATGTTCAACAAAAAGAATTGGAAGGAAAATACTTTCTGTGACTATCTCCAACACGGCAACCACACAATCAACAAATCAGAGCGGGCAGTCTGTTCTCCTTATTTATTTTTTTAAACTTGTATTCAGGCAGGAGGAAAGCAGAGAAGGTTACAGGTAGATGGGCTCACAGAAAGTGCCGCGGTGGGAATCGAATCTTCGGCCGCAGGGGGGATTTGTATCAGTCAGCTGCTCTCTATAGACAGTGCCACACAGACTGCCCAAAGCTGATCTTTTAGAGAAAGATATTGTGTAACATGTCACTGATAGAGAGGCAGGCTTGAGCACACTGCTTTTTTACCTTTTTATAAAACATATTTTAATTAAGTACCCATTTTCACTTACAACATTGATTACACATACACGTAAACACGTTTCTTTTCTTAAACACCCCACCGAACATCAACGTTACATTTACACAGAAATAGGTTACACAGCATTAGCTAATATTTCTTGCCTTTTTAACACTGTGACATTTGTTAATACTATGTGTGATAAGCAGTATTTGTTATTTATTTTATTAATGTATGTAATCCTCTGTTTCTATCTCAGTACGGAAGTTGGGCTGAATATGGGCTTGCCCATTATCTCGGCCGGGAGCTTTGGGTTGTCATGTGACTTCAAGGGCGACCTGACCCGCCTGTTGCCCCCTGCCCGGAAAATCTCCAACTTTTTTCTTAATTTCTGGAATTCTGAGTGCCTCAAGAGAAAATGGACCACAGCATATGTATATAAGAAGCCAGAACAAAATGAGGAGTGCTTCTGGTGAGTTTGTGTCTACGGTGGCAGTCTTTGTCTGAGGTTGCCTCACGGTTCATAAAATGGCCGTCTGATAGGGTGAGTGGTGTGGTGAGTAAAGATGGACGGGAATATGAAGTGCTGTAAAAAAAAATTTTTTAAAAACACGGCTGAAAACATACAATGATTTGTCTGTATTTCACTCAAAGTATATGGCTTACAGGTTTCTGTATATCTGGACATCTGGTTGCGTGTTTGCACTTGGTTTTTAATGCGTTGTGTTTAGACTGAGATCAGGGGCCTGTATCACGTAGCTAGCTGGATAACTGCACTGAGTAAAACCCAGAGCCCTTCCAAATCTGGAACATGGACTGTTCCGGGTTTTACTCAGTGCAGTTATCCAGCTAATTCAGTAATCCTGTTTCATGATACAGGCCCCAGATTTCTCCTAGTTGTTGTGCTCAGCATTGCATCCAAACTGACGACCTGAAGAGCACGGTTTCTCCTGACTCCTGCACGCTTATTATGGAATGCTGTGTATCAGTAGAATGCTAGGACTCTGATACTGGGGTATCTGTCCCAGGCTATACCTCTCCAGATGCCATTTTGACATCTGTTCCATACCCAATTTCCTGTGTTTAGACCACAATCATTACATACCACATAGTTTGGATTTGTCAAGAAACCACATTTTTTTAAAAAGATATATAAAGGTAAATAGGGAGCATGTCATTTAGAGTAAGGTTCTGGGTCACCTGGTGAAACCTCCATATCTGCCCTGCGCTCTCAGGTACATTAATGCCCTGGAGGCGAGATCAGCTGAATTTTCCTCAAAAGTAAACAGGCACGTCCTGCAGAGTCCAGAGGATCTCCGTTCAGAAATCAATAATAAAAATAGAAAAAGCAATGGTAGGCCACATCCTCCTTCTGTCTCTTTCTGCCTCCCCATCTCTTCATCCCCTCAGTCTGTTCATCTTTACTTCTCTCTCAACCATGATCAGGGTCTACCCACTCCCTACAGGAGTAGTAGACACCAGCCATTAACTGAATTATTGCCTATAACACAATTTCTATTGACTGCATTGCAAGGGAACACACAGTTGCATTGTAGATGCATATGTTCAGATGACATCAGCATTTCCCATTATGAAGGCACAGACAAACTTTTTTCCCCCTCTCTTTTTCTTGCACAGATACACACGCGCACACACATGTGCATCACACACACACACACACACACTATCATACAGACGTTCACGCAGGGATGTGCCCCTTTTTTTGTGCAGTGTTCATTCTCTGTGGGACCCCAGGAGACATTGCCAATCTGACCAAGGACAGCGATCGAAAACGGAACCCTGAACTCATCTTCATTCTGATAGACCTTTACAAGTCAGTCTCGTCCTGTTTTTTTTCTGAAATTTCTTTGCAGAATGCCTTCTCTGCTGCTTACACACATGCGCAAGGCTTGACATTTGTAATTATCAATTGAATTACAAATGAGGACGGTGATGAGTATGGTGATGAGTATGGTGATGAGTATGGTGATGAGTATGGTGATGAGTATGGTGATGAAAATAATCTTGATAAAAAAGAATGCAGAATAATTGCAGTGTTGTTTCTTCACACTAGCCCTACATATTACCTCAATACCACATCCAGCGTGTCCATGGAAAACGTTCTGGTGCTTACTATGCCCAAGAGAAACTTCACACATGAAATTGACTCCTCTGGAAATGAAAGAGTGAGTAATGCTGTTTGCTTTCTTTCTTACTTTCTTTCTCCCTTTCTCTTTTTCTCTATCTCTTTCTCTTTCTCTCTTTAGCATGGTAGACACAATATGACTTCTGAAAATCCCCTCAGAGTTTTTAAGCAAGTGAAGATGACACATACTGAATAGACAGCAGCAGACCTGGAGGAGTTGGGGTGACACCACACGTTTTTAAAACGGGGGAATCACGTTGTGTTTCACCAGCATAGCCCCTCCAGTGGTCGCCAGTTTATGGAACAGCTGGCCAGGTTGTGTAGTAGGCAAGAGACCCCAGTGGTATTGAAACTTCATGCAGTGCCTTACACTGTGTGGTCTATAGGTAAACGAGATTGGCCAAATGGCCTGTTTTTCTCTTATTTTTTTCTGTTCTTGTACGGCGCCACTACAGTGATGCTACTCTACAAGGCTATAAATAGACAAGGCAATATTAATTTGGTAAAGATGTGTTATTAATAAAAGAGCAACTTTAATAGACTTTAATGGTGCGCATGACGTAAAGCGGCAACAGTGATACCTCTGTGTAACGAGATTAAGGTGTGGCACAGGTGATTACACTGGCCGACACACCCGTGCCCTCTGGCCTGGCTTTGTGCAAATCACTGAGAATCTCACTCTCAGCCCCCTTTTCTGATGGCTGAGCTCACCTGAGGTGTTAACACTCTGTCTTCTGTCTGTCTCCCAGGTGATGAATGACTACGTATCCGCGTATCAAGACGGGGCGCTGCTGGTAGGCCAGGTGATGAGGAAGATGTGGAATGAGAACCCCGGGCTCTCTGGGTTGTCCCTTCGCATGGAGGACTTCAGGAACCTCACCTTCACCGGTAGGGCCGAACAGCACAAACCCCAAGCGGCATAAAAGCTGAGGTTTCGTGGTTTCGTGATTCTGTGTTGTGGTCTAGCTCTCAGGAGGTGCCCTGGTACATGTATACCATACATCTGTTAATGTAGCTCAATGCTAAGTGGGGTAGTTTTGGTCTTGTTTGTATGACTTAGTTTAAAGTTCAGTAGGGTACTTTAAGTTGTCAATTGACTCTGTACTTCCCACACTTGCTGTCCCTCTTGGGACTATGCTTTCACACTATAGAGAATTACTGTATTTCCACCCCTGATCTTTGCACTTTTGTGTTTGCTCTTGTGTTTGCTCTGGATAAGAGTGTCTGCTAAATGCTGGTAAAATAAAAGTGATAAAATATAGATCTAGTACAGTACAGAAGTATATCTTGTGAGATGTGTACCTAGGCTGTGTAGAAATGGTTCATATGTCACAATAAGGAGGATTATTGTATCTGTCTGCAGGGTTTGGTGGGAACTATGTTCTGGATCAATATGGTGACAGGGACGTGAATTTCTCTGTGATGTACACCACTACAGGCATGGAGGTAAACTCTAGCATGAGAAACAGTGTTTACCTGTTATATATTGTATATATATATATACAGTGCCCTCCACTATTATTGGCACCCCTGGTAAAGATGAGTAAAAATAGTTATTAAAAAATTTCCGTTTGGTGAATTAGCTTAATCTCACACTGAAGAAAATCCAACCTTTAATTGAAGTAAATGTATTTAGAGAGAAAAAATGTCCTCATCAAGAAATAATTATTTTTAACAAAACCACATGTGCCACAATTATTGGCACCCCTGCATTTATATATAAAATAAAGTAGTCATTTTTAATATTTGGTCGCATATCCTTTGCATGCCATGACTTCCTGATGTCTGCGACCCAACAACATCAAAAGACTCTTGATCTTATCTTATTTTATGGTACTCTTACAAGCTTGAAGGGTTTCTTCTCCTGACTTATTTTTTCATAGAGTTCAATAGGAGAATTTGTCAGGAGAAACAACCCTTAAAGTGATTAATCCATATCTACTGCATATCTGGCAGCAGAGTGATGGTTTGAGGCTCGTTTGATACCTCAGACCCTTGATGACTTACAGTCATTTTACTAACCATGTATTCCATACTGTTCCAGCATAATTTACAGCTAAATCTAGTTCCACCCCCCAATTACCATAGAGATCCTTTAAAATCCAGAGATGTTATAGTATCGCTTGTAAGAGTACCAGAAAATAAGATATCAAGAGTGTTTTGATGTTGTTGGGTCAGAGACATCAGGAAGTCATGGCATGCAAAGGATATGCAACCAAATATTTAAAATGATTACTTTATTCTATATATAAATGCAGGGGTGCCAATAATTGTGGCACACATGGTTTTGTTAAAAATAATTATTTCTTGATGATGGATTTTTTTTTCTCATAATAAATTTACTTCAATTAAAGGTTGGATTTTTCAAATTTTTTCAGTGGGAGATTAAGCTAATTCACCAAACGGTGAATTTTTTATAACTCTTTTTACTCATCTTTACCAGGGGTGCCAATAATAGTGGAGGGCACTGTATATATACTAAGTAGATTCCTGTGAATGACCTAGGGGCCCAGTTTCATGGAGTTTGAACCATTCTGAACCACCATATCATTAAAGGCATTATCTTTATTGCGGGTGCTAATGAGTGGTAGTGCCAGTTTCCTTGGGCTACCTGCGCGGCTGTGTTCTTACCGCCTGCGTCTCCTCCCCTCGCAGTACAAGACCCTGTTGGAGTTTAACACGGCCACCAGCCTAATCTCAGTCAAAGACCGCAACCCTTCCTTTTTCTGGCCCGACCAACTCCTGCCAGATGACATCCTCCGCGAAAGCGGTAATGAGATTCCCGTCCCATCTTGTGCTTTCTCTTCTGTTTTTTGTGCCTTTGTGGAGAGCAGCAGCATGGCAGGGTTTTGTGTTTTCTTGGATTTATTTATTTGTTTGGGGGGGAGAGGGGGGGGGCGGGTAGGGTAGTAGATGATAGATGACTGAAGATCTGTGTTGAAATTACTTTTTATCGTTTTATTGTTTTTGCTGTTGTTGGCAGCAGTGTGAGTAGAAAAGGGGACGCTCACTGCAGTGTGTGTTTGTGTGTATGTGTGTGTGTTTGTGTGTATGTGTGTGTGTGTGTGTGTGTGTGTGTGTGTGTGTGTGTGTGTACTGAGCACACGTGTGCATGTGTGTGTGTGTGTCATTGTCATCGTGGCATTGTTTTGACTGTAGCTTTACCTGTCTCTACCTTTCATATGATGTTAAATGAACCTCTGCTAAAAGCATCTGCCTAAATTGCTCATTGTAAATTGTAAATGTTTTTATGTCCAGATCTTCTGCAGATTCATAACATCATAGTCATCGTGCTGGGCATCGCTGTCGTGGTGGTGGCCATAATTGCTTTCATCTTCTACAGGTAAATATGCCCCTCCCCCCACCCCCACCCTCATCATCAGTTCATTAGGCAGTGTATATCTTCTCTTTTTGCAGTCTGAGGATGAGTCTCAAGATCCCAGGTCTTCAGGTTAGATACATGGGTGCCTATCTTATCCAGCAAGGGATGGTGTGGATGCCGGCTTTTCTTCCGCCTCAGCACTAAAACACCTGACTCAACAAATCAAGGCTGAAGATCCTGATTGGTTAAATCTGGTGTTATAGAGAAAACGCCTGCTCCCAAACCGGCCTTTCTTGGATAAGATTGGACAACCCTGGTTGATAGACTTTGTGTGAGCGTGGGGCATGCATTTCTGAAGTTTGTGATTGGCTGACAGAGCATCTGGCAAACCTTCTCATTGGTCAACAGGCAGAATAGGAAGGACCGTCAGAAACGGAAACGATGGTCCCACATCAACCCAGAGATGATCACCCCGATGGAGCCCAGTGAGCAGAGCTTAGTGTCCCTGAAGGTGAGCCCAATAACAGCTCTCCCTCCTAATCAGTGACCAAGGTACAAATCCAGCATTCAAGAGTCATTCATCATCTTGTCTTTTTACAATAGATTTTGCAGTCATTTTGAGACAGATCTGAAAACACACACATTCAAATAGACGGACTAAAGGGGTCTTGCGTGGTACATCCGGCTGGTTCTTGGTTGAGGTGATCTTGACCGAGCCGGTGCAGTGTCTGTGGCCGGGGGTCCTGCTGGCATGATTGACTGTGGGGGTGGGGTCCTTACAGTCAGTCAGTGTAGTACCTAGCTGCGTAGCTCAGCTCATCGTAAAAAAGCAGCGACTAGCTTGCATGTGTTTCGGGAGGACCTGTGCTAGTGCGCACTGCCTTGAACTCTTGGACACTGGAACAATGAGACAGGGTTAGGGTCACAACTAGACATTTCTAATTGGTGGAGGAAAAAATGTCAAATGTCAAAAAGGTTACCACAGGTGCGTAGGTTCAAAAAACATGTATAAAGCTGGCTTAAAATATTGGGTATTTACTCCAAGAATAAATTCTTAGGCTTTTTATTTAATCATAAATGCCATCAGGTATAAAGTGCTTATGTGCAAAAAGTGCAAAAGGTACAAGATCACAGCAAATTGGTGGAGGAAATTAATGTCAATTAATGTGTTCGTCATGAGCACAGCTTTGGGCACTATTGCCTAGGTCCTAGATTATATTTAGCCAACTATATTAGCCACATTGCCTATTCATTAGCCATTTATAACAAGGAGTTCACAACTGTAGGACAGCTGACTTTGTTCCACTGGCAATGAGAGGAGATTTGAGTCTGTCAGGGTTACTCAGGCACACCAGGGCTCCCAGGCTACTCACCAGACATGTAAGGGTTACCTGATCGATGTCAGTAAAATCATTTTAAGGATTAAGTAAAGATGATACTCTCCTCTGATCGCCTGTAAGTCTTGTTTGTGATTTTGTAGTTCATCATGTCTTAGTGACGTAGCCATAGCTTGCTCTGTGTACTATACTCAATGTTCATGTCTATGGATAGCTGCTACGTTAAAAATGTGCTATATCTGACCTGATGCAATGACCTACGGCAGTGTTTCCCAACCGGGGGTACGCGTACCCCTAGTGGTACATGGGTGGTCCCCAGGGGGTACGTGAAAAGATTTTAAAAATGAAAAAGAAAAGAGAAAAAAACATTAAAAAAATGTACAGGAAAACTGTACCCAAATAATGAATAATGCATGATATGTAATAATGTAACCAAAATTGGGGGAATTAAAATTAAGTAATAATTTGCTGGCTATATATTATTATTGGCTATACTTTTTCGTATCGCGCGACGTTCAGTTTCCCACCGGACTCTCAGTTGTTACTCCGCTCACGAGCATGTAGTGGCGCGCTGGTTTTCTTGCTAGCTAGCAAAATATCAAGCCTCTTTCAAAGTTTCAGTTAACGTTATGGATAAATGGCTGAGTCGAGCTGGTTCATCCAGCAACAACAGCACAGGTGATACTGCTGAATCAGGAGAACCCGTTCAGAAGAAAAAGAAAACGGAGAAGGTGAAGCATCGTCAGTTTGGTGAACATTATGTGCTCTCTGGATTTACTGCCACAACTACAGAGCGGCCGCAGCCAATGTGTTTCCTCTGTGGCGACGTGCTTTCGAATAATAGCATGAAACCGTCCCATTTACATCGCCACCTCAGTACTAGGCATCCCTCCTGTGTGGATAAGCCCGCAGAGTTTTTCCATCAAAAGCTGGCTGAATTTAAGGGAAGCCAAGAAAAACTAAAGAAAGCGACATCGGTCTCAACCAAGGCTTTGGAGGCATCATATGCCGTGTCGCTACTCGTGGCTAAGTCGAAAAAGCCATTTACCATAGCCGAAGAGCTAATCTTGCCTGCTGCTGTCATTCTCGCAGAAACGATGATCGATAAGAAAGCAGCTGATGTCCTGAAGAAAGTGCCGTTGTCAAATAATACTGTGTGCCATCGGATCGACGACATGGGAATTGACATTATTGACCAAGTGGTGGAAAAATTGAAAGCATCTGGTACGTTCGCTTTGCAGTTGGACGAATCAACGGATGTCAGTGGGGAAGCACAACTGATTGCGTTTGTGCGTTACAAAGACACTTTGGAGATGAACGAGCACATTCTGTTTCGCAAGAAACTCACGGGGAGAACTACCGGACAGGACGTTTTTAACATTATTGACAATTTTTTCTCTCAACACAAGCTGGATTGGAAATCCTGCTCTCATGTGTGCACAGACGGCGCTGCGGCGATGACCGGCAGAGTGAATGGATTAATGGCCCACATCAAAAAGGTAAACCTTGATGTTACATGGATGCACTGCATGATTCACCGAGAAGCATTAGCTAGCAAGAGAATGAGTCCAGAATTAAACGATGTGAATGATGCCGTAAAAGTGATAAACTTCATACAGTCCAGGCCTTTAAATCATAGACTGTTTCAGTCACTTTGTCAAGACGGTGGGTCAGAACATGAACAGCTACTGCTTCACACCGACATCCGGTGGTTATCCCGAGGGAAGACGTTACAGCGGCTGTTCGAGCTACGCAATGAAGTGAGGGAATTTCTGTCGGAGCACACGCACCCCCTTGTGGCTATGTTCAACGACGCTGACTGGGTAGCTCGGCTGGGATACCTCTCCGATATTTTCAGCAAACTCAACCAGCTGAATCTCTCTCTTCAAGGTAAAGACACACATGTTCTTAGCTTGTATGACAAAGTATGTGGATTCATGGAGAAGATCAAGCTCTGGCAGAGCAAATGTGAAGATGGGGATACAAGTTGTTTCCTGCAGCTGAACGCATACATTGCTACTGGTGAATGTGACAGAGCTCCAATTGTGAAAATAGTGCACACACATTTGTCCAAGCTCAAGAATGAGTTCAACTCCTACTTCCCTGATATTGACAACAAGTCTTCCAAACTGGACTGGGTGCGTAATCCATTTGTGACGTACATTAACAACAGCATTCCTGCCAGACTGCAAGAAAACCTCATAGATGTGTCCTCAGATAGGAGCCTGAAGATGAGGTGCTCAAGCACACCACTGACACAGTTCTGGTGTGATGTGGAGAAGGAATATCCTGAATTGGGGAAACATGCCCTGAATGAACTGTTGCCCTTTGGATCCACATACCTGTGTGAGGTGACATTCTCCGCCATGACCCACATAAAAACTAAACACAGGAACAGACTCAACTTGGAGAATAACCTGGTCACAGCTGTTGCAACAATCTCCCCCAGACTCACAAAACTGATGAGTGAGAAACAGGCTCAAGTGTCACATTAATTGGTGAGTTTGAGCCTTACTTTTTTTTTTAAAAAGTCTATAAACAATGGCTATTATAATTGATATGATTAGTTATGATTGAATATGATTGAAGTGTCACATTAATTGGGGAGATTGAGTCTTACTTTTTAATAAAAAGTTATAATTAAATTAATGATATATAGACTTAATTATATACATTAATGATATATCCTGGGGATCACCACGATTGATTGCGTAGTAGGGGGTACTTTAGGTTGGCTTGAAATGCTTTGGGGGTACAGTACTTAAAAAAGGTTGGGAACCACTGACCTACGGTATGCACTTATTGTACGTCGCTTTGGATAAAAGCATCTGCCAAATGAACATAAGTGACTTTGAGCGTGGAAAAGAGTCAGTGGTGCTTGAGGAAGCGTGTATGTATTAAAACAGGATAAAAGTGTACGGAATGAGGCCCTGAAGATTTCTGGTTGAGTGGCTGAGTGGTTTCTGAGTGAAGGTGAAGCCTTTTGTCTGCTGTTTTATTTTTTTTTAGATTGAAAAGGACCACGAGAAGGTCGGGAATGACCGAATCCGCCGTGGGCGCTACGACAAAAAGGTACAGCTGACATTTTCATTTGTATGCTGGCCCCCTCATGAGCTTCACCCTGCTGTCTCCTCCACTGAGCTGAGGAATCCTCTGTAATTTAAATAATAGATTCTCTATAGTAACCAGAAGTTCAGCTGTAGTGCTATTTGTTTGGGTCCCTTTCCTTCCTCTGCCTTACTCTATTACAGGAGCGTGTGTCACCAGTCCTGTAGGTGGTTTTTGATGTGTTTGTATTGGCTAAAGAGACAGCAAACCTTGTTTCCAAGGCTTAAATTGGCTGCTGATTGAAAAGACGCCACAAAGCACAAAGGAATCCAGACACTGTGGCCCTCCGGGAAAGTTTGACACCTTGCACTACACAGTTCAATGAGGTTCCGGCGCCAGGTTACGGTTTATGAAACCTCACGGAAAAGGATTCTACATGCTAAGCACCGTATGCCGCTTGGAATACCGTTGACCACGCCCCTAATCAATATTCATAAGTAGTATAAAACTGTAATGTTTCAGCAAAAGGAGAGAGGTAACTTTGTTAAGAATACATAGCTGACCTGCAGTTGAGGCTGTGGAGGTCACAGCGCTGGTGTCGCCTGGGGAACGGCACGATGGAGTGATCACTGGCTGCTGTTCTCACTGTTACAGATTGTGATTCTGAAGGAGCTGAAGCATGCGGACGGCTACTTGAGCGAAGGCCAGAGAATAGAATTGAACTCTGTAAGACTGAAATACCTTTTCCTTCTGCTCTATCCCTAACCCAAACCCTAACCCTCTATCCCTAACCCTAACCCTATCATGTGCCTCAGCTGCTCAGGCCGGGGGGTTTATGTGAGCGACACACACATAAATAGCCGTGTATATTACGGGTGTGCAGAGGGTAATAATAATAATAACTTTATTTGTATGGCACCTTTCAAGCATTTAGCACAAAGTGCTTTACAGCAGTAAAAAAAATTAAGTAAAATACTTAATGTTAAAATATAAATTGTGAATATATAAATCTATATGTGGTGAACTAACAAAACAATCTGTATCTCTCTCTCTCTCTCTCTCTCTCTCTCTCTCTCTCTCCATCAGCTCCTGGCAATCGATTACTACAACCTGACCAAATTCTACGGCACGGTCAAGTTTGAGCATGAAATGTTTGGTGTGTTTGAGTATGGAGAGAGGGGGTCCCTAAGGGTAAGATGACTCATGCGTTCACACACACACAAACACACACACACACACACACTTGTATCCATACAGTACTTACATGCAGTATGTGTACATGTACATAAATATACACACAAACCTACACTATGCATACTCGCATACATGTACTACACACATACACACACGCGCAGGCACACATGCACACACACACACACACACGCTCAAACTCTTTCCGTAATTTCTCTACTCTGCAGTATGTGCTGAATGACAAGGTCTCTTACCCAGAGGAAACCTTCATGGACTGGGAGTTCAAGATCTTTGTCATGTATGACATTGCCAAGGTCAGTTGATATTTTTTAAATTGCTGTGTGTGTGACAGGAATCGTGTTTATGGAATTAGGCGTATGCTAAATTATGGATCCAGAGAACTTATGATAATACACAAATCTTGGCAAACCTGTGACAAACCATTAAGCTTTCCAATTTATTACAGGAGATATTGTAAGTCACTCTCAAAAAGCATATCTGCTCAGACGATATATATAATGTAATGCAAGTTTTTTTAATAATAAAAACAGGACGGATGTGGCAGACAGTGTGTTGTAAGGTGTGTTATAGTGATGGACATGGCAGACAGTGTGTTGTAAGGTGTTTATCCCCACCAGGGTATGTCCTACCTCCACTCCAGCAACATCCAAGTCCACGGCCGTCTCAAATCCACCAACTGCGTGGTGGACAATCGCATGGTGGTCAAGATTACAGACTTTGGCTGTAACAGCATTCTGAGCCCGGACAAAGGTGAAACTCTCTTTTTCGCATTATCCTCTCTCATTTTACATGTGACAGGATAATGTGTGTGTGTGTGTGTGCATGCATGTGAGTGTGTGCGGTGTAAATTAGATATAAATGCTGACCTTGTAATGCACTGCAGCTCTAATTTAATCAAATCCCCTCCAATATTTTGTTTGGACACAGAAATGTAGGAGTCTGAACCTTTTTACAGTCTTTACTCCTGTAAGAGGGGATTGGTTTAATGTCACAACATTGTTTCGTGCTCTGCTACTAATTTGGAACAATGTGTATTGCAACATGGTTGCACTTCAGGCCGGAGATTTTTTTAAATATTTGCCAAGTGACCTCAGACTGTGGATCTCTAGCATCTAGTTCTCCATCCCTCTCTCCGTCCCTCTCCCCATCCCTCTCTCCGTCCCTCTCTCAGACCTATGGACGGCGCCGGAGCACCTGAGAAAGGAGGGGATCTCTCAGAAGGGAGACGTGTACAGCTTCGCCATCATCTGCCAGGAGATCCTCCTGAGGAGGAGCCCCTTCTATACCGAGGCCTGCTCCGACCGAGAGGGTGAGGACGAGCGCACACAGTCACCGCCCGAAACCGCTAAACCTGCACATTCCTGCGGGGTCGTCGCCCGCACAACCCAGGCACACAGAGCGTCTTCCTGTCGCGTATGATATACCGTATAATATAGCAATGATGATGAAAATTTTACATCAGGGTTTTGATCAGTTACTCCATAGCAGATTAGAAGGGCTCTTTCATACACCTCTCAAATAACAGTGTGGACAATGCAAACAGTGTCCCCTGCTGATGAGTCTGAGTCCTTGCAAGCAATTTATTTATTTTGCTTGTTTTAAAGAAGCCATGCTCCCATTTCTCAGTAAGTATCCCACCTGGATAGCGTCAATATCAGCCTCTTCTTTCTTCCCTCTCTCTTTTTCTCTCTCTCTCTTCGTTTATATAGAGAAGATGTACAGAGTGCAGTACCCAAACTTTCCCACCTCTTGCTTCAGACCGGACCTGAACTTCGATACCGCTGGAGATAGGCTGGAGGTATGGGGGCGGCGCCTGTTCTGCTGAAGTCATTTTGTTCTTCATATTCAGGGGCTTGATTTGTACCACTGTCACGCCCCATTCCCCCAACCCTCTGCGATCAACAGGGCTGACATAACCCTGCATCATGTACCGTAGATGTATATGAGTGCTATTTAGAAATGTTAAGAGTCTGTGCTATGTGTGTGCTCTGTGACTCTCAGGTGTATACACCTATAAAGAGCTGCTAACCTGTGTACTGACTCTCTGGCCTTGTGCCTCTCAGGTGTATATACTTATAAAAACCTGCTGACCTGTGTACTGACTCTCTGGCCCTGTGCCTCTCAGGTGTATACACTTAGAAAAAGCTGCTAACCTGTGCACTGACTCTCTGGCTCTGTGACTCTCAGGTGTATACACTTATAAAGAGCTGCTGGGATGAAGATCCAGAGAAGAGGCCTGACTTCAAGAAAATAGAAGGCTGCCTGGGCAGGATCTTCAGGTAGAAGCGCGGTTGTCATGGTGCTGAAAAGAATGCTATACACTCAGTACTAATGAAGCAGCTGGGATGTGTTCTCCACAGACTCACATAGATTACAGAAGGGTGCTGGTCTACAGGTCTGTGCATGCCAAACGTGTCTGTGCAGTGGTTCAGACTGGTGTTGTGTCTGTAGTGTCCACGTTTCCTAACAATTATAATTGCTATGATTCTTTATAATGTAGGGAGTCCCACCCCCAGTTTCCTTCCATCTCCACGATGTTGGTATTTCAGTATTGCAGTCACACGCCTCTTCATCTGTGTACATGTCTTAACTCCCGTCTCACCCAAGACATGGTTCCTGGATGAGAATTTGTGCTTTCCAAGTGAAGCTAGCAGGCGCACTCCCTCACAGGTACAACGTGCTAGCTAGCGTGTCTCGATGTTTTCCAGTTGCCTTAGCGACCAGGCTAATGAGAGCTACATGGACAACCTGATCCGCCGCCTGCAGATTTACTCCCGTAACCTGGAGCACCTGGTTGAGCAGAGGACAGCACTGTACAAGGCTGAGAGGGACAGGGCCGACCACCTCAACTTCATGCTGCTGCCCGGGTCAGTGCTAGTGTGGTAACATGGTTAGCATGCTAATGTGTCAGTGTGATAACAGTGTCAGTGTGTTAACAATGTTAATGTGTTTTAAATCGACGGTTTAAAATTACGTACATGAAATTTTGCTAGCAGCATGTTATTGGTTGACTCAATGGAGGGGGGTGGGGATTCAGTGAGAGAGTGGAGATGATTTTAAGTGTTGGCAGTTTGTATCTTTTGCAGTCAGAAAGGCGATGTCTGTCCTACTTCAACAATTACTGTGATTACATTCACACCAATAACATGCTGCCAGCCAAACTTAATATGCACAATTTTAAAATGTTGATTCGCCAGATTTGGGCATTGTACTTAACGGGTACAGGCACCATAGTGTATAAAAGTCTAAGTTCCTGCCTCAACTACTATAAGCACTTCATTTTGTACAGAACGTGGGGATCAAATTTGGATAACCATAGCAGTAAAGAAATTGAATATTAAAACGTTGTACATTTATGCTGGTGAATAATGGCCTCATGCCCCCCCCCCCCAGACCAGTGGTACGCTCCTTGAAGGAGACGGGGAGCGTGGAACCCGAGCTGTTCGATGAGGTGACCATCTACTTTAGTGACATCGTGGGCTTCACCACGCTCTGCCAGTACAGCACGCCCATGGAGGTGGTGGACATGCTGAACGACATCTACAAGAACTTCGACAGGATCCTCGACAACCACGACGTCTACAAGGTGCCCCAACTGTGCACACCTCAACGTGTCGCCATTTGTAATTTGTGTTCAGTAGAGACTGTCGGGTCAGCAGGCACTTATCTACAGGTGGTTTCAGAAGTAGCTGTGACTAAAAATGTCTGAACATGTTTGTTTAGTTGGAGTTTACACACGTAACTGCAGTAAATTAATATTAGATTGAGGGGTGTGTTACACCTTTGATATTTGATTAATCTGTAAAGAGGGATGTAAATGTGGAAGGTTAGGGTTGTTATGGAAGGTTATGGTTGATATGGAAGGTGTGGGATGTTATGGAAGGTTAGGGTCGATATGAAAGTTTTGGGACGTTATGGAAGGTCAGGATTGTCATGGAAGGTTAGGAATGTTGTGGAAGGTTATGGTTGATATGGAAGGTTTGGGATGTTATGGAAGGTCAGGATTGTCATGGAAGGTTAGAGTTGTTTTGGAAGGTTATGGTTGATATGGAAGGTTTGGGATGTTATGGAAGGTCAGGATTGTCATGGAAGATTAGGGTTGATATGGAAGGTTTGGGATGTTATGGAAGGTCAGGATTGTCATGGAAGATTAGGGTTGATATGGAAGGTTTTGGATGTTAAGGAAGGTCAGGATTGTCATGGAAGGTTAGAGTTGTTTTGGAAGGTTATGGTTGATATGGAAGGTTTGGGATGTTATGGAAGGTCAGGATTGTCATGGAAGGTTAGAGTTGTTTTGGAAGGTTATGGTTGATATGGAAGGTTTGGGATGTTATGGAAGGTCAGGATTGTCATGGAAGATTAGGGTTGATATGGAAGGTTTGGGATGTTATGGAAGGTCAGGATTGTCATGGAAGGTTAGGGTTGTTTTGGAAGGTTAGGGCTGACAGTAGGACTGTCTGTATCTCAGTTTCCGGTCTCTTACCTTTTGCTCCCTCTCAGGTGGAGACGATCGGCGACGCCTACATGGTGGTGTCGGGGCTTCCGCGCCGGAACGGTAACAGGCATGCGGTGGACATCTCCCGCATGGCCCTGGACATCCTGGCATTCATGGGCACCTTTCAGCTGCACCACCTCCCGGGGCTGCCCGTATGGATCCGCATAGGAGTGCACTCTGGTACCCAGGCCACACCCACCACACACACTTGTGCTCTTCCTCATGGGAACACACAACTCTGAGCTTAATGTCGCCCATGTGTGTGTGTGTGTAGGTCCATGTGCAGCGGGGGTGGTGGGGATTAAGATGCCTCGGTACTGCCTGTTTGGAGACACAGTGAACACTGCCTCCCGCATGGAGTCCACAGGCCTGCGTAAGCCACACACCACTGTACATGACACTACAGGCCCGGCACCAATCTGAACCACTGCACGCTACATTACAGACACGCCACCAGTCCGAACCACTGCACACTAAACTACAGACACGCCACCAGTCTGAACCACTGCACTCTAAACTACAGACACGGTCTGAACCACTGCACACTACACTACAAACACGCCACCAGTCTGAACCACTGCACACTAAACTACAGACACGCCACCAGTCTGAACCACTGCACACTAAACTACAGACACGGTCTGAACCACTGCACACTACACTACAGACACTCCACCAGTCTGAGCCACTGCACACTAAACTACAGACACGTTCAGCATGCATAAGCCTGTAGACCAGGGGGGTATTTCACAAAGCAGGATTAGTGAGTTAGCTAGATAACTACACTGAGTAAACCCAGAACCCTCCCAAATCTGGAACATGGATGGAAATAAAAAGTGCTGTTCTGGGTTTTACTAGTGCAGTTATCCAGCTAACTCAGTAATCCTGTTTTGTGAAATACCCTCCAGCACCCTTCTGTAATCTGCCTTTTGTGCTTTCCTCTAGCACTGCGGATCCATGTCTCTCAGCCCACCCTCAAAATCCTCCAGAGGACGGACTGCAAGTTTGAGTACGAGAGGAGAGGGGAGACATACCTGAAGGTTGGTCTGGGAGCAGAGTGTGTGGAGTGGAGACAGGGTGCGGTGGAGGGCTCCAGGGGGTGCACAGAGCGCCATACTGAATCCGCCGTGACCCCTTTTGTGTTTCAGGGAAAAGGCACAGAGGTCACCTACTGGTTGACTGGAGTCATGGGGCAGGATTACAATTTGCCAACGCCCCCAACAGCGTGAGTCCAACCCCCCTCACGTGCCCTTATCCCCGTCCCGCCTACAAATGCATATCCCCTCACAACTTCCACATTAAGTTATCACCGGTCTTGTTAGGCCAGTTCATTCTGGTATTGTCCTCTCATTACATTACATTACATTACAGTCATTTAGCAGATGCTTTTATCCAAAGCGACATACAGTAAGTGCATACAGAAACATTATCGAAGTAACTACAGAATAGTTACTCTCTTTTACAGATGGTCACACAGAAATACTTTAAAGTTCACCCAAGAAATCTATTTTACCCGGAGTGCTATTTATCCGTCCAGAAAGTTTTGCTGATGACTCACTAGCTTTGTAGATCACCGTGATATCACCCTGATAGAATGTATTTTTTTTTAAATTGACAGGAATGGCACTGGTGTCTATAGAGTTCAAGTATTAAAGAAATGTATCTGTGACAGGTCTACTAGTGATTATCATCTTCTCCTCCATCTCCTCCTCTCTTTGTTCTGCTCCACAGTGAGAACTTTCAGCGCCTGCAGCTGGCGGAGATGATCCTGTCCATTCTGGAGAAGCGCTCACAGGGCATGGAGAAGAGGAAGACCCTCTCGACTCGTCAGAAGAAGAGGGAGAAGGACGGGAACCTGAGAGACTTTCAGCCCGAGTACCTGCACTTGGCCACCGTTGACAACCTCAGCACATACCTGTAACTGCCAATGTCTGACCCAGCACATACAACTAACTGCCAATGTTTGACCCAGCACATACATCTAACTGCCAATGTCTGACCCAGCACATACATCTAACTGCCAATGTCTGACCCAGCACATACATCTAACTGCCAATGTCTGACCCAGCACATACATCTAACTGCCAATGTCTGACCTCGCCTGATGCCTGCGGCTCACAAACTGGCTACCAACCTCAGCACATACTTGTAGCTAATCCCACAGACAACCAACCTTGCTACATACCTGTAGCTAATCCCACAGACAATCAACCTTGCTACATACGTGTAGCTAATTCCACAGACAACCAAAGAGTTACATACCTGTAGCTAATCAACCTTGCTACCATATGCGCCGATCATGTGGATGTTCAGGGTCCTGGGCACTCAAGGGCAAATCGTATAGCAGGATGAAATTATAGTTTGATGTGGGTCATGGGTGGTTTAACCTGGTTCGATTCACATATGAAGCATGTTAAAATATTAATGGGAAACAAACCACTAATAAAAAGCACTATTTATTGAGGTATGCTACATGCTACTTACTCTCTCTAGTGTCAACTATCAATAAGACATAGTTCACTAGAGGTGATGTGACGTCGACTCCACAAAATGGACAAGTTTTTAATAAAAATGAAACCCAAAACCCGCACAGAATTCATTATCACGCCTGTGCCAAATGACTCTTAGCAGCACAGCTTCAACTGCATCTGCCTCCCAGTGAACATTTTTGTGTTGAAAAGACAGTGAAAACACCATCTTGCGTTCGGGTAAAAAGCCGGCTAAAATGAGTTGAAAAGTGATTGTTTTTCAGCTAGGATGCAGCCAGGCTATCAGGGCAAAACCTGGGCTAACCTGAACTAAATTGAGCAATATGTAACGTTCAAGTCATCCAACTACTCTTAAAAAAATAAGCTCGATAGACTACCTGTATTAAAACCAGAAGATATCAGATAGGATGAAAACTTGTGGAATGTGTCAATCTTTGTATGTCATTGTGATCATACCAATTAATATTCTTCTTTTGCAGTTTTGCTCCTTCCTTTTCGTTTGCCATTGATGCAGTATATTTTCCAACTGTATTTATTTTCTTAATTAAGAGTAACTTAATATATTCTTTCAAAAATTATGTCGGTTTGTGTGTCAGAAAGGTATGTTTAATGTATGCTCTTGTAAATGATAAAAATGCAAATTACAATGTACAGTTGTGTTAAAAAAAATAGCAGTACAACATCAGTAACCTGATGAACCACTGTTATTAGTAGTGGTCATATTTCTGCATAGCAGATAATTTACTTGTAGATGTAGTAGTGTAATAGAAAAACAACAGACCCAACTGTCATGACATGCACGCTGCTTGTTGACTCATTCATTGAAAGGGGCGTGTTCAAAATAATAGCAGTGTGGAGTTTAATTAGAGAATTCAGGTGTCATTAATTGTCTTTTATTAAGGAAGGGAAGCAAATGTTTCACACATTGTTATAAAATATATTTCCTTCTGAATTGCTAAGTAAAATGGGCCGTTCCAAACATTGTTCGGAGGAACAACGTAATTTGATTTAAAAGTTGATTGGAGAGGGGAAAACATATAAAGAAGTGCAGCAAATTATAGGATGCTCAGCTAAAAAGATCTCAAATGCTTTAAAATGGCAACAAAAACCCAAAAAACATGGAAGAAAACGAGCAACTACTGTTAAAACGGATCGAAGAATAGTCAGAATGGCAAAGATTCAGCCAATCATCGCCTCCAGAAAGATCAAAAACCCCAAACACACGAGTAAGCGAGCAACATCGTGGTTCCAGACAAAAAGGATTGAGGCAATGGAGTGGCCAGCTCAATCCCCTGACCTCAACCCCATTGAAAACTTCTGGGGTGACATTAAAAATGCAGTTTCTGAAGCAAAACCCAAAAATTCACAGGAACTGTGGAATGTAGTTTGTTCATCCTGGGCTGAAATACCCGTTTCTAGGTGCCAGAAGTTGGTTGACTCGATGCAACGCAGATGCGCAGCAGTTATCAAAAACAATGGTTATGCAACTAAATATTAGTTCAGTAATTTCAAGTGAAGTTAAATCTTGAAACATGTCTTCAGTTTATACAGTAAGTGTTTTGAGTTTGAAGAGAAAAATGTCGACACTGCTATTTTTTTGAACAGATTAATATTCCTTTTCTTTGCTTCCTGTAAAATAATAACGCAGACTTGATAAATGTTGATGCTTTGATTTGGAATTGAATGTGTAATGTTTCCACTACATTTGAAATATGGAACTAAAAGCTATTTAGCACTTTATTCACTTTTTTAACGCACTGCTATTTATTTGAACACAACTGTACTTACTATATGGACTGAATTGTAAATATCTGCAGTCTTGATATTCCTTTATGGAGTAACAATCATCTAAAAATGGAGTTGCCATAATAGTGTGCTTCTTGAAGGTATAACTCTACCACCCTTAAGCATTTATGAAATGATCATTTCTAAAACTTTAGAAAGTGACATAATTTCCTAATTTGAAAAAATCCTTCAGTGTATTATGACTGCCTTAAGAATTTATATATTGTGTTTTATTGTGACTTGTGTCAATTAAATAATTTTTACAGAATGAATCATTTCCAATGTGCTCCTTAAAGACACCACAAATGCATGCCATGTTGCACCAGACAGCACAACACACTGTCTTTTTGAGAAAGAAACACGTTTTATTTATTTGCAACTGAATCCAATGATGATACAAAACACGAGAAATGTACAAGGTGCCTGCACTGAGCTGTTCTATTAATCTTAAAAATTAATGAAAAGATTGCTTATATTTAAGGACGTACAACACAGATTGTTTTATTTTCAAGCCTACAACATATAGGTATTAAAAATAATTTTCGAATGTCTCTTGCATCTTTGGCAAGAATAATGAACGTTGAGGCGCAGTTAGGAACAAACACAACTATGACACCCGACCCAAGTTCATTATGGAGAATGACTGAGTACTAGCAAAAGTTTGTTACACACATTTGTTCATTTGGAAAAGCAGGAACATCATTTTAAAAAAACATTTTTTCTTGTCCCATCCTAGAGTAAAATAACAAACATTGCGTATCTTTAACAAAACAATGATTGTATTTTGCGAAAGCTATGTGCACGGTCACATTCTGATTTGGTGAAGTCAAGCACAAATGATCAGCAACAAGATTACTGGTACAGGACAGAACAAACCACAGCCTGCCGGATTCCGGTGAGTTTTTCAGTCCCAGTACCCTCACAAAAATAAAATATACTGTAAGCAGGGTGTGAAATTATCACCCACCACCAGTCAAATGCTAGTAAAAGTTTGATTGTGGCTGGTATTTCTCCTCTAGCAGCTACGTTGTCAGGTAACCAACCGGGCGCTGAGCAAAGAAATGCCCTCAGAAAGCTGCGTAAGCGAGTTTCCACGCAGAAATTCAGATGTATAAAATAACACATGCTGTGAGAATCTGCGTACCTCTGCACACGATGGACACCATGTGTACGCAATGTTTGGCGTCAGTGTGATATGGCGACACCGTGACAAAAAGGCAGAGGTAGAAAATGCTAAACTTTTTTAAAGCAGATTTCCGACTTTCACCCCGAGCGTTTTTTTACACATTCTTTTACTCAGAGTTTTATACATGTGGCCCCTGGTTGTGTTATATTGTAAAAAGGTAATGTGGCAGGTGAATTATTGAAAATGGCGGGTGATTTTTAGAATGCACAAGCCACTATGGCCAGTGGGTGAAAAAGTTTATTTAATTCCCTGATTGTAAGTATGTGGACTTACTTGTAGGTGTAATATATTCAATATATGAAGTGGCAATAATTTGTAATATCCACATATTGTGATGTGTTGCAATATCTTGATGATACATTATTTAAATTCATTATATTTTCAGTATATGCTATTTGTGTAAGGGCAGCCACTGTATTGAATGGGGAAATGTCAGGATACAAGCCTGACCGTTTGATGTGCTGGATCAGCTGGACCCAGCCGAGCGCATCAACTAAGCTACAAAATACAAAGTACCCATAGCAGTGTCTTTTACAATTCATAATTATAAAAACTTTTGGTTTTTGCGACAGATTCCAATTATAAGATGAAACGAAGTATAGCAGGAAAATAAAGAATTTTAAAAAATATAATACAAAAAAAAAAAAAACAGAAAAGACAGAAACAAAAGGTTTAGGGCAATGCCAATAATCATTGCAGTTGGCGATGGTTTGGTTGACTCAGTAGCAGATTTGAGGCGAGGTTTACTTCACAGTAAATTAAGTTAGGCTGTCCTTGAGCATAAAGCATACTCTTTTGGCCCCTTTCAAGGTAGCTGTACAGTTAAACACATGCACACCCTACATACTGCACACCCTACATACTGTACACTCATATCAGTGACACACTACATACTATACACTCATATCAGTTATCAAAAACACATGCACACCCTACACACTGTACACTCAAATCACTGACACCCTACATACTGTACACTCATATCAGTTATCAAAAACACATGCACACCCTACATACTGTATACTCATATCAGTTATCAAAAACCAAAAGGGACAAATATAAATGAGTAGGCCACAGACACACCTGTACTAGAGATATGGCCTCTACCTTATCTGACGATTGTCTTAACAGCCGACTAATTTCCACGATTTACCACAATGGTAGACCAGCTACTGAAAATTAAGCCAAGCCCCACCCTGTCCAGAAACATTATTCCTCTCTACTTGTCCTGTGTTGGAAGCCCTTCCAATTCCTTAACAAGCAAAAAGGGCTCAGGGGCCTGGGTTGTAGCCAAAAGCGGGATTGAGCACAAGAGGTAACGGGGTGGGCTGTACGATGAAGCGGGTGAGCGACACACGTGTCGAACGCTTCAGCTCCGGAGATCGTCGACATTAAACCGGATGTCCGCATGCCAACCCATGTACACAGTGGCATTGGTACAGTCCACACTCAGGCGTGCCTACCCATGTACACAGTGGCATTGGTACAGTCCACACTCATGCAGGAGCGGGCATAGCTGCAGTACATTTGTATACACAGAAACACACACTCACACACACACACACAGATATATACATACCTTTCCTATGACTTGGGTCAAAACAAAACTACATTTTTTTTTTCTAATAAATACTTAAAAAAAAAAAAAAAGCAACTAGTTTTTATCCACTTTGCACGTCTAGCATTTTTTTTCTCTTTTCTCAAGGCACCAAATGTTCTATATTGCTAGTAAAAACTGGAACACCTACACTGTAGGCGTACTTGGCGCTCTTTGTATGTTCATATGGTTCATACGACAATACGCCACATCACCCCACATTGTAACCAGCTCGGGAGTGGACAGGATGAATGCTTTTTGCCTTACTTTTATATTTTGTATTCCAAATTACTTCACCGTGTGACGTATTACACTTAGATATATTTTATCATCATACCGTATTGTTATCCTATATTAACATCGATGTCGGAATAATCAAAATGCCTCATAGGACCTTGCATAGGAAAGGTAATTTATAAACGTGACAATGATATTGCAGTTTATTTTTTCAAACACCATTCTGAGAGATTATCTAAGGTCATAGCCCTCTTCACACATATGCACAGACAAAAACCCTAAACATCCAACATTTGAGGCATCCGCTTAACAGGTTTACATATCAATAACATTAATTTCACTCAACCCATACTATTCTCTGATATTCCTACAAGAGCTTTCTTTTTCGTTAAAGTTAGTGTTCATTATTGACAATGGCTTTATCCATGTAAAAAATGCACTGAAGCAGACCTGCTCATTACTACATGAACTCAAAGCCAGAAGGAAGACAGCAGCTCCATAGTACTACCTGGAGCAGGATGGAGGCAATGCAAATCGTGCTTACTAATGGAAATTTACAAGTACGCGGTTGGAGTATTTTGCTCATTTCTTAAACTTCTGGAAGGTTAATTGCTTGTAATATTTTATCATATTATTTTGTCTTGGTGTTTATCATATGTTTATTCTGCTAAGTGTAGGTTTTTATCATTGGACAATCATGTGTTGTTATTCGTTCATTAACTTGTAAGACATAGCAAATAACCAAAAATGTATTTACCTGAATTCTTTGAAAACACAGAGGTATACACAGGTATACACACAGAGTTATTTTTGTTTTCCATAATGCATTTAAATTTCCAGATGTGCTGACATGAACTGACAGCAAAACACACACCTCTACTGTAGAAAAAAAATAACAACAAAAAACAGAAGAGTTTGCGTTTTTAGTGTTATGAGTTCAGGCTCTTCCATAATCCTTTCAAAGTGGTGTTCGAAGCACATTTTTTAAATTAGCTTAAAAAAATACAATTCTCTGCATTCTACATCCGGGACCCGTGGATCTGAAAGAGCTGGAAGCCGATCCCAGGGAGGAGAAAAGGAAGGAGAGTCGTCAGGCGCAGCACACAAATCCATCAGCAAAATCCATGCATGCAGCATGCAGCATACAGCTATTACTATTACTACATACCTCAAATCCACACATGCAGCATACAGCTATTAACATTACTACACACCACCAGCCTGCGGCATTCATGTCTTACAACTTAGTCACGTGTCCAAGACTGTGAGATCGGCAAATTAAAGCAAAACGATGAGCCGTTTTTGATTTCGATGTGGATGGTGATTATAATGAAGGTAGTGAGCGATGTACAATGAAATAATACTTTTGTGCACTCTTTATTCAACATGTTTTATGTTGAGGATGGAAAATGTATGAGGTGCCAAGAAGTCAAGGACGCAGCCTCGTGGTCGCTCGCTCTTATTCTCTCTCTCTCTCTCTCTCTCTCTCTCTCTCCATCTCTCCATCTCTCTCTCTCTCTCTCCATCTCTCTCTCTCTCTCTCCATCTCTCTCTCTCTCTCTCTCCATCTCTCTCTCTCTCTCTCCATCTCTCTCTCTCTCTCTCCATCTCTCTCTGGGTAGCTTCAGTTCATGTGTGTCTTTCCATCAGTGTCAAATGTCTAATGAGTGCTACGGTCCATATTAGCTTCACGTTCAATCAAGGTTAATATGTAGTACACACTGCAAATTGGACTGCCTGAATTATAATGGGATTTTGTGATTGTTGCATTAATGTGTGTGTGTGTGTGTGTGTGTGTGTGTGTGTGTGTGTGTGTGTGTTCCTCTGCGGATTCTATATGTATCTGAATTCCTTGCACACATGCAATGCTACACTAACTGCAACAACAACAACACAAGTCCTGGGCTAATCCATTCCATTGCACTCTAACACTCAACTCTATTCCAGTACATTCAGAGTCTCTCTACAATGAGGAAGGTACTGGGCATACACTAACTGATAAAAGTCATTTTTAAAAAAAGAAGAAACATGACCTGCACATGCACAAGAACTTAGCTGTGTAACTGGTATTGATCGTTAACACCAAACAGTTTGAGTCGGTCCACCCCCGTAAATAACCTGCATGTAAAGATATTATGACAAAAAAGACAGCTGTCCAGTTTTTTCTTTTCTTTTTTACCCAGTGACGGTTTTCTATTGCCTACAATAAATGCAGCAGTGAATTAACGGGTGTTAAAACCAAGATTCAAGAATTCCATTTGTGACATCACAAAATGTAAATGGGCCACACTACTTCTCCCCTTCAGAACTGTGACAGTGCCTGAATAAGATTGCTGAGGAAGCTTCAGAGAATAGCAATGCCCTCCTGCTTACTATTGCTAACAAAGCATACCACTGAGGTTTTATCTAAAACATAACAGGCCTCAACACTGGTTGTTGGGCATCTGTGTGTTGTAAGATGCTGCAATATACAGTGGAATGGATGGGCCCAGGATTCCAGGCCCCATATATAACACCCTCTGCAACCCTCCACCAGAACCATACGCTGGGAGCACTCCTCACCCATTAAAATGTTTGGGACAACACAATACGACTGTTAATCGCTAATCCATTCGTTCGGAGTGTCATTTCTCTCTCCCTCCGCCACATGCCTCGCTCCATCCTCCACCTCCTCCTCCTCCTGCACTTCCGAAGCCTTTCTCAGTTAAATGGAGGAAACCAAGGTAGAACAAACAAACCAACGAACGGACAAGCAAACAACAAAAACAAAATGAAAAGAAGTTTGATGAAAATCAGTGGCAGGCATGAATGAGTTCTGTTGAAGCTGAATGAAATCTGGACCCAAATGTGAAATGTGTTACTCACAAAAATGCTTTCGGCTGAAATGAAACATCTAAATGGCATCTAAATAGGAATGTGTGTGCACACACGCACACACACACGCGTGCACGCAAACTCACACAGACACACACGCGCACGCACGCACTGCCCTGCCTGCCTGACAGTAGAGTGTGGAGCAGTGCAGCAGCTAGAGTTGGGATAATGTTCACTGCTGCTGATGATGCTAAAACACATCATCAGTGTTACCACAGAGGAAGAACCGCGACGCTCCAATGTTCCAAAGTTCCACCATGGACTCACCTCACATTTACTGTCAGTAAGTGTGGATCCAACAGTGAAATGCCCCATACTCTGTGTGTGCACACAGATGCGTTTATGTGTGCGTGTCTGTACTTGTACATACAGCTGCCTCTGCTGCCTCTAGCACTGTTGTGTACACGTTTGTATGTGTGAAGTGGGCCATTGTGTGCTGTCTGACCTTGGTCTTGTGGCTCTGTTCTGTACCCATGCCTCCGCCGGATGTGTGTAGCTCCTTGGACACCACACACAAGAACTCTGCCTGGTCTTCAGTGCCATAGCTGTAGGATGACCCAATGTTCACCATCTACCAGACGCACAGGGAGAGAAAGAGAGGTGCTCCCGAATCACCATGCAGATGGCACAAGCTTCCGTCCAGTCGAACAAGTCCAACTTTTCCTTATATACAGGTCTCCCGTAACATCTAATAAGGTTGGAGAATACAGAGCAAGGAATCTGAGACCATTCCTCTTTATAGAATCTCTCCAGTCCTAGGTCCTCTCTTGTGCACTCTCCTCTTCAGCTCAGCCCACAGGTTTTCAATGGGCTTTAGGTCAGGAGACTGAAATGGCCATGGCAGAAGCTTGATTTTGTGTTCCGTTGACCATTTTTGTGTTGATTTGGACATATTTTTTGGATCATTGTCTTGCTGGAAGATCCAACGACGACCCAGTTTTAGTTTCCTGGCAGAGGCAGCCAGAATCAGATTTAAAATGTCCTGATATTTCATGGAGTTCATGATGCAATGTACCCTAACAAGGTTCTCAGGGCCTCTCAACAGCCTCACAACATCACGGAACTTCCACCATACTTAACAGTGGGGTTCAGGGTATTTTCGGTATAGCCATCCTTCTTTTTACGCCAAACCCACTTTGATTGTAGGTTGCCGAAAAGCATTTTCATTTCATCTGACCATAGAACATGGTTCCAGTCAAAGTTCCAGGAGCGTTTAGCAACCTCCAGGCGCTTACGTTTGTGGTGAAATGACAGGAAAGGATTTTTTCTGACATGCCTTCCAAATAATTTGTTGGCATGGAGGTGACGTCTAATGGTAGTTTTGGAGACTTGATGACCCAAAGATGCTACTTTCCTCTTTAATTCTCCAACAGTGATCCTTGGGGATTTTTTTGCCTCTCTTACCATCCTCCTCACTGTGCGTGGGGGCAAAATAAACTTTTGTCCTCTTACAGGCAAGTTTGTAACAGTTCCAGTTGCTTTGAATGTTTTATGTATTGCCCTAATGGTAGATATGGGCATTTTCAGATGAGTAGCTATTTTTTATAGCCATTCACTGACATTCAAGCTCAACAAACTTTTCCCTCATTTGATTTGTGTGTTCTCTTATCTTTCCCATGTTGTTGTATGAATAAGGGAATATGGCCTCTGTGTCATATTTATACCCTAATGAAACAGAAGGTCATGATTACTGCTTGAAAGTTCCTAAACACTCTGATCAACTTTAAAAAGTAAAATATAAATGGAAAAAATACTTCAGTTACATTTTGTTCATAATAATTTCTAGGGGTGCCAATAATTGTGGCACACGTGGTTTTGTTTACAAAAATTATTATTTCTTGATGAGGGATTTATTTTTCTCAGAATAAATCTAATTCAATTAAAGGTTGGATTTTTCTCATTTTTCTTTTTAATAACCGTTTTTATAGGGTTATAAACCCTTTTTTTATAACCCTTTTTATAAGGTTATAAACCCTTTTTTTACAACACTTTTTTACTAATTTTTACCAGGGGTGCCAATAATTGTGGAGGGCACTGTATCTGTCATAGGGAATTTACTTCCGAAACCAGACTCCGCCCACGTCTGACGTACTCACTTGAGTACTCTATATGGATGTAAGACTGGAGTAAGACTGCTCATCTCCTTTTTGGCGCTCTGCATTATGGGGATGTAGTCAAGGTGAGTTAAACACACAGTAGCCAGCAGAACCCATCAGCGTACTGACCTGCTCAAACTTCCAGCCGTCGGACATGGTCGACACCATCTGGGTCAGCTCCTCCTCCTGGCACTGCAGCACCCGGTACACATGCTTTGGAGGTACCTGCTGTGTGTGTGTGTGAGTGAGTGAGTGAGTGAGTGAGTGAGTGAGTGAGTGAGTGAGTGAGTGAGTGAGTGAGTGAGTGAGTGAGTGAGTGAGTGAGTGAGTGAGAGTGAGTGAGAGAGAGAGAGAGAGAGATTGACTTTTAGATTTTTGTCCCCTTTATATCACATTATTCTCTGAACACAATATTTATAGACCAGAGTCAGTCACATAGGGTAGGAGATGAACAATAATGGGAGGTAATAGATGGAGAAAGAAAAGAGCGTGAGATTGAGAGAGAAAGTGAGAAATAAAGAGGAAGAGTCACAGCGTGAATGATGGAGTGGAGCACCGGACTGTGAAGGCAAAGATGGCAAATTTCAGGTGACATAATATATAATATATGTGCAAACATGCAATCCTGCTTCAGAGCAGGTGCTGTCTTCTCTGTACAGGAGTGTGTGTGCACTGCACCTCACCTGTGGAGCTAGGATTGTGTGTGTACTGCACCTGTGGAGCTAGGAGTGTGTGTGTGTACTGCACCTCACCTGGGATGCTAAGAGTGTGTGTGTGTACTGCACTGCACCTGGGATGCTAAGACTGTGTGTGTACTGCACTGCACCTGGGATGCTAAGAGTGTGTGTGTACTGCACCTCACCTGAGATGCTAAGAGTGTGTGTGCACTGCACTGCACCTGGGATGCTAAGGGTGTGTGTGCACTGCACTGCACCTGGGATGCTAAGACTGTGTGTGTACTGCACTGCACCTGGGATGCTAAGACTGTGTGTGTACTGCACTGCACCTGGGATGCTAAGAGTGTGTGTGTACTGCACCTCACCTGCGATGCTAAGAGTGTGTGTGTACTGCACTGCACCTGGGATGCTAAGGGTGTGTGTGCACTGCACTGCACCTGGGATGCTAAGAGTGTGTGTGTACTGCACTGCACCTGGGATGCTAAGGGTGTGTGTGCACTGCACTGCACCTGGGATGCTAAGACTGTGTGTGTACTGCACCTCACCTGCGATGCTAAGAGTGTGTGTGTACTGCACTGCACCTGGGATGCTAAGACTGTGTGTGTACTGCACCTCACCTGGGATGCTAAGAGTGTGTGTGTACTGCACTGCACCTGGGATGCTAAGAGTGTGTGTGCACTGCACTGCACCTGGGATGCTAAAAGTGTGTGTGCACTGCACCTGGGATGCTAAGAGTGTGTGTGCACTGCACTGCACCTGGGATGCTAAGAGTGTGTGTGTACTGCACTGCACCTGGGCTGCTAAGAGTGTGTGTGCGCTGTACCTGGGATGCTAAGAGTGTGTGTGCACTACACTGCACCTGGGATGCTAAGAGTGTGTGTGCGCTGTACCTGGGATGCTAAGAGTGTGTGTGCGCTGCACTGCACCTGGGATGCTAAGAGTGTGTGTGCGCTGTACCTGGGATGCTAAGAGTGTGTGTGCACTGCACTGCACCTGGGATGCTAAGAGTGTGTGTGTACTGCACTGCACCTGGGCTGCTAAGAGTGTGTGTGCGCTGTACCTGGGATGCTAAGAGTGTGTGTGCACTGCGTCTCACCTGTGTTGCTTTACAGTCACGTTCTACCATCCTGTCCTTGATCAGTCGGATGAGTGGTGTGATATTGTAGAATTCTGCTTCTTCTAACACACCTGGAATACAAAAAACAATACAAAAACATGATTCTACAATCACTATAACCATATATATATATATATATATATATATATATATAACCACTATAACCATAATGACTGCACATCACACTAAAGACTGCCTTCACGTTACAGTAAGTGTTCTGCTGCAGATCCTTCGGCTCATTCCACAAGTGACAGATTTGTATGCTTTGCTTTCAGGCTGGAAATCCAACAACGGCAGAATTAGCTACCAGTTCTGGTATGCTGGACTTCCTCTGCCAAAATGATCAGGATTCATGGCTAGAATGCCGTTCTGGTCTCACACAAGCCTTAATGCACAGGAGTGGGATCGGGCACATGGAAAGCTTGAATATTTTAAGTGCCCTTGGTGATCCGTGGGGTTAACTGCAGGTTCCATTCTTTACTCGCGGCCCTTCCTATAAAACACACTCAAATGTCTCTGTAACACTTTAACAACTTGCAAAAGGCCAGGACCAGTATTAGAAAAAAAAGCAAACGCAAACGCTTCCAGGAAAATAAAATAAAATAAAAAGTTTAAACTCATACTGCTTTATTTTTTCATTTTATGGCTAGGGGAAACATAAAGCATTTTCAGCAAAACAATTCCCAAAACAATGGTCAACATCCAAGGCAATTTGACCTATATTTAAATTCCAATCTGAATTCTGGAGGCAGAGTGAAATGGCTTAGGTTACAGGGATCCATATGGAGCCCCTTGCAGACCAGCGGAAAACGGGAAGTGAGGGAATGGGAACAGAGGATGGGGGGATGGGGGGATAGGGGAGCGAGGTAGAGGAACGTGGGTAAAGGAGCAGGGGTGTGGAGGAGAAGCGTTTAAAGGCAAACGCAGCTGACCTTCCTCGGCCAGCTCCTTGTTGTAAACCAGCTTTCCGTGCCGCAAATAGTTGAGGATGGGGCCAAAGTAGGTAGGGTCTCTGTCAATCACGTATGCTCCGGTCTCATCCTGCAGGAGAGGGAGGAAGGGAGGAAAACCACTCTGTAAAAGAGTGCTTAGCAGATACCCTTATGCATCCTTACATAAGAGTGACATAGCTTCATTTTCTCGCTTTCTTTTTTTTTGCTTACTATGTCCCTCATTCGCAGGTACAGCAGCAGAGTCCCACCTGGGATTTAAACCTGCAGCCTCTGTAACCACTACAATACACACCATAGTGCAGTAGCTGGCATGCATGGGATCACTTGGTAAACTGAGACTGAATTTCCTTTGTATTCACTGCATAGTTTTGGTCAGCGCACGTTTTTGGCGAGCTGTTGTGTAAACGCTCTCTGGCAAAAAACCAGCGCAACTCCTCCTGATGTTTTATTTTGAGAAAGAGGAGGAGGAGGAGGAGGAAGGTGCCAGAGCACAAAGTTTCATCTGAAAAAGAGCAGGAGTGTGGGGGTGTATACAGAGAGAGAGAGAGAAAGAGAGAGAGAGACTTTTGAGAGATGGCATGTTAGTAAAATAGTTTAGGTCACATTTGCATGGTCTGCGTCACCTTTATCCCCTGACTGCACAGAGTTAAGGGAGTGGGACGTCTATGGTGTCACAGAGAGGGCGTTACATTCACGTCAATCGGCCTTTTCTTACCATGTGGACCTGCCTTTACATGGCTCTGTGAATGTGCATTACACACTGAGCCTGAGGCACAAGCCTTCACACTGAGAGAGGGAGGGAGAGAGAAAGTGAGAGAGGAAGAGAGAGAGAGAAAGTGAGAGAGTGAGAGAGGAAGAGATAGGGAGAGAGATACAGAGAGAGGAAACATAGGGAGAATGAGATAGAGGAACAGATCAACTGAGAGAAGAAAAGATCCAATGAAAACAACAAGGACATAAGAGAGCAGCACTGTGGGGAATGTAAGGAGAGAGAGAGAGAGAGAGAGATAGAGAGAGAGAGAGAAAGAGAGAAAGAGAATTAGAGACTGATCACGGAGAGGCATGAGGATGTCAGAGAACAGAAGGCAAGAAAGATGCAGCCAAAAAAAACTCCACCCAACCCAGCCTCAGGTACAGATGCCTCCACCCCTGGATCTAGCGTGACTCAACTTGATAACGGGAGTTTCAACACCTGCATGCTATGGGCACACACACACACACACACACACACACACACACACACACACACACACACACACACACACACACACACACACACACACACACGTCCCTGCTGACAGGTTGGTGTGCAAACTGTGACGGGGGAACATTGCACTCCATACACTACACAGCCGAACCACTGACGTGAACATAGACCACAAATAGCACACAAACACACTAGCCCACACGCAGTTATGCACAATAACAATAGGGCCTACGCATGCCGAGAGCATCGCAGGTTATTGACAGAGAGGATGTCCACAAAGCAGTGCATGGAAAAGCACCTGCAGCCACAGGCCTGGGCTTTGTTCAGTCAAAGTGAAGACTTCCACAACACACAACCGTCAATCTCTGCTGGTTCACTACTCTGCTGGTGCAACTACTAAATTAAGCAGCATAATGCATGCACAAGGTCAACTCCTGCCAGAACTGCCCTGACATTAGATCCAACTCTTGAAAGCTTTCCCCCTTGTGTACCATCAGTTTAACAAACACCTTTCATTACCTGGTGCACAGATGAAATTTGGTGCTAGTTACCTTAGTTACTGCATTCTGTGCAACACATCACAGTCGTATCGAGACTGCCTTTAAAAGTCTAATTTTAATTTTACCCAGCTAATAGCAGCCCTTTGACACATGGTGGCATTAACACAGACAAATCAAATGCAGTTACACAAACATGGACTCTATCTAGAGTGTTAATGTTTAACCAAGCATTTACACAAGCAAAGAAGCGGTGGTGTGTCCATGGGGGGATTTGAACCCAGGAGAAATACCTAGTTGGCACACACAGGTTTTGTTTCTCTGTGAAGAACTGTAAACACACACACACACACACACACACACACAATGTATTCACCATGTTTAAAAACAAATTTAAAAAACTGTGGCATCACAAAAAAACACCAGTGCCTCGTTACGATCTAGAAACGGCTCGTCTTCTGGACTATTTGACATATTATTTTCCAATTGTGATATCTGTCACATTACCCACGTCACCTCACTTCATGTTGACTGCCCATGTGCAAACTACAAGATCCCCCCCCCCCCCCATTCAAAATCTGCATAAGTCAATATATAGATGTTTGTTCACAGACAAAAGCCCTATCAATTGTACAAATAAGACTAGTCTCTCTGTGTGCCCTTCTGCAAACCGTTATTATTTTGCTTGCTCCAAATCCACACTCATCTTATCAGTAGATGTTATTAAATAGGCGAGTTCAGACAGGTAGAGGAATCTGGCTCTGAGGGAAGAACATTTTAAATTCAATTCCATATTAGTAAGTTCACTTTTAATTTTTCAATGGACACGAAACAAAAACAATGACCAATATACTGTGCGAAGGTCAGAACAAACAAAGCTAACGTGACTTTCAAAACAATGTTTTTCATTCCAATACCGTACTACTTAAAAAATATAAAAAATAACAGGCAATTTCCTGCATTTTATTAAGATTAATTGTTTGGCTGAGTACCTGAATAAGAGTATTACTTAAGAAACTGAATCATTTCCTCACATTGTTTTACATACTAAATAAGTTTAATGTAGAGGATAACCAGGCTGGATAAAACAGAGGTGTAACTAATCTTATTAAAGCAGTGTGGACGGCTGTGGAGTGTGTACACAACAGTGCAGCAATCTTCCAGAGGCTTGCTGGTTTCTGCCATCGATGCATCACCGTGCAGGTCCTGTGATATAAATCAAGATGCTGCCACTGGAGAGAAGACTTTGTTGGGACTTGTTGGCCTTACCTACCAACCCTTCTGCTCCGGTGAGACATAACTAAGCTTTCCCTGCGATGCAAGGGGACAGACCGAGCCCAGTTTAATCATATCCGTGTGGGAAAGGGGTCGAACCAAGGGTAAAAATATTGCAACGTGAAATGACGGCTGTGATTATAGAGCTGGACAAAGAAAGGGGGTGGATTTGGAGGTGACCGAAGTCTCTTCAGGATAAAGATATTAGATGTTAGAGGCTGAAAGTGGAAGAGAGCTCGGGAAATGGTTATGTGGAGAGACCAGGGGAAGGAGATTGTGAAGAGGGACAGTGAAAGGGTGAGTGAAACTAGTGGATAGGGGCAGGCAGCCATAAGGAGGATAAGAATGAGGGTCCAGTGCTGAGAAAAGGTCTCTCTCTCTCTCTCTCTCTCTCTCTGGGCCAGGAGTCTCTGTCCGTTTCGGCACCCGTGAAGGTCATTTCACAACCTCCCCCATTCATCGATTTGTTTCCAGAGCTGAAGCAACACTCGTTTTACAGTGCACTGTGCACAAGGACTGCCAGACACACAGAAATACCAACATGGCCAGCTTTCAGGGACGACTGCCTTATTACCTTTTGTGTGTGTGTGTGTGTGTGTGTGTGTGTGTGTGTGTGTGTGTGTGTGTGTGATTACTCTTCAGACCCTTGGCAGACCAGACTCACAAGAAAAATTACAGCCTGGAGGCATTCAATAGGATGCTGCTTTCACGCAAATATACTGCAGCGCTCTGCATCCCTTCATGCACACACGAAGCCGTGCACGTGCGCAGCCATCTGACTGGGTACCACCATTCGCTCCGTTTTGTTGCATTTCCACACCGACACCATGTGTGCTCATTTATGCATGACAATAATACGGGTGGCCGAGTCTAGGAGACCGGTTGCTACCAGAACCCATCAGATCTCGCCTTACCGTGTCCGAGTGCAGATCTTGCTGCTGGCATAGCCGGTAGAGAAAGGACGTCTGCTCTTTCAGCAAGGTCTGGCGCGTTGTGAGAAACACTGTGCCGCCGACGTTCAGTCGGACCCATTTCCCATTGTTCCCGCCGGTGCCAGGATTGATTCCAGAACCGTTGCCTATGATTTGACTCGGAGTTTCTAACGCGCATGTTTCGGTAGGGGACGGAGTAGCTGTGGTTGTGCTCTCGTTTCCATCGCTGTCTTTGTTGTTATTGTTGTTGTTATTATTATTACTGTTGCAGTTTGCTGGTAACGAGCTGACTTCCGACATCGCCTCCGGCACCTGTTTCCGTTTGTCCTGCGTTGCCATTTGAAAAACTAGGGATGTACAGTATGAGCACGGGCAGAGGGCTGTTTTTACTTCCGTCCCTCTTCGTCTCTCTGTCACCGTCTAGCTTTACAGCATTCCCTCTCCTCACTCACAGCGTTATACTCCGCCTACAGACTGATACGCACAACACGCCTCCTGTGTTGTGAGCAAGGAGGCCACGCTGAAAGTGTGATGCATTATGGTCGTTGTAGTTTTAAATAGACTTTTGGGAGCGGAACTGACTTGAAGAAATCCTCCCCACGGCGCTTCCACATCTTTCCATAGCCACTCAGGTTGTAGATCTCTGGGTGAAAGGGCACGTTGTAGGATGGCCAGGAGGAAAATTTTAAATTAAGAGAAAGGGGGGCTGCTGGGTGGCTCATCTTGTTAAAGCACTGTTCTAATTCATGAAAGAGACTCACATTCTGGTATTGAAACTGGACCGATACCAGTGCCGACTCAGTCAGCTTGTGTAACAGTGTCTCACTGCCCACAAGTGACCTCCACTGACTGATTGGGCACCGATGCCTGCCTGTTGAGCTGCACATGATGTGTCTTTCTCTGACTCATGTCCGGGCAGTGAAATGCAGTGTGATAAGAAGATGTGGCTGACATCATGTGCTTCAGAGCAGAGCACATGCCTGGCTGCACTCTCCCAAATCGATTGAAGAGTCTTCAACAATGACAACTGAGGAATATAATTTGACATTCCAAAAGGGGAGAAAAAAGGGGAACAACATTTCTTTAATAAACAATGCAGAGAGGCAATGTCTCCACAACACGTGATTTTCAACAAAAAGTAACATTGCTCCATCTGTTTTCAATTATGTATTTCTTTATTTGCTCTTTCAAAATGTACACATACATACATGTCTATGCATGTATACAAATCAATGCATTCCAGAGAGTGCACACTATGCATACTGTATGTCTGTCTCTGTGGCTGTCCGAATCAGCACCCTTCCATACTATTGAGTATGCTTGTTGAGTAGACAGGACGAGAAGGTAGTTAAGTAAGCAAAATTTTCTCTAAATGTAGCATACTTAAAACCCCCAGATGATATACTTCGCTGAGTATATTTGGGAGCATGCTTTTTCAAGAAGTACGGGAACATTTTGGTCACAGTACACAGGAGACAGGACACGGTAGCTAGGGCTCTGATTCGTACACAGCCTGTGAGTGACCGGGGGGTATACTACGAAGCAGGATTACTTAGTTATCTGGATAACTGCACTGAGTAAAACCCGGAACCTTTCCAAATCTGGAACACGGACTGAAGTAAAAAGAGCTGTTCCAGGTTTTACTCAATGGCGTTATCCAGCTAACTAAGTAATCCTGCTTCGTAGCATACCCCTTCGTTCCATCCTCTATCCCCTGGCCAAGAGACACCCTGTTCAGGTCCACCACCATGTAGTGGTAGTTGTAAGTGCCTGAGAGAGAGAGGCAGTCCTCTAATGGGAATATGCAGTACTGTTTGCCCACAGCAGTATTTCTGACAGCAAGCTCACAACAGGGCATGGAGAACATCAGCCAATATTGTACAGGTCTTACACACAAAGACGATATTGTATGGAGCACAACATAAAAATCCTAAAAAATTCTAAATAGACATGTATTTGCGGAGATATAAAGTTTTAAGCAATACACAGGAAATATAATAAATTTTTTTTTTAATTATAAGAAGCAAATTAAAGATATAAATATAAATATCCTTTTTAAAATTGAAATGTTGTTAGCTATAAAGCAATGCATCAAAGTACAAGTTGAGTGTGTAACATGCATTACAAAAAGAGGACAGCGCTAAGCTGACTCAGATGAAGGAGCTGCACTATTTTTGGGTATCTCACAGACGAATCCCATCTCCAGGCAGCAGAGCCTGTGGGGGGGTGACTACCCCTCACCAGAGTTGTACTTTGAGAAGGTCTGGGCCCACTGCTCCCCGTCGCGCGCCAGGGCGTGAGCCAGCCGTACCCTCTGCCAGGCCAGTAGACTGCGGGGCGTCACCAGGGAGAACAGAGACACATTGAAGATGCTGTTGGTTGTCTGTGTTATGAGGAGGCCACTACCCAGGAGGTAGAAATCATCCAGGGACTCCAGAAAGCCTGTAGGGGCACCAACAAGAAAATTGGCGCCATCCTGAGCACTGCGCCTCGCCACCTTGGCTCTAATACAGTGCGTTTTTCTTCAAGGACCTACTGAACCTTTTCAAAGAATCATTTTATCCTGCTTTGGATTTTGTAATCAAACAAAACTGGCTGTGCCTGTGCACAGTGCAAAAGGTTTATAAAAGCTGGAGTACAGGACATATTTTAACGTCAGCGCTTTACATTCGTAATCATGGATCACATGTGTAATCCAGCGTGTGGTAAGACACATAGACATATATAGTATGTTATGTTTATAGAGGAGAAAACTGTGTGTGTGTGTGTTGAATATAAATACAAAGAGATAAGAGTCACGCGGTATACAGCATACTGCACATTTATCTTGTAGCCTAGGCTGTCTTGCTGTAATATACTGTTAGCATCAGTGTATTTGTTACAGGGTGTCACGCCTTTTTTTCTGGTGCACAAATTGAATGGGATGGATTTAATTTCCCTAATGCTGCAGTGCATAACCTCCTCCTCTTCCTCCTCCTCCCTCCCTCCCTCCAGCCGGCACTGACCCGGGTAGCTGCTGAAGGTCATCTTGCCATTTGTAGTATGGGACTCAGCCAGCCTGAAGTCCCAATGTTTGTAGATGCGCAGGATGGCAGTGAGCCAGCAGAAGGTTTTCATAGCCTGGCAACATCTGGGGGTAAATCAAGAGGAATGTGTGAGGAGTGTGTCACCTAAATAGAGTTCCTGTGCTTCAGAAATCTGAGTATTTAGACTTAAAATCGTATTTATTTTCCTTTTTTGCTAAATATTTTCCAATATCTCACCTCATTGGATATTTCCTCACCAATGAGGTGAGATAGTTGTACGCATTTCAAAATTTGAAAATGGGGTAACATTATTGCACTTAATGTAATTATTTCACTGCAAAAAGTAACTTCAAATAAGCTAATATTGTCTCCTTGAGAAAAAAAAAATCATATTATAAGTCTCATTACAAGACTAAAACACTTGCTAAGACAGATATTTTTTGCAGTTGTAATATATACAATCTCTACATATTTAGGCAAAAAGTAAATTTATAAGAAAAAAAGCTAAACCTCTTTGACCACTGACCTTAATGAGAGGGGAGCAGTGGCCCATTCCAGGCATTCTGAAGGGCTTAGCAGGGACCAGGGCTGAGATCAGGTCCAGCAGGTCCCCCACTGCATTGAGGAACCATACAGCAAACATCGACAAGGGCTGGCGAAGGAGACCCAGACGAGGTAAAGGGAGACAACAACCAAACTAATCACGTAAAAATACTAACTGAAAAAAGACTGACTTCCATAGCATCCCCAGAAGATACTTTCACATCTGTACTGATGTGCAAATGCATTAATGCATTCCATACATTTGAGGGCTGACGGACTCTTTCACACCTCTTTGATTGCTCCCTTTCTGGTGTGAGAAAGAAACCAAAAGAAACCTTTCTCAGAAGTGGGCAATTCCAGGAGGGCTGATATGTATGCAAGTTATTTCTACCAGTCGCCCTGACTCAAATAGCTAATTAGCTCTATATAACCAACAACAGTTCAATTTTATAAGGCCATGTGTCCTTTACACAAAAACAGTTGCCATCAGCTGTCATTCATGGGTTTATCAGTAAATTTAGCTGAAATGTCAGATCATAAATGAATGAGCTAATTAAATAAGCTGGCATGAAATACAGAAAAAAAATATACAGCCCTTTCTTGCACATTAATGATACACCGCCACACACCTCTCGATGTCTGCTCTTGGCTCAGTGTGCAGCTCCAGCTTGGAGCCCATCCATCTGCACAACAATGAACTCCACATGCCTCCACAAGGGGACTGTACCTATTCTTCTTCACCTGCTGCCTGGTCCAAGAGTCCTGCTTCCTGTGAGAGGGAGGTAATGGAGAGGAAGAGGTGTGTGAGTACCTTTTCTACAGTCTATGGTGGGAACACGTAAAGGAGCGAATTACTGTACAATGGCATCCATAATGGTTAAATGGAAAGAATGGGAGGGACAATTTCATTGTCTTAACCTATTTCCCTGTTGAGTGTACTTATACCAGGATCAACCAAGAGAGATGTGAAGGCTCACCTCATGAAGTCTTTCACTGAGCCCAATAGCTTTGGGTCCTTAATCACCTGGGGATACATGTTGCTGTAGTGGCTAAATATCTGCCTGACAGAAAAAAAATCATGAGTGTGAAAATAACCGAACAATCAGAAATTGACACCAGACATTTTGTGAATAAAACATTCATTACCACATTTAGATACCACAGCATACGTACGGGGCAAGGGTGCCAATAATTGTGGCACGCGTGGTTTTGTTCAAAATAATTATTTCTTGATGAGGAATTTTTTTTATCATAATAAATTTAAGTTCAAATTTATTTAAATTAAAGGTTGGATTTTTCCATTTTTTTTCAGTGTGAGATTAAGCTAATTCACCACGATGAATTTTTTATAACCCTTTTTTACTCATCTTTACCAGGGGTGCCAATAATAGTGCAGGGCACTGTATATACTGTATATCATCCAGGGTGTTAGGACAATTTATGCAATTGTAAATTACAGTACGACGATGTGAGAGAAGCATGAGCATGCACATTGCACTATGTGCTACAGTACAAGCTATTTTTTTCCTCTTCACAGAGCATAGACTTTCAAAATAGATTTAGGAAGAACATGTTTCTGTTGAATGGTAGCCCTACATCTAAATATTTTCTTGCTTGGACCAGCGTAGGCCTATCTGTGCGTCGTTTTCCTCATGTTATTTATGTGGTGTAAAATAAAATTTCCCATGCGGTGCTCTGTAGCCTACACCCGGGCGATACATTATCTTAACTTGCATAGCTACTATTAAGCTACGCAACTGAGGACAACACCAGATAAAAAGTGACCTTAAATCAACACGTAGCTACAATGCAACCACGAACAAATATTGCAACACTCGCAGAAGCACCAAAAAATGCGTTTTGATTGTAGCAAGCTAGCTGTATAGTCGGTAGGCTACTATGTGGTAGCATAAGCGAATAATTCACTTACTGTCCGCTCTTAGGAAGGTCACAGTAACAATGTTCAACACAATGTTCCAAATCAAAAACATGTCTTGTTTCATTTTGTGTTTATCAGTGAAAGCTAGATATGGGAATACTGCATTCGTGCATTTGACTCAAGTTCCTTATAATGCATCAATGTATGCTGTCAAATATGCCAAATCTTTTTTTATGGATTTGAAGCTGTTGTGGCTAATTCAGTGTTGCTAGTGATTGAGCTGTTATTGAGTGTTTTCCTATTGGCTAATTATCTTATTGGATTTCTGCTGGGATGAAAAACATTCACAGTAAATAATTGGCTTAAGTGTAACTTTTGGCCCATGTTATCCAGCCAGTTTGCTATATTTCAGTAGCAAACCATGTGGAGAACTGTGTAACAGTATCAGGCGGCTTTTCAGCGTAGCCTACTATATTAATTATTTCTAACCCTTTTCAGTCTTTAATTTTATTAGCAGAAGACATGACAAAGTCAGAGATTTAGCAGAAGCCACTATGGCAGAAAATGTACACCCCAGATGGGACTCGAACCCACAATCCCTGGCTTAGGAGGCCAGTGCCTTATCCATTAGGCCACTGGGGCTTCCGACGAAAGAATAGGCGAGAAACAGCATTTCTGTTTCAAATGTGAAAGTGAATGTGAATGTGTTTTAGTTAGCATGTGTATTTTGTAATATTTGACCATTTAAATAAAACAATTAACATAATATTACCTTCATCTTTATTACTATATTTCACTGTAACATTAAAATATGTAGGTAAACTAGCATGTGTGTTAATTATTCTGCTGACTGTTTGAACAATCTCCTTCAACAAAAGAACTGACGCCATCTCCATGGAAACTCAGCTTCCTGTCGGACATGCCGCGGAAATTTCTATTTGGTTCCTTTCCGAGGGGGGTTTGTTATTTATAATGACATGTCAGTGGCTTAATGAAACATTTTTGTTGAATATATTAACAAATGTCTGTATGTTAAGTATAATAGTCATATTATATATGCATTAACAACTATTTTGTGCACGAAACCTTTAAATACAACACATTCTTTCTGGTGGATTGCAAATTGCCTACCTGTTTTCTTGTGAGATATAGAAAACCATTTCCGCACATGCGTTGTAGTTAGCGGTAGGCGTCAAGCGAGGTAAGTGCAAATTACCTATGGACTTGATCCGTTTTTTATTAGCATAATTTAAGAGAATCGTGGAACGTTTTGTGGTAGCTAATATCTAAACTGCACAAATAGAAAGTTTAGTTAAATAGTTTGTTGTCTAACATACCCACATAACGTTAACGTACATAGCACAGAGTAGTTTCAAGCTAAGGTTAGCTAGGTCTCTCTCGCTAACCAGCCATCCAATGTCATTTTAGTCCTACTAAACATCCTGATGAAAACAGCATCTATGAGTATTAAACTGGCTTACTATCTTGAAAGTTAATTATCAATCTAAAAATAAGCCAAAACTAGATAATTACATACCTTTCCGACTAGGTGTTAGAATATTGGGAAGACGAATTTACAATTCGAACGTACCAGCGAACGTTATAGTTCGTTAAAAATGTTTCAAGCGAATTGTTTAACGTTAGCTGGATCTGTGAGCATAACAATGGCTGTCCCCATCTCGCCCAATTTCCCCCGCTTGTTCAACTAACTGGGGATATAGTTTGTTGTGCATGCATTTGACAACGAAATGAACAGCAGTTCATTCGGAGTGTAAAACGGGAAAAACATAAAAATTCACTGACCCATTTTATTATAGACAACAGTGTAGCTACCTGTAGAGACCGCATATAAAGAAATGTGGAAATTATTGATAATGAAATATTCTTGAGCAGATTTTTAATCATTCATGTCTGCACAACAGCAACATTCTCCATACTGGATAGGGCAGGTCCTATCAGGGCCATAGCCCACAGATGGCAGCAGTTTATGTTTGATAATGTGTAAACTGAAGATACCATGTGATGCAAGCCATTTGAATACCTCACTGTGTGCTTGTGAATTGCATGATTTTTGCCATTGATTTCAGACTCTGCTGTTGCCTCAGTAAAACCAAGATGCCTCTTTTTGGGAATACCTTCAGCCCCAAGAAGACCCCTCCTCGCAAGTCTGCTTCTCTGTCCAACCTACACACAGTGAGTCAACCTTTTGAGCTGTACAAGTAATCCAACATTACATGGCATTACAACCACTTAGCAGACATCACCAGGATCCACCACGAGCTCAGTTTAAACATGGGCACATCCTTCTTACAGAAACGGTGGTGGGGTGACTTATGTTGTATAAAGGGACAGTCATGTTTGCAAAACTGCTCTGTCTCATCTTGTTTTGATGCAGTTGGACAGATCTACCAGGGAGATAGAACTGGGGCTGGAGTATGGGGCCCCTGCAATGACCATTGGTGGTCAGAGTTTGAAATTTGAGGAGGGGCAGTGGATTTCAGGTGAGCGAATATCAGATCGAGCAAAATCCGATCTGTTTCAGGATATTGTGCCAACTTCTGCTCTTAATTATTTAATTAGCTCGATCATATATTGATCTGACATTTCTATAAGCACCAGGTACAGCCGCAGACTGCAAGTGTACCCTAAAGATTTTACTGAGCTCAAGTACAGGAGTGAACCAGCGTAGTTTATAGAACTGTCAGAAAACTAAAACTAAAAAAACCAGGAACAAAAACCAGGACTGGAGTTGTACATCGCTGCTTTAACCAGCCAATCGCCCTTGGTAAAAGTACTGCAAAACAAAGACCCCACTCTGTAGATTGGTATGTGTATACATCAGACAGTATAGAACAACATATAACAAATTGAGAGAAAATTTTAAAAGTAGTTTTGAGAATTTATTATATAATTATTATTATAATTAATTAATGCAATTAATTATGTCAAAGTATTCAAACATGTTGTAGAGCAGGTTTTTGTGATTACAATGAAACGGATATGTTTTTACCATTTACGGTTGTCAAATTGTAGGTCTTGAAAGTACAGGTGGGTAGGCCAAAAATGGAGTGAAAATTTTCGCATATCAGAAAGATCTGAGAGGTCAGGGTTAAAAGGTCCATTTCCCATCGGAATGACCCATCATGTGTGTGAAAAATGGACGCTGAGAGCATGATTTTGTACAATGTGGAGCTTTGTGACATATGCATGTGTGTGGGCCTTGGTACATAGAGTCTGGAGGCAATGTGTCGGGGAAGGAGATGCAGCGGTTGAAAAAGAGGAATCTACAGCTGGAGGAGGAAAACAACTTACTGAGGTTAAAGATTGACATCCTGTTGGACATGGTGAGTGCCCTTCACACATCCCACAATGCTGTACACCTGCTGGGTATGGCTACTGCCAGTCATTGCACAGAGCTGCATACCATATGGATAAACGGCTCCATGTCTTGGGGAGCAGTTTGCCTCTCCACATAATTGTGGTTATAGTACTGAGAAGGTAGGGAAAGAAAACCTTTTCTTTTTTATTAAATGTTGAATTAAAACTTGTATGCCTGAATGGGAAGATATTTTACTGAAATCTTACATGCCACCTGTTATCAGTTGTCAGAAACTACTGCTGAATCTCATCTACTGGAGAAGGAGCTGGAAGAGGTGAAGAACCATAATCGGAGAAAGAAGTGAAAGTTGAAAGGGAAGAGCTTCAAAAGAAGAGGAATAAATTCTGAAAAGCATGACTCCTGACTAGACTGCAGATGTGTGTCTAAATTGTGTAGGGATGTATAATATATAATTTTGTATTGTTATATTGCAGAACTTCCTATGTATGTATGTATGAGCACCATTGGCAATAATTTTAATTGAATATTTTTTTTACTTTATAGAACCAGGCAATACACATGGTAAACTGGTCAAAAGTGAGATTAATTTATTTTCTGTTGCTTACTTTGAGTAATTTTCTATTGCCTACATTGGGCCTGATTTATTAAGACCTTTAGCATGTGCAAAATGTTTTAGCACACGTAAAATATAACAACCAATGATTGGTGCAAAGCAAGTTGCCATGACCATTCATTGGTCACGTTATTGGTTTTGCATGTGATAAAAGGCTTTGCACATGCTAAAGGTTTAGTAAATAGGGTCCATTGTGTCTTTTTACATTGCATTTATCTGGTTGTTTGCTGATTATTTGGTTTCATTTTTTATTTTTTGGTAAAAAAAAAGTGTGAATTTATAGTATTGCCTTTTATTTGATCACTTTGTGGACATCACACATGCTTTTGCAATCTCACAACATTCAAGTTTACACCATTGGTGACTGCTGCCTTCAAAAGCAACATGTTCTTTATATCCGCTACCTTGGAAGAAAGTGGAGAAACCTATGTAGTTTGGTTTGAGGTTGAATCCACAACTACTTAGCGTAGCATTCCAAAACTAGATGCTGAATTTAGCTTAGTGAATTTATCCAGTAGGAGTGAGGCCATTCAATATCGTATGCTCCGTTATACACTAAGATCTGTGACATTTAGAACCGAGTTTTTTCACTATTAGTCATTCCTTCACTCCTGAGTCGACTGTCCAAACACTGCACATTATGGAAAGTACTCCACAGATGTTCATGTGTGATCCTTGGCTCTGAACACCTTCCCTTCCTCCACTACCACCTCCTCTACTCCGTGCCCCCGAAACTGATCTTTGTGTTTTAATCTAATGTCGCTGATTACATCGTAATTACGTATTAATGGTTACATTAATTAATGTCTCGACGCAAACCGTGATGTAAGGTACATTGTATACTGTACATGCAAATACTTGAACTCGAAACGTTCAGACAGTTTTGCATACTTCCGGGTAGGAGAGGAGTTGTAGTGGGGAAGGGAGGTGGGGAGTGAAGAATATTGGGACGCAACCTTGGAGTGCACTGTATATCCATAACTTGACTGCTGTATGCTTCAGCACCAGATTGATGACCTCCACAATCCCAACAAATGTGGGATTGTATTGTATTAAAAACTGATGAAAAATCTACAAATAAAAATCGAGCATGGTTTTGGAGCCATCCAGGTGCTTCTACAGAATGTTCAATAGAGTAACGGCGGTGTCCTCAAGAACACCTCTGTTAGCTATATCAGCTTCTCAAAACACTTCATCACAAGTGACATGAGAGAAACCGCTCATGAAACACGTCGGGGGACATATTTTTAAAGCCACTGGGATATATCAGACCGCGGGGTCCTTCTGCTGATGTGAAAATTTAATGATAAATCCAGCTCAGTTGCAAGTCTTTAGCAGATATCCAGAGATGTTATCAGGGCCAGAACTTTGTTTAACCTTAGTCTGCTGGAATACAGTCTGAAACTGAGCTCGTTTATTTTTAAACTGGAATGACGTAGAGACTGAATTACATTCCTTTTGTAATAAGTATCTTGTAAAACGAATCCCGCGTTGCTGTACTTCGGTGCCGAATCATCTGCTGCACAAATGATGCCGCGCTATGATTGACTTCGAAGTGAACGTGTTTACTGTTACGCTAAAAGGGACAGACAATAATTAAGAGCGAAAATAGTTTTTTTTCCTGATTAGGCTAGTTTGTCAGGTTTAATAGTTCGGTATCTTGAATAAAAATGTTCATGCATAAACGATTTATTGCCATCAGTTTTATTTACTCAGTAAATCAAAGTTAATTCATTAAGAATATATCTGTCACGTGCACTTAATAAAGAACGACATGATTTCAACACTCCACTCCTTCTCGGAAGATCTCTAAGACATTAGAGTAGCCTGTACCTTACTGTCCAAAAATAGGATTATTACCAGTCTTAATAACTATTAGTAGGTCGAATAATGTTTTCTTAAAATTGGACGAGCATTCGAGCATTCTGCTAAGGTAAGTTGATCAGTTAAATTAATGTAACTAGCTACTTGTGTGTTTTCCCAGTTTTCAGTGACTGTAACGTTACTTAGCTCGCTAATGGTAACTAAAGGTACCATGGAAACGTACTTCTAAAAGTTGAATGGACACTGGATAGGCCTACATTCGCCTCCCCGTGTCCTGTTAGTTTTTACTGGCCCAATATTCTGTAGTTGTGGGGAAATACAATAGGCCAGGGGTTTTCAAAGTGGGGGCCACCAGGGGGGCCAATTGGAAGGGAGAGGAAAATGGAAAATGCAAAAAAAAAAATAATAATAATAAAATAAAATTTTGTCTTTGCCATGCCCTTCTTTCAATTGCAGCCAATGATTAACCGTCTGCCTGTCAGTCAAAACGTTACGTTGAGCTGCTAACGGCCCGATTATGGAATCAAAATATGGTCAAAAGTATTGCGTTGTGTATTAAGAAGCTGTATGTTTGATTTTTTTATATTTGCCAGTGTAATTTAAAAGTTTAAAAAAAAAAGCCATTTCGCAATAGGGGGGTCCCAGCCAGAAGCTACGGCTATTTGGGGGTCCTTGGCATGGAAAAGTTTGGGAACCCCTGCAATAGGCTACCTATATACCAAGAGAAAATTATTGTGATGATGTGTTGTAAATAGCACACAGACAACAATTTATTTTTAAAGTAAATATTTGACTAAATAAAATGAAAAGGCGTACGTTAGCCAAGTTTTCAACAAACGGTTTTGTTATGTGGCAATTAATTTATAAGTAGGCTACCACTCACAAATAACTATGCTCTCTAAACCAGGAGTGGGAAATTTTGTACTTGGAGGGCCAGTGTGCATGCAGCATAGACAGGCATGTATTTGCAAATAGCCCTACTCGGGCTCAATTAGTTAATTAGCAGCAACGTTTGTTCAGGCGATTACAGTAAAATTATTCATATAGGGACACATGGACAATCTTCAGTTGTCACTCATGAAATGAACAAATGTAGGTTAGTTAAAATGTTAGATCATATAAATGATTGCACTATTTAAATAAAGAATAGACTGAGTACCTGCAGTCATGTCTTGAGTATATGGGTCACATACAGTACCTTTCAAGTCCTATGGTCAGGTAAAGTAGTAGCACTGCTCTTGTGTACTTGTAAATTGATTGTACTAAATTGAACTGGATTATTGGTAAAAACCAGCTGTGGACACTTGTCTGAACATTGACGCCATCATTGCTTTGTCTTGTTATTCACAGCGAAATGTGCATTTCTCAGCTATGACCATAACGTGACTGCTTCAGCAACAGACTGGACCTCCGCAATCCCAATAAACGTGCCATTGGCTTTGTCACGCTAACTTTGCATTGCCTCATGCATTTGGGGTTTCTGGGACTGGAGATCTATGTGTGATGTGATCTTTTTTTTCTCCTGTTTTACAGACATAAGTCTGAGTGGAGATGGATGACAGCGCAGGTGACCAATTAGGGGCGCTGCCACCTGACGGAGGCTGGGGATGGATTGTGTTGCTGGGCTGTTTCGTGGTCACCGGCTTCTCTTATGCCTTCCCCAAAGCGGTCAGTGTTTACTTCAAAGAGTTGATGCGAGAGTTTGAGGTTGGCTACAGCGACACTGCCTGGATCTCGTCCATCCTACTAGCAATGCTCTACGGCTCAGGTGAGAGGTCTCAAGACAAGGCTGAATTTAAATACAGTTTGATTTTTAAAAAGGGGTTTGAGGTATATTGAAGTACAGGCTCCCAGGAAAGGAGGGTTTCCTTTGACTGGGTACCCCCCACCTCATTGCGTAATACCAGCTCCACTGGTAAATGTAATCCCTGTGATCTGCCAGTGTATACTTGGTCAGCTCTGCAATTTTTAGCTGCTGCGATAGCTTAGCTGGCAGATATCAGAGTGGAAAAGAAACCGCTTAGGATTTGGCAGTCTTTCTTTTTGAAAATTTCAAATGTAAAAAAATATGTTCAGTGCTCCCATGCTATATTACCTCGTGTCAACCTTGCCAACAGCCATACAAATGTGTCATGTTTTATTTAAAAACGTTGCAATACCACCAGCGTCCTCTGGGGACTGTAATGCAGTCAGGAGGGCAGCCAACTGGCAACCCATATGAATGTGGCCAGGGGATAGATTCCCTACAGTGGAACTTTCTGGTCTGTGATCTCATCTCTATCTATAACTCTTTCTGCTTCCCCCTTGTCTGGATAAAGAGGAAAAAATACATGAGGAGGGTGGACTGTCCATGTGACTGGGGCTGTGACCGAAAATTACCTCTGTTCGCTGCCCCCCCTCCACTTAGACTCCTGTCTACTATGTGCCCTCTCCCCTCACTCTTCAAGCAGTGTGCGAAAGGAATCCTGCAAAACTTGTGAGGAAGTCGTTTGTAATGTCCCGCTCTTGTACCATATACGCGCTAGTCTTGTCCTACAATTTGTAGTTTTTACTTCCGGTTTACTTCCTGAAATTGTTGGGATGAGTGTGCTCCAGAATCCCCTCAACAACACCCCGGAAATAAGGGTTTCATCCAGGGATTTTAAGTGCCACCATTTGTGAGAAAAAGTCGCCCACTAAAAAAACATTTTGACAAAGTTGACTTAAATATGCGCCCTCAAAAGGGTGAAGGGATCATATTCGGTCACAGCTTGTACGTATGTTTGAAATATGATGTGACTTAACTGGTTCTGAAATGACTCATGAATCTGGCTGTTGGCTCCTGAATTGGTGAAAAACGCTTTTGCTGTGACGGGCTATTGCCAGTATAGACACATTGGCACTGTTGGCCAAAATAAGTTGCAAGACTATTGCAATATGCAGTGTTGGGGAAGCTACTCTGAAAGCATAGCTTTGCAAGCTACCAATTACTTCACACTGGAAGAAGTTGAATTACAGCAAAGCTACCCTAGGGAGAAATCTAGTTTGGTTAAAAAGCTACTTAGAAAAATTAGTTCAAACTACTTTGTAAAAAAATTATCAAATTGACAATGTACATGTGATACGAAATGATAACAAAATACAATACAAAAAATTCACATGCCAGCAAAAAATGCCACTCAATTGAGTTTATTGCAAAAAGTTCCCACTTGTTCATAGGTCATACATAAACCAAAAAAATAAAATACCCCACTATTCATGGGAAAGTGCAAGGAATGTCAGCTTTGGTTTTGTTATATAATGTGGCTAACTTATCTAAACTTCGCTAAATTGGCTAGCAAAGTCAATGTTAATACACTCACCTTTATATGTGTTCTTAGATTTGTGTTTTGACGTCTTTGCAGTAGAGAGTGTATTTACTCTCGGCTTGCATAGCTCACAAGTAAAAACGTAGGTTTTGTCGGTGGAGCTAGTCAGTGTCATGCATTTGCTTAAGTATGGCCATGGTGATTCTTCCTCAGGCTGAGATTCGGTAGGTTTATCCATTATGACGCTGTGGCTGTTTGAGCACTGAGCAACGCCCGTCCTGTTGCACATGCACTACACAAAGGTCAAGTGTGTGGTGGTGGCTGCCTGACGAATGCATTGCCTGGGCATGCCTTCACAGCTGTCAGGAAGAAAGAAAAAGGGGGTGGGGCTGGTAAAAGGGGGTTCAATTACAGTAAAGAAGCAATGGTAAAATAAAAAATCATTCCTTTCCTTTTACTGCCCAAAATTGTTTGTAGTTTCAGTAGTTAACTACACAATGGCAAAAAAGTAATTTAACTACTTGAATCACGATGCAAATATGAATGTAGTTGAACTACCAGCAAGCTACTGCAAAATGTAGTTAAACTACTAGTTTAATTACATGTAGTTCACTACTCCCCAACACTGGCAATATGTGTCATTAATATACAATTTTATGCAGTATGTTGTGCGCCAGTGTTTCTCTCCCCTGCCCTTGTTTATTTAGCCCTTGGTTTTTAAGTGCCGTTATAACATAGGACCTCTGTACTTTCTGAATGTCTATGGAAACATTGAAAACGTAAAATATAAGCTTGCAAAATATCTCAGTTGTACCTGGAAAGTATTTGAAATGTACAAAGGTACAAAACACATTTGATAAGGATGTACTTTTGTATTTGACCAAGGTTTGAGCAGGTGCAGGTGTGCGTTATCGCTGACATATTTCAGGAAAATTCACTGTATGTGTGGCTTTTGTGTTTCTCCTCCTTGCCAGGCCCCGTGTCCAGCATCATGGTGAACAAATTTGGGTGTCGGCCTGTGATGCTGATCGGGGGCTTACTGGCAGCAGCTGGCATGGTGGCAGCTTCCTTCAGCACCAATATTATCCAACTTTACTTCACTGCTGGTGTTGTCACAGGTGATCAGTTGTGTAAAGAATTTGTCCAGATTAGGCTACTTCTTCCTATCACGCTGACATCCTGTCCAGTGTTTACACATTCTTTGCTGTCTCACAGTCCATTCAATTCATTGCCTCATTAATAAATTCTGTCATCCAATTTTCTTCTTTCTTACTTTCATGTTTTTTACCACAAAATTCTCACATGGACCCCCACTTCCTGTTCTGTAGCCCCACCTGTTTGAATATATCATACCTTTAGTTATTAACTTTTCATGAGTTTGCACTCTTTCTGACACACTTTACCTCTGTGAATATTTACATTCATGCTTTCTGAGCCCTACTCACCTTGTCTGTTCCCCACAGGTCTGGGCCTAGCCTTGAACTTCCAGCCCTCCCTCATTATGCTTGGAAGCTATTTTGATCGACGGCGCCCACTGGCTAACGGCCTGGCAGCGGCAGGGAGCCCAGTCTTCCTGACTGTCCTTTCCCCACTGGGACAGATGCTGCTGGACCATTATGGATGGAGGGGGGCGTTTCTCATAATGGGGGGGCTTCTGCTGAACTTGTGCATCTGTGGGGCCGTCATGAGGCCCCTGGAAAGCAGGCGGAGGGGAGGGCTTGTGGCTGGAGGAGAGCCCAACACCCAGGTGCTGAAAGAACTGCTACCTTCCAAGCTCTGCGGCAGGAAGACTGAGAAGCAAAGGGAGCAGCCCAAGCAGAAAAGGCTCCTGGATTTCAGCGTCCTGCGCGACAAGGGGCTCGTGATCTACATTATCGCCATGTTCATCGTGGTTTTGGGCCTGTTTGTTCCCACTATACTGCTGGTGAACTACGCCAAGGACCAGGGAGTGCCGGATCATGACGCCGCCTTCCTGCTCTCCATAATTGGCATAATCGACATCTTCGCCCGGCCCACGTGTGGCATCGTGGCGGGGCTGCCGTGGATGAGGCCCAGGAATGCCTACTTCCTCAGCCTGGCTCTGATATTCAACGGACTGACTAGCGTGTGCTCGGCGCAGTCCACAGACTACACTAGGCTGGTGGTCTTTTGCGTGTTCTTCGGGCTGTCCTACGGCATGGTGGGCTCCCTACAGTTTGAGGTACTGATGGGCATCGTCGGGACAAAAGGCTTCTCCAGTGCCCTGGGCCTGGTACTGCTCATTGAGTCGGTGGCAGTGCTCATCGGACCCCCCTCAGCTGGTGAGGATAATAATCACAAAGCAAGCAGTCTAAAATTACAATTATAAGTACAGTATCACTCATCGGTTACGAAGATAAGAAATCATGAAATTTTTTGTCCTTCTGTCTCTCTCTCTCTCATTCTCTTTCTCACACAAACAGGTCGCTTAGTAGATGCATACAAGAATTATGAGCTGATGTTCTACATGGCTGGTGGAGAGTTAATTGTTGCAGGCGTATTCCTATCTGTAGCGTCTTATTGCTGTCTGTGGCGCGGCAAAGCTAAGGACAAGGCCACTGTGGAAGACAAAGTCGTGGAGGCAGACCCACCGCTGACCGATGATTTGCACTGTGACATGAACCCTGCCACAAATGAAGGAAAACCGCAGCCACACTGTCACATCGAAGGAGGAGGGGATGAAGTAGAAGGAGAAGGGATATGGGGAGAAAGAGCTTAGGGTTCATCGCTTATTTTACATACACAATTTTAGGAATTGAATGATTCGTGACCTCCATGTGCTCAGGCACACATGCACACACACAGACACACGCCTGACCATATAATAATCTTTAAATAATTTTTTTTGTCATTTCAGTTTTGCCATTATTGCTGCAGCAGTATTTTGTTGTCCATGTGTGTAGGTGTGCTTGCATAGATGTTTTGTAGAATTGGAACAAAAGAAACATATCAGACATAGAGTGCTACTTCAGAAATGTTCCTCCTATTTTATAAATAAATAAATATAAATGGTCTGTGAGTTAACAACGTTGTATATTTTCCTAAAAAAACAACTAACCAAACTCTAATAGTATAGAGATACTAGATAACTATTTTCTTATGCAGTGCCAAATGTTTACTGCAGTTTTATTGACGTCTGCAGACCTACACAATATCTAGGTACGAAACCTGGTGTATTATAATGTATAGCATGCCTTCCCTGGTGGTCTAGTGGTTAGGATTCGGCGCTCTCACCGCCGCGGCCCGGGTTCGATTCCCGGTCAGGGAATGACACATTTTGCTCATGGTGATTAAGAATAGGACTGGTTACCTTGCCATGTTGGAGGGCACCTTTGCACCTTGGGGCACAAAGTAGCGACGATCAGTGGTTGAACTCCAAGCGAAGATGTCAGAATGGTCTGTGGGTTGTGATATAACCTTAGAGGAACGATTTAAAACAATTGACCTTTCGATTGCCTTTTTCCACTGACTTCCGACTGTCTTTCTACCGACTGTCTCAACCATCGAAATATATGGTCTCAACAAATTATGATAACTTGGGTGTAAAGACGTCCGCCCAACATATTATGCGTCACGCGTTAGTTTTGATAACGTTATTTTTTTGCTGTAGCGATTTACATACATCGGTGTCAGTAGGCGGTGCATGATGTCATGCTGAGTTTGCTCGTCATTCTCGCGTATTGCTTTTGACAGGTTTATTTTCTATTGGCAAGTAGAAATGTATATTTTCTATTGGCCATCGTCGCCTTCCATCAATGCACCGTATTTCGAATCACTGAGTGGATGCACGACGAAGTCAATCCAGATATTTCTAACTCCATTGGCTGAACAGCGCGCTACATTTACGCCCCACATTTTCAGCACGTCACTGGTAAAATCGCTGTAGTGACTCCGTGGGTGCAAGAGAAGGCCTTTCCAGTAAAAAGAAACCGATATAATCCATTACGTCGGAAACTGGTTACGTTTATAACTATCGGGATATCTCTTTAAACTTCTCCGCTTTCACTTACCCATACCTAACTTAAGTGTAATTTATTCGGCATCAGTCGTTTCCATCTTCTTTAGCTGCTAGCTATCTTCAAAATGCCGAGAGGCGGTAAGTATCGAACACATTAGCCTTAGCAACAGCTAACGGTGGCTAAGTTGGAAGTTAAACATTATAACGTTACCTGCCTACACATATTTCGTTAATACCATTTTAGAGCTAATTTCCATTGTGTATGCAACTAAAGAAGTTGGCTGCCTCTCTTGTTGGACTCTGTAGATAGTTGTCAAGGATGTTCAGTATTTAAAGCTCACTATGTAGCCAGCCAGCATGCTGACCGGCTAACGTTAGTTCACGTAACGTTATAGCTACTGCAGGCTTTTCACATGTCCTCGCATCAATCATGTTTTAACTGTAGATAACGCAACGTTGGGTATCGGGTTTGATGTTTTGCTAACTACCTTCTACTTTTGATCTTGTTAGTTTTGGTTTTGTTAGTTTGATATGTTAAACATTACGTAGTTGTATGTTCACATTGGTCACATTTTAACGAATGCTTTTAGCCAATCCGTTATCATTAGCTAACGTTATTTGGCACAAAATGTTCTAACTTGCTTTGGCCACCCACCACTTCGCTAACAGTCGCTCACATTCTAGGTTAATATAAAATATGTAATCACCAACAATACGGCGGTTTTGTAATTATACTATGTAAATATAGCAATCTAGAGGTAAAGTAAAAACTTTTTTTCCCCATCAACTTGGCTGTACTGGCCAGTGTGTTCGCACACTGAAATAACCGGTTATAGCTAACGTTACCAGCAAAAACCTCAACTCTTTCTGGAACTTGGCTAATATTTTCCTTTCGCATTCTTTTGTGGGATCTCAGGAAAGAAAGGACACAAGGGCCGAGGGAAACAGTTCAGCAACCCGGAGGAAATTGATCGACAGATGCGTGTCCAAAGGGAAAAGGTGGGGAGGAGTTTGAGCAACGAGGCATAGGATCACAGATTCAGACACTTAGTATTTGCTGCGCAGTTTTCACCTCGCGCCAATGCTTAAAATGACTCGTCGTCTCTTTCAGGAGGCAAACGGAGGAGCAGAACCAGAGAGCTCTTCAGAGTCTGATGAAGAGAGCAGTGATGAAGACTATGAAGTGAGTGGACCCAGGGCCGGATTAAGACCCTATAGTGCCCTTGGGCATCAGCACCCTAAAATGCACCCCCCCCCCCCCCGCAACATACAACATACATGTGTACCCAACAGACTGTGGTAGGGTAAACTGAATCTAACACAATGTACTAAGGTATACCTTACACTTAGACAAGCCTGTATTAAATGCAAAATTTGAACTAAATATGAGCATACTAACGTTATCAGATAATTTTTTTTAAACTGTAGGCCTCATAGCTACTAGAAACAGTTTAACCAATTATTACCATAATTATCATATTACTTATGCTTTTTGAATTACAATCTTGCTGTTGACTTCAACATAGCCTACACACAAAAATCTAAATGTTATTACTGGAAAAATAAACAAAGTAAGGCCTAGGGACAATACATTTTCTGTACAAAATCTGAACACAGTGCCTAACAAGAAAGACATCAATTGAAAAGTAATTACAACAATTAATATTGTATCCAATACTCAATCCAATAAATTATAGCAGTAACTGGTGAATCCATTTGTTAGCTACTGTCGAAAATATAGAAATCACATTGTAGCTAACTAACAAGCAGGATGATATTCTAAATCTGAACAGAGTTCAGGGCACTTTGACCCACGTGGGGAGTGAACAAAGCTGATTGGTCATAAAATATTGCCTCGTTGTCAAGCCCCACCCAAGTCCAGCTATCCTTAGTTACTTTTGCTAATTTCGTCAAGCTTTCGTTTCGGAAAGCAAGTTTCCTCGCAAACCCGGGCCATTGCGAGGACCCGTCAGTTATAGCTATGAACCTGCATTTGTATGTACACAGATGACTTCCCTTGCTAATCAAGCGAGTCTCGGGTAGGCTATGTTACAGCGTATTACATTTTATTCAGGTCCTAAGTAGCCTAAAGGAAACTAAACTAAGCATATTTGACCAATGCTGACTATTTAGCTACTGTGTTCGACCAGTTGACACTAGGCACATAACTCATAAATGCTTCCAGGTAACGGTTAATCAAATCAAATAAAGTTGTAATATCATCTTTAGTCTAATTCTTTGCTAAGAACGTCCGTACAGTCAGAGTTTAACGTTACTTTTCTTTTTAACGTTGCACCGTTTTCATTCTTCTGCTCCATGGTTTTCATTCATTCAGTCAAAAATCACGTATTTGAAACGGTTTTCACATATGAATCTGGACACAATCCGTTGGCTACTTGAAGTTAAAATGTATATGTAACTGGACAAAACGTCTTTATTTACATTAGCTACAATGGCTATGATATAACGTAGCCTAAAATAAGGAAAATATCAGCGCATAATGTCAGCTGTTGTCAGTGGAAGTGAGCAGCACTGCCATAACATGGCAGAACTGTTTGTAGCCTATCATGCACAGTAAGTAACTAGCTAACGTTACCAAACGGTTTAATTGAACATCATTTTTCTATTTATTCTTTACCTAACCTATGTGACATAGATAATTGATTTGCGAATCTTTGCTCCCCGTGCGCACCATTTAACCATTTTTATAAAATTTTGATATAGGCTACAACTTCATTTTTTCTTCATCTCATTTGCTTTTTATGTCTTGTCTCTCTGTAAAGCGCATTGAATGGCACGGTGTGTTTGAAATGTGCTATATAAAGTTTATTATTTATTATTATTAGCCTATTACAACTCTTCATTTTAGTTGGGCTACAATATTCATAGTAATTGGAAATGAATTATTTCTAAACGGAAGCTTTACGGAGTCCGTAGTGGTTAGCAACAACTGCTATGCACAGGAGCGCTGTGGTGGTTCAGCTAGCCAGTGCTTCGTGTTCGGGAAGGAAAAAGAAAAAACGTTGGCTGCTTGGTGCCCCCCTAAGGCGTGGTGCCCCTGGGCATGTGCCCAATTGCCCATATGGTAGAGCCGGCCCTGAGTGGACCTGACCCAGCCTGGTGAATTGTCCACAAAGCAGAAACACATTCGCTTGCATGGAATGAGTGCAGCTACTTTTATTTTGACCTGACAAAAATGTGTACCGAGTTGTTAAAAACCACCAGAAGAGGTCAATTGGAAAAATGCTTGTTTGTTGGAAAGGTTTGTTGCCTTTTAGAAGTGTTGTTGCAATACCAGCGTTTTGCTCCATGATGCGTGGATAGGATAGAACCATATTATGCTACCATGCCACGGTTTTCTCCCATTGACCCCTGTAAGTACATGTCACAACCAGTTTGAAGATTAGTGCTTTATTATGGCTGTTGGTGGGGCCTGCTGGCTTCCTGCTTTGCTTGTGCTGGTATTGGTTGGACATGTCTTATGCAGCGGAACTCTGTATACAGAGAGACGCATAACATCTCTCTTTCTTTTTTCTTCTTTCTCTTCCTCTCTATCAGCACAAAAAGAAGAAGGGAGTAGAGGGTCTGATAGAGATAGAAAATCCCAATCGTGTTTCCCAGAAAAGTAAGAAGGTGGCTGAACTGGACACGAGCGCCCCGAAAGAACTCTCGCGTCGAGAGAGGTGAGGTGCTTCTACAGGTTTTTAAATTTTTTATTTTTATTTTTAAAAAGCGTGATGACTCTTAAAATTGATTTTCACTGCATTAGCAAGTGTGTTCTGGGCATATTTTTAAAGATCAGTCTAATTCCTTAATGTGTGAACTCGCTTCACAAAGTTTTGTACACCGGGGAAATCAGGTCACAGGCTGCAGCTATGGTGATGGGCCAGTAGGGGGTAGTCTTCTCTCAGAACAAAGTCAAATAAAAAGCCAGTGCTGTAGTGCGCAAGGCACTGGCTTAGCTGGATACACAAGCTCATAGCTCCTATCTACCTGCTCTCCCCACGTCGTCACAGTTGACATTCCTGTTCAAATAAAGGGTGATCTTGGTGACACTAAATAAACAATTTCTTCTGTGCACTTGTAGTAGAGGGTGGATACCCGAACCCGACGGGTCGGGCCGGGCTCGGACTAAACTTTTAAAATGATGTTCGGGCTCGGGTCGGGCTCGGTCACGGCCGAACAACTAGCGAACATTTTACTTTTGAACTACTAATTAGGATGGGTTAGCTTACTTCACATGGTGCTTCAAGTTGTTTTTGGTGAAAATATAGTGTGAAATAAAAAAAAATTATACCGAATATTGTGTGTGTGTCTGTTATCTACCAATAAAACAATGCCTTTTGACGGTCATTTAGGTGCCCAGTGTCCACTAAACAGAGAAGCTGTAACCATGGTAACAACAACTGCGTGACAGGGAAACACAATGTCAGCGCTTCAGTGCCTTACATTAACTGCGTTGGGCTCGGGTCGGGTTCGGACATAAAAAGCAGAATTCCTGTCGGGTTCGGGTCAGGCTCGGTTACTACTATCTCGGACTCGGTCGGGTTCGGACAGAAATATGCGGCCCGATCCGCACTCTAACTTGTAGGTCTGTGTGAGGTGTGATGATTCTCTCTCTCTCTCTCTCTCTCTCTCTTTCTGCCTGTCTCTTTCTCTCTCTGCCTCTCTTTTTCTCTCTCTGCCTGTCTCTTTCTCTCAGGGAGGAGATTGAAAAGCAGAGGGCAAAGGAGCGCTATATGAAGCTGCACCTCGAGGGGAAGACGGAGCAGGCGAGGGCCGACCTCGCCCGGCTGGCCATCATTAAGAAGCAGAGGGAAGACGCGGCCAGGAAGAGGGACGAGCTCCGGAAAGGTGAGAGGTAGAGTGCTGGGACGGACACTCATACAAGCACTCCCAAACTCATACAAGCGCTCCCAAACTCATACAAGCGCTCCCAAACTCGTACAAGCGCTCCCAAACTCGTACAAGCGCTCCCAAGCGCATACAAGCACAAGCCACCTGTGACCTCATACAGGCGCCCCCAAACGCGTACAAGCGCCCCCAAACGCGTACAAGCGCAGCCAAACTCGTACAAGCGCACCCAAGCGCATACATGCACAAACGAGCCAATTCATACAGCCGCAAGCTGGCACTGATCCAAACATGGGCACCTGCAGCCCCATACATACATACATACATGCATGCACAGGCCCGAGTGCCGTACGGACACACTGGTAATGAGACGGCACCCAATGCAGTGACTTTCAGGGAGCTGGAGGTTTAGACACCGGTGTTGTGGGTAAAACACAGGCACAAACTTTGATGGGTGGTAAAGGCCAGTGTAAAAGTGTGGGTTACATTGGTTCCATGTTATGTTACTCCCTCTGAACTGCTGTTCTCTCTTCCTGCTGTGTTTCAGATAAAGGAGAAGAAGCCAAGTCAAAGCGTTAACGCGCCCACCCTCAGGGATGCGGGGGGTGTGAGTTTTCGGGAGGGGGAGGGGTATGGGGTGGGGGGGGGGGAGACAGCTCAGGGGTGCCCGTTGGCTGCCAGCCTCCATTCTGCTGAGATGCGAGCGGGCGGGGAGGAAGACGGGCGTTTGGAGAAGCCAGGAAGTGGGGGAAGTGGGGGGGGGGGAGGCTGTCAGAGTCCAGGTCTCATGTGGGAAACATCGTAAACTTCCCTTCCACTTTTGCCCTTCCCCTCAGCGCTTCTTCTTCTCTTATTGCTGCTGCAGTCATTCCTGATTTTTACATTTTAAACACAGTTTACCGTGGAATGGTGGGGGAGGACCTGGCTCACAATAGTGACGCAATACCAGGAACTGAGACACGTTTGCTTCAGGAACACTAACTAGCTGCACTGTTATATCTGCTACCTTTCTGTCCTTCACATACTCGCGTGTCTCTGCTTGGGACAGCGGGGAGAATTCGGTTGGAGCCAGGGCGAAAGAACGAGATGCATGGCGTTTCCGGAACACCGTTGAAACGCGACTGCTTTTGGTTCTGGGTTTCGTCAGCGTCCCCTTCCTTAAATAGGCCGTGTTGCTGGGAAGACCCTGCTTCACTGTACCGCTGGCCCAGCGAGGGAGAGGACCCTTCTCTGCATCAAACTCCTCATTTAGCTGGTTCTCCGCTCTGCTTTACGCTTGAATTTGCCCCGGCTGATGGACGAGGTACAGAGGAACCTCTCTCGTTTCCCTCGGCATTTCCGGGGAGCGCCACGCAGGTTGATGTCTTAAGGCTTTATTGCCAGGTGACAAACACCAGTCCGTTATTGCCCTGAGGCTGAGCCGGTTGTCCGTATCAACAGATGGGTAGGAGAGGATATCGTGCACTCGCTTGCATAGCTGCCGTATTTCAGTAAGGAGTGTAGAGATTTGATGTGTTTGACAATTCTCCGTGATGCTTCACTTCTGTGATATCGGCATCCTAGGACAGGACATTCACAGTTTTCCGTGTTTTTCACTTACTCGTTAGTTGTCGCACATGTAAGCGCAAACAAATCTCATTCATTTTACGCTGCCCTTGAACAGATTGCAGGACCAATTCACTGTCGGTCTATCTGGTGGTAATGAATACGCTGGTATAGCTATTTGGCGGGAAAGGCAAGGAAAGCAGTGTTGTCTTGTAAAAGTGTAGTTGCGTTGTTTGACGGACTCCAGGATTGAAAGATGTTTTTACAATAAGGGGAAATATGACTGTCTTCATTTAGACTTTTCAACTGATTTGATTTATTAAACAATAAATAAATAAAAACATAAACGAATAACCGTATGTTTTTGTGTTGGTTCTCTCATTTTTGGTCTTTGTGTCCTTAGGTTGTTTTTTTTGGCAGGTGGTCTCAAGCAAAAAAGAAATCCAAACAAACTGACTCAGATACCTGTATCTTTTTTTATTAGAAACTGTGTCTACACTGCACCTGTTCTTTAGAGTCCCTGGCTACCACCAGCACTTTCAAAACTGGACAATTTGGACAGGTCGGATATAACCCATCTGGTGAACATAAGGAATGCTGATGCTGGCCTTTAGGACATGGGTCAGACCAAAGGCTGAGATTAAATGTAGCTTGTGTGATAGCTGTTGGCTGTAGATCCTGTCCTGTCAGTTGAGAAAAATGAATTGAGTCATACCATTCTGTTCTCTAACATTGTAACATCATAGTTCCATCTTTGGAAACTGAATAAGCAAGAAGTTTGGTCAAAATGTTAACACCAAAAACATTCTAATGTGATTATTTCACTGCTCCCCACCTATAGCATTTTACTTAACAGCAACCCTATTATTTGTCAGGAGGTGGCAGTGTTGTTTCAGAAATCCATAATTTATAAGACATCTGTAATATCCATATCCCTTAACAACTTATAGTCAACTGGGTTGTCATGATGTCTCTTGCTTCTCTGAGTTTTTGTGTTTTCTCCATCTGGACAACTAAATTCAGTGCCTTGCATCCCATCAAACTAGCATTTTATCAAACGATTCAAAATGGCTTCATAACATTTGGACAAAAGGGCAGTTATTTTTTTCCACCTGTAGTACAATGGCAAATGCACTAATATACAGACAGTAAAAGCAACAGTAGTGACTGCTATGTTTTTCATTTTATAAATTAATGTAATTCTGCATCTCTGGGTAGAGCACAACAGACTCCCACATTTCCTGTTTCTCATTTCCTGTCACGGCAGCCAGCCGAGTCCTGTGGTCTCCTGTCATGCACAGTATCACCAGACTGGCCAGTGGTCATAACCAACATCTCACTACAGTTAGACCTGATCCTGCAGCACTTCTCACTACAGTTAGACCTGATCCGCCAGCACTACTCACTACAGTTAGACCTGATCCACCAGCACTACTCACTACAGTTAGACCTGATCCACCAGCACTACTCACTACAGTTAGACCTGATCCACCAGCACTACTCACTACAGTTAGACCTGATCCACCAGCACTACTCACTACAGATAGACCTGATCCGCCAGCACTACTCACTACAGTTAGACCTGATCCTGCAGCACTACTCACTACAGTTAGACCTGATCCGCCAGCACTACTCACTACAGTTAGACCTGATCCACCTGCACTACTCACTACTCACTACAGTTAGACCTGATCCACCAGCACTACTCACTACAGTTAGACCTGATCCGCCAGCACTACTCACTACAGTTAGACCTGATCCACCAGCACTACTCACTACAGTTAGACCTGATCCACCAGCACTACTCACTACAGTTAGACCTGATCCACCAGCACTACTCACTACAGTTAGACCTGATCCACCAGCACTACTCACTACAGATAGACCTGATCCGCCAGCACTACTCACTACAGTTAGACCTGATCCTGCAGCACTACTCACTACAGTTAGACCTGATCCGCCAGCACTACTCACTACAGTTAGACCTGATCCACCTGCACTACTCACTACTCACTACAGTTAGACCTGATCCACCAGCACTACTCACTACAGTTAGACCTGATCCGCCAGCACTACTCACTACAGTTAGACCTGATCCACCAGCACTACTCACTACAGTTAGACCTGATCCGCCAGCACTACTCACTACAGTTAGACCTGATCCACCAGCACTACTCACTACAGTTAGACCTGATCCGCCAGCACTACTCACTACAGTTAGACCTGATCCACCAGCACTACTCACTACAGTTAGACCTGATCCACCAGCACTACTCACTACAGTTAGACCTGATCCACCTGCACTACTCACTACAGATAGACCTGATCCGCCAGCACTAATCACTACAGTTAGACCTGATCCACCAGCACTACTCACTACAGTTAGACCTGATCCACCAGCACTACTCACTACAGCCAGATTCATTGTGGCAGGACCTCACCGTCAGCATCGCACACTACAGTGGCAGTTAATCCGGCTACAGCCAGATCGCACCAGTTGCATGGTTTTAAGAGTGCTCAGAGGTCCATAGTATATAACGTGCGTCTCTAACGGCAGGGTCTGCTGCCTGATTTAGCACCGTGTGGGCGAGAGTCTGGTTTGTGGTTAGTTGTACAGGCCCAGCCCAGTTCATTTTTAATCCAAACTGTTGCCTTTGTTTTTTTTGTAAGGGATCCAAGTATGAATGAAAAAAATATTGCTTACTTATCTGCCAGGCCTTCCAAACCAATAACCAATGGACCTTTTCGTTTTGCTGGATCTAAACAAGACCGGTTGCTAGTCTGTCATATTTATTGCGGTTTTCCACACCACCCCCTCTCTCTGTTAATGTGAGACTTTGTTTTCGCCCAGCTTTCTTCCAGCTTATTTTACACCGCACGAGTGACTATTTTCGCAATTACACTGACATGCTTTAGCTCTGCAGAGAAAGCAGAAGTGCTGAGCACTACGAACACTTAAATTAAGCCTCCTTCAGTCTGTTGTATCACATCTATCCTTGTTTTACCACTGAAATAATGTGACATCCCACATCAGACGTGCCTCAAATGACCATGGTAGACATCATTTGATTGCAACAGTTGACTCGAGGTACCTGAGGTTATTTTTTATGGTTGGCACATGCTTGGAAGATCTTAAGAGGCCCGTAATGCTATATACAGTATAACGTTCTTTTGAAGGTTTCTTATATTTTGGTGAATTGATATGAACTGCTAAATGAATTTAGCTCCAAGTAATCTTCTCTGTATTAATTTACCTGTATAATTTTAAAAAAAAACATTTAAATGGCAGTGTTGCATACATTCTCACAACGCATTCTCACACAGGCAGAAAAGCGCACACATACACAAATGTGCACATACAGTATGTGTAACTATGTGAATTAGAGGAACTTGCACACCAGAACTTCATCACATGTTTAACTGTGATCACTTCTGTCTCCTTCACATCTTTACAGTGAAGTAATGTTGGCAAAAATGATGAATTATGAAAAGGGCATTATAAGCTGTCTCAGTGTGGTGCATTGCTGCCTCCTTAGTGTTCAGGGCTTCTGTCCTCTAAATGAACATGACAATCTACAGCCAGTGAATCAAAAATATTATAACAAATTTGTAGATAAGGGATAACACGGGTACATGCAAGCAGAGGCAACCACACAGTTTTGACTCATTCTTCTATACTTAAATAAATAACATCCCAGCATGCAAAGGGGTCTTGTATAAAAATGCTTAAGCGATTATGGTTAGCACGGCTGAAAGAGGGCACCTCAGTGCCTTTGAAAGAGGGGTGTTGTGGGAGCTTCCGTGAACAAGCCAGCTCGGTTTGGTGCGTCCAGGCAACAGTGTCTAGGATGTTGTCAGCATAAAACTGTGAGGAAAAGTCCAAGGGCTGAACAGGAAAGGAACGGCAGATCAGTTCGATGCTAATTTCACTTTGTGGTGAGGAGCCAGTTAATAGGATGTTGGGTCACGGTGATGATAACCGATACTGGAAAAGAAGAAGTCTTGTGCACTAGTGCACTTCACTGAGGATGGTTTTGGCATGAAAATTATTTCTACGACTACCTCAGACTAACTTTCAAACCACAAGCTCAAAAAATCACCAAGGCTTGACCTTTTAGTCTCTTTTTTTTTGCCGCCCACACAAAATAAAAAATTAATATTCTGTACTAAAAGGTCAGCGCTGAAGATGTTTTTATATGTATGGTTTCAATGTTGGAGTTAATCATAGTATTTTGAACCCTGTAAAGTGACTATATATTTGTTAATTCCCTGTCTAAAGCTCATTCAAGTTTATCATTCAGAAGACCACTTATAGCTCTGGTGACGATCGTGAGCATTCATGTGTACAACGTATTCAGTTTACCTGCACATCAGACAATGAGCACTTAATGCCATATCAATTCACGACCTCTTAAAAGTATTAGGACCAATCTGCAGTGTGCATTGTCTATTTATGCATGTCTAGCAATATCTACGTCAAACCTTCTCTCTCTTCCACCAGGTAAAAGTAACTTCCTCTATCTGCGACCTCAGGAGGCGTTCCACACACGCACACGTGTGCGTTTGTGGGTAACACGTTAGCTGAGAGCTTCGCTGCAATGCAAACAAAAGCTGCTGTTTCACAAACTGCTGTGGGAGGATTTTAGGTGAAACATATTTTGAAAAATGTAATGCATGCACTGTATCTATGGAAAAAAACATCCAAATCAGAGTGATTGCACTGGACTTCAATGAAGAACGGAAGTAGGGAAGATAAGCACTGTCCACCAAAGCCATGCTGAAGCAATTCAGCCTTCTCAAACAGTTTGGATCTGCAGCGAAGTAAGTACAACAATGTACCTTTGTTTTTCATTGGAAAATGTAGGTCCATTCAGAGATCCAGTCAGAGTAAATATTTTGACATTTTTAGAATATCTTTTTACATTGCATAGGCAGTGAAGGGGTGGTGATCTGCTCTAACTTTATAAAGCCTGTATTTTCTATCTATTGTATGTATTTAGTCTTGTTTTGTTTTATTTCTTTATTTTTTATTTTGTTTTTGCCTTTGTTCTATCCCTCTCCCAGAGAGGTTTCACCATGTTTTCTTAAAAGTACAATTGTAATTCAAAATAAAGTTGACTTCCAAAAAGGAGGGGTGGTGGTGGGACTAACATGAATACATAAATAAAATAACATAAAGACTGGCACATGAGGCCCCTGCCTGGGTGTTCGAGAATTGGTTCCACAAGAGTTTTAACTCTGAGTTGCCAATCACACTGAAACCTAAGGGTGGTCACAAGCTCTGGACAGCAAAAGGCACGTGACTGTTCCTCCTTACGGCCACTGTCACGTTGAATTGTATCATCACCATCATCATCATCATTAAAAGAGTGTCACAGTAAGGGACAGAGATGACTGGGGGAATATGTGTTTGTGTGTGTGTGTGTGTGCGTGTGCGTGCGTGCGTGCGTGCGTGCGTGCGTGTGTGTGTGTGTATACGTGCACGTGAGTGTATGTGCGTATGGTGAGCCATCAACTTGGAGTTCCAGTGTTTGTATTTTTTCTCATATTGCTGCACCTGTGTTGGTGTGAAGGGGCATTGCTGCACCTGTGTAGGTGTGAAGGGGCATTGTGCTTTTCAGCTTCCAGCTCAAAAGTTGTAGAGTTTGATTGGTACCTCTTAAGACCCCTTTGTGTGGAAGAGCGCTGTGACACGCAGAGATCCGGGACTGTGTGGTTGCTCCTCTTTTGCAATATACAGCGGGTGATGATGACATAGTTACATGTCTACAAGGGCTACGGAGGTTGTGCTGCTACTCTCCTAACAGAATGAAGTTTGAGAAGCAGTGCTGTTAAATTAAGTATTGCAGTGTCGCACAGCACATGACCACACCTCAGGGCACTGTATGGTTTTAACAGCTCTGGCTCTGACAAGTGCAGTTATTAATACCCCCCCCCCCAACAGATACAACTATAACTGCCAGCACAGAGATCCAATCTCACTCTTTTGACTTTATGTGAGGGGACACTTGTGTGTGTGACCTTTATTATAGATAACACACACACATAAACACACACACACACACACACACAGGAGGTTTGATTTTTTTCTCACTGGATTGTGGGAGACTTTATGCTTCAACATTGGTTGTTCTTTAAAATATATACAACATGTACTGACATGCATATACAGCGCAGTCCGTAAGTATTTGGACAGTGACACAATTTTTATTGTTTTGCCTCTGTACTCTAGCACATTGGATTTGAAATGGAACAGTGACTATGTAGTTAGAGTGCAGACTTTCAGCTTTAATCTGAGGGTTTTTACGTCCGTATCAGGAGAAGCGTGTGGCTACAATTGCTACACGGTTCCCCCAATATGTAAAAACACTCAAATTAAAGCTGAAAGTCTGAAAGAGATGTGAACAAACACCCCTCAACTCCTCCTCCCCTGATTCTCACCATCTCGTATTCTACCCCATCTCATCTCCATCCACCTCTCTGCCTCTCCTTCTACGACGCTGACCTCATACCTCTCACACTGAAGGATAAATAAAGTCAGGCATATTTTTGGGGGGGCTTTTCCAGCTTTTATTAGACAGCACAGTCTCGAGAGGCAGGACGAATGGGCAGCGAGGGAGAGGGAGAGACGTGTGCCAAAGGTTGCGTGACCGGATTCGAACCGCCGATGAGCGTGTGGATGGTGCTCTACAGGCTACACCATAGAGACACCACATTTATTAATATTAATGCTGGGCTCCATTTATTATTCCCTTCCAGGTGTTGTCGGTACCGGCGTCAGTAAATAGGCAATTGTGCCCCCCAAATTTCACAAGTTTACACTACCATAGCCTTCAATAAACAAATAAATCATTTATTGAGAATTTATAACCCCTCGTGAGCTCAACCTCCCACCGGTCCGCAATCGCAATCTAATTGCCTTGAATTTAGCCGAGTCGTTTAATTAGATTTATTTTTTTTGATTCACGAATAGGCTACGGTTTCACTTTGCATTATTAATATGTACCGAGTAGTTATGCGATGTAGTCAAGTCAAGTGAATAGGTCCCCCCTGAAACTTAAATGCCTGCCTGCAGTGTGCACGCGATCATGCAGGCCCTCTGATGTGTGTGCTGCCAGACGGCTGCTTCTTTTCATTGGCCAATCCACCTGTTGGGTTCCTGAAGGTTTCGTATCAAACTCTATCAAGCTCTTTGATTGCATCCAGAGTTTGATGAGAATCCCAACATACGTGCATAGGACTGTGCTTGAGCGATGTAGTATAATTCATGCCAAGTTCTCTGTTTTATAAACCTCTAGGTCACACGATGCGTCTGACCTCCTCTCAGAAAATCTGGTTTTGGTGAGTGACTTTTTGGGTGGGCCTGGTTTGAGAGGGGGACAAAGGTTACACGGCTGGTAGAAATGCGTAATCCACAGTTCATCTGCCATGCAGAGTTCAGTCTTCTTCAGTGAGAAATAGACTAATCAAAAACCTTTTTAGAATAAGCATTTTCCAGTATTTAGTGTATGCATATTTATGAGTGCCCCAATGAGTGTTCAACAGTACTTAAATTAAAAATGCATATTTGTAGTTATTAACACTTTGGCGTTTGTAGGGAGCATCCTGTGTGCTAGGCTAATCTCGCTAATTGTCTGCAGGTGGAGCAGAGGGTGGAGCCTACCAGGAAGGCTGCCCAGATTTTTTACAAAAAGCTGGCATGTTGCCTGCAGAGTCAACAGGGCCTGGATGTTGTGAGACGCATGGTAACTATGCAATACCTGTCTGTCTCACTGCTTGGTAACTATGCACCTACCTGTCTGTTTCACTGCATGGTAACCAAGCACCCACTTGTCTGTCTCGTTGCATGGTAACTGCATGTCTACCTGTCACCATATGGACCTGCCTGTCTATAACCTATATGTGGCTTATTGTCAGTTCAGTTCCGGTTTTTACGTAATTAGTGGTTAAATCCCAGCCATTGTTTTTTTATTTCTCTTTATTAACAACATGATTTAAATTATTAAACTTTAAATTATTCTTAGATTTCTGGAGTGCGCTGATATTGACTGGACAGATGAGTCCATTTTTTCATCTCCCACCTTGTATCCATCTTTGTCTCTGTCTTTCTGCTTCTTCTCCCAGCAGTATTTATTTATTATTTAATATTCATTATTTACTGATTGTTTGTTCTGATTCATGATTTTTCCGTCTCTCCGACGTCCCCCACAGAAAAAGCTCCCTCAGATGTTGTTGTCTGTCAATATGGCTGAAAGCCTTAAAGACTTGGATGGAGATTCTTCCATCAGGTGAGAGTCAAAGGTCACGCACACGTCAGAACTGCAATACATTCACTGACCTCCACTTCCAAACTGACTGACCACAACTTTATTTGTTCTAGCACTTTTATATAGAACCTGTCACAAAGATGCTTTGCAGTGAAAAACAGAAAAAGGAATATTGGGCAAAAAAACAAGCAAAAACGTGAGGTTAAAAAAAAAAACTCTCAAACGGTGGTGAGAAAAGCTCCCCAGTGGGAAGAAATCTCAGGAGGAACCTGGCTATAGAAGGGGAGCCCATCGTTCGCTGGCCAGCCCATAATAGTTAAGATTGGCTGAATGGTATCAGAAATCTAATGAGGGATCTATTGGAGAAAAACAAAACAAATAGGTTGGGCAGGATCAATCACAACACAGTAGCCTGTCACTGGAATTCCAGTCATTGCAATATTCGAGCACCACCATGGCTCAATCTCCCTCTCTCTCTCTCTCCCAGGAAGGTCCTGGAGATGACTTGCTTTATGCAGAGTTTTCTAGCAAAGACCCTGGCAGATTTTGAAGTGCAGCTGGAGAAAGACGTCTTGGAGCCCCTCAATAAACTTAGTGAGGTAAGATATGAATGTTAACCGAAACAACTGTAGCTGTTCTGCTCAAAAGACTGATTCTCAACTGCAGGGGTCCTCAATCTTATCCAGAAGGGGCCAGTGTGGGTTCAGGCTTTTGTTCCAACCGAGCAGTAACACACATGATTCTACTAATCAACCACTACAGTCTACAGTCAGCTCACAACCTTGATTAGTACAATCAGGTGTGTAACTGTTTGGCTGAAACAAAAGCCTACATCCACACCAACCCTTTCTGGATGAGATTAACGGATTTCTGAACTGATTTCTGAGCTTCATTTCAGTGTGATTGTGTACCTGAGACAGAAACTGAAACCGGCCTGAATTTCATAGGAATTTTTTTACTTGGAATTATGTTGAAAACTCTTTGCGTTATCTGTAGGGATAGAGTTGGATGGAGTGACATTATGGTCAGCTTTCATTTTTACTTTTTAAATATTACCATGACAACATTGCAACTGCCCAAGAGATTGCCCATTACACTTTTTCCATTGCAGGAGGATTTGCCTGAGATTCTGAAGAACAGGAAACAGTTTGCAAAACTCACCACTGACTGGCACAACGCACGCAACAGGTTAGGCACACTCCCTGGCATCTGTCTGTTGTAAAACTTCTTCTTCTGAGGTTTTTTTTTATTACTGAGTCACTGACTCTCCCTATATCTCTGTGGGTGCGTCCCAGTATTTAGAAAATGCACCCTCCCTTCCTCCACTACCACCTCTTTCCAGGGCACTCCCCTTCGTTCCTCCCTCCCTCCACTGTTCCAATAGTGGAGAAGACGAGCGAAGTGGCTTCAAACTTGGCTTCTCCTCCCCTCCGGTGAAGCATACATCGATGTATGCTACTGCGGAAGTTTTTTCTAATTTTTGGGTGACATCGTCGTGCTCACGCCCACAGAGATTTAAGAAAAGGCAACAGTGATGATGCGTAGCTATGCCTTATATGAATTTCCCCAAGATAATGATGCCCCAATGCAAGATATTTAGCCTAAATTGTGTGTGCTTCAGTAGGTTATTAGCACACAAAGGACATAGCATCCTACAACGGATAACAAAATGCCAGTCCGTTTTTGTGGTTCATATCCTACATAGAAATTCGGCAATTTATTAAATAGCTTTATTTATTTGTTTTTTACGTTGCTTATTAACAAATATGACTATACATAAATATAGCCTAAGCATGACAGCTACGATACGATAATTATCAATGAAAATAGCAACGATAATTCGTTCCACTAATCTACGGAAATGTTTCCCAATTTGCCTATGTGAGATGCAAGAAACTGGCAATAGTAGGCTGTAGTGTAGCTACAGTAGCCTATAGGCCTATGAGATGAATTAGTGCTCGATATGTTCAGACATCGGGAACATCAGGATTCTGGAATTAGCTACAGTAAATTGTTATGTTTGCGTAGCCTATACTACAACATGTTTACTTTGATCTAATGTTGCTGATTACATTAATTATTTTAATTTGTGTCTTGACGCGAACCGCAATACAGGCTATGTTTACACTGTGCATGCAACTAGGTTAAAATATATTTTGCAGCTTTAAATGGGCTGACCACGTGGATGATCTGTGATTGGCTTTGGGAATATTTGTGGGCTCGGCATCAGTCAAAGTTATGATCAATAGTCGACGGTGACGGTGAAACAGATTTGCTGTCCCAATTTTCTTCACGGCTCCTTTCCTCCACTCCCCTCCTCCCCTCCCTTCCTCCACATACTTCCGGGTAATAGAGGAGTGGTAGTGGGGGAGTGGAGGAAGGGACGCACTCTGAATATTGGGAATATTTGGTATATCCAAAACTGTGGGTAGAAAGCCAAAGCTGGAGTCTTAGTGGGGCTGAGATGAGTCTTTCCAAGTGTGTGTGAAAAAATATACCTCAAAGTTATCCTACTACATGTACCTTCACAGTAATCAAACATAGACTTGTGCACATGCAGTTGTTTTGAGATCATGTTTAAAAATAATATATCTTTTAAAATAATTCTGGAACATTAGGTTATGCTATGGGGTATGCCCTCCTATCTCTCTCATTGGTCAGGTCCCAGACCAGCTCAGGGCCCCAGGCCAAGCAGGACGGGCTGCGAGAGGACATGGAGGAGGCCTGGAGAAGACTGGAAAATATCAAGGTCACATCCCGCTGACATCGCCGTTGCCATGACACTCAGATGTTGAGAGCAAGAGTGGTGATAGGAAAGACAGGACATTTTAGTCAGCACAGTGGCAATTGAAAGGCAATGTTAAAATAATATGTAACAGTGGAGCCATGTGAAACCTTGGTGACCATAATATAGGGCTAAAAACAGAGGGTGAAATTTGTGCATGCTTTTGGTGAATGTAGTATAATTTAGCAGCTGTTGCCTGCAGTGCTGATGTATAACTGGGCTTGTATAAGAGTTGCACACTGTGGCGTATTAAAATGCAGTTCATGTGTTTTGTGAGCAGGACCATTACTCTGCAGATCTTTATCACTTTGCATCTAAAGAAGATGACTATGCCAGCTACTTTCTTCGGGTAAGTGTGCTTCCACACAATACTTCACTCTGGCGTCTCTAAGCCTCTGGATTAACCCTCATATCGTGTTATGATTATGATCTTACTATATGATTTTTCCTCATTTGTTTGGTTTAAATAGTAAACAGACTATAAACATAATGCTATATTTTCAAAAGTCCTGTACCAACTCTGTATACAAAGGTGTTGTGTGGGTCATTTGTGGGGTAGCTGTATAAAATGTAAGAAAATATACAACCTTAGTTTTTATCACTGATTATTTTGTGGGTAATTCTGCTGGCATGTTACCATATAGGTTTTAAACTTCACAAACTTTCACTTAGCTCAGCCCCTAAAATTAGATTTTTAATATTTATGGAGAAAAGGCTAGTCAATTGGGATACACACAAAAGTTGACACAGAAAGTGTCAAAATTCTTCTATTACAATAGTTTTGTGTCAGTTTAAACTTTTGGGGTCAATTTGACCCCAAACATAAAAGGTTCCATAAAATGTGAACAAAATATGAGGGTTAATAGTGTTGTCCTGTGCGTGCATGCGTATGTGCAGGCATGTACGTGCATGTGTGTGTTAATCTAGAGTTTTCTTTCAGCTGTTAGATCTACAGGCAGAATATCACAAGGTATCTCTTGGGTTTCTGGAGAAGAACATTTCAGAGCTGAGAGAGAACTGCATCCATGCTGGTAAACAAGGTACACATTTTTATCAAATAATGGAATTGACTCAAATAAACATATAACCTGGGAAAGAAGTTATTCTACTGCATGTTGAACAGGATCTCATCTATGTGAATATCATCTCTACTTCCCTCAATCAAACCCACCCACTCACACACACCAACCCACCCACCCACCCATACAAACAAATCTTGGCCCCTCCACTTGCAAATGAAGTCTGGAAACAGTTTGTGTGTAGGATACAGGTCAGTGCAGTAACTGTGTACAGTACACATTAGTAAACAAGTCAATAATAATTAAATGTATTAATAGTCAACATATGTGTGTGTGTGTCTGTGTCTGTGTCTGTGTCTGTGTGTATGTGCATGTGTGTATGTGTGTGTGTGTGTGTGTGTGTGCAGTGTACATGCTGAGTAACTTCTCAGGAAAAGTGTTTGGAAGGCCCCTACTCTCCCACCTGCTGGACAGTGGTGAGGAGATTGCAGTGCCCATACGACACTGCATACAAATGCTGCTAGACAAGGGCATGGAGGAGGAGGTGAGGGTGTGACGCAGAAATATACTGAGATGGTTATTATATTTTATTACACATTTTATAGCACTTACAATTGCCTAAGTGGGAACAGGGGTTGGAAATTTGCCTTTGCAATAAACCTTAGAAGCAACAACATCTGTTCCTTGTTAACTTATAACAATGTTAAATTGCACTGTCCCCAAACAAATAAACAAACAAGCAAATAAATTAATACATTCAAAATGCTATGTTCACTGCCACTGTGTTCTATGTTCCTGAAATGATGGTTTTCTTTCTCTCTTTCTCTCTCTCTCGCTCTCTCTCTCTCTCTCTCTCTTTCTCTCTTTCTCTCTTTCTCGCTCTTTCTCTCTTTCTCACTCTTTCTCTCTCGCTCTCTCTTTCTCTCTCGCTCTCTCTCTCTCTCTCTATCTCTCTCTTTCTCTCTTTCTCTCTTTCTCGCTCTTTCTCTCTCTCGCTCTTTCTCTCTTTCTCTCTTTCTCTCTCGCTCTTTCTCTCTTTCTCTCTTTCTCTCTCTCTCTCTCTCTAACTCTTTCTCTCTCTCTCTCTCTCTTTCTCTCTTTCTCTCTTTCTCACTCTTTCTCTCTCTCTCTCTCTCTCTCTCTCTCTCGCTCTCTCTCGCTCTCTCTCTCTCTCTCTCTCTCTCTCTCTCTCTCTCTCGGGTCTGTTCAGGATGGCAGCTGCGGCCTCTGTAGCGAAGAAGCTGAAGAACAGCTTAGACTGTGGTCATATTGACCACAACGAGTTCAGCTCTGACCCCCATGCAGTGGCTGGTAAGAGCAGCAGGGAGAGAGAGAGAGAGAGAGAGAGAGAGAGAGGCACATGATGGAGGGATAAAAGTGCAGATAAAACTGCTGAAATGAAAATTAAACTATTGCTGTATTACCCTGCTTCTCATGATGCAAAGGGATGCAAACTGTTCCACGTCACTTCCTGTACAAAACAGCGGTTCCTTAGAAAAAATGAATAATATAAAAAACGAGCAGAGAAACCTAGAATAGAGATATAGTATCATCTGTTGTTTAAGAAAATACTTATTTTGTTCATTGTACAATGCCTTTTTTACTTACATTTGTTACCGCGGCGATATAACTATTTGTGCATTATTTGTCCAAATTAATTTAGTTTGTCATTATTTGTTTGTTTAAACACAAAGAGAAACTGCACAATGGATATCTTAAACTCTCTTTCTGCCACTGGATGTGACAGGTGCACTGAAGTCCTACCTGAGAGAGCTGCCGGAGCCCCTCATGACCTTTGACCTCTACAGCGATTGGTTGAGAGCTGCAGGGTAAGGAAGGAAGGAAGATGAGGGAAGCACACTCAGAGCACAGAGTTCTGTTTCCATAAAGGACCTCTGTTTGCATTCACCTGTACCCCCTGTCTTTGTGCTCTCCTCCCTGTCCAGGGAGAGGGAGGTGTCGGACCGCCTGGAGCAGCTGAAGGGGTTACTAAGGAAACTGCCCCAAGAGAACTACAACAACCTTCGGTGAGCCTGTCTGCCTGTCTGTCTCTCTCTCTCTCTGTCTGTCTGTCCCTGTCTATCACCATTTTCTTTTTCTGCTATGCTTAACACATGCACTCAGAACGCACACACATAGCCATGATATTTTAAAGCACCATGTAATATATATTTAAAAACCATTTTAGTTTCCCTAATTGTGTACACACAGGATGTGAAACGGACATCACAGCGATCAAAAAGCAGAAACTCCTCTCTCAGACCCTAAATACATTTTTTGCAGGGATGGGATGCACCTACAGATACAACCGGGTATTCCAAGCAAGGACAAAAAAAATAAAAGTTTGAATAAATTTTGCATAAACGTAACTGAGTGCAGCCCTCTCTCACTGCATGCCAGGTACCTGATGAAGTTCCTGGCTCGTCTGTCGGAGCAGGAGGCCGTCAACAAGATGAGTCCCAGCAACATTGCCATCGTGCTGGGACCCAACCTACTGTGGCCCCGCATGGAAGGGTGAGCACCCCGAGATGTGAGACACACTGTCTGCAAGTCTCCGTGGATCTCCTTTAACCCTCCTCCCCTCCTCCTCTCCTCTCTGCCAGGGAGGGCTCTTCTATGGACATGGCATCCCTATACTCTGTCCAAGTGGTCACTGTGATTGAGCCCCTCATACAGTATGCCAGCAGCCTGTTTCCAGAAGGTAAACTCGAAGCAGAGAAACACCCTGCCGGACAGCCATTATATTTCAGTATTTAGCAGTTTCTCTGAATTTAACCAGAGCAACTTACACAGATTACACTGTTCACATGCAGTACATGCCTGTGTGAGCCTCATTTGTGAACTGCAATGTGATAAGAGGCAGCTGACATCACGTGCTTTAGAAGAGAACAAATGCTCGTCTGCATGATTAGCATTAGCATTAGCAACAGGTCTGCACTCTCCTGAATCAACACACATGCTCGTCTGCACTCTCCTGAATCAACAGCGATTAGCGTTATAGCATGAGCATGATTGCGCAGTCCAAAACTGAGGATAAAAAAAGGGGTAGTAAGCATTATGTTCTATAACATAATTCTAAAAGCTACACAAGTACACTTGAATTTATACTCAGAGTATGTGTAGCTTTGTTTCTCTCTGCATGTTTTACAATATGTAGACTTGTCAGTTTGTTAAAAAAGCAGCATATCGCTCTTCATCCATGGAAATTTGAAACTTCACTTTCAGAAGAGGATTTTACTGTCCCTGAAGCTCTGGGAAGCCCGGATTTGTCTGAATCACTGCTCCAGGGCCTGAATTCATGGATGACAAGCACTCACGGCATCAGCCTCTGCTCCTTACTCTCAGTTACTGACAGGTACGGTACTGCTCTGTGCTGGTGTGTTCTTACACCTCTGCTCTTTACTCTCAGTTACTGACAGGTACGGTACTGCTCTGTGCTGGTGTGTTCTTACACCTCTGCTCTTTACTCTCAGTTACTGACAGGTACGGTACTGCTCTGTACTGGTGTGTTCTTACACCTCTGCTCTTTACTCTCAGTTACTGACAGGTACGGTACTGCTCTGTGCTGGTGTGTTCTTACACCTCTGCTCTTTACTCTCAGTTACTGACAGGTACGGTACTGCTCTGTGCTGGTGTGTTCTTACACCTCTGCTCTTTACTCTCAGTTACTGACAGGTACGGTACTGCTCTGTGCTGGTGTGTTCTTACACCTCTGCTCTTTACTCTCAGTTACTGACAGGTACGGTACTGCTCTGTACTGGTGTGTTCTTACACCTCTGCTCTTTACTCTCAGTTACTGACAGGTACGGTACTGCTCTGTGCTGGTGTGTTCTTACACCTCTGCTCTTTACTCTCAGTTACTGACAGGTACGGTACTGCTCTGTACTGGTGTGTTCTTACACCTCTGCTCTTTACTCTCAGTTACTGACAGGTACGGTACTGCTCTGTGCTGGTGTGTTCTTACACCTCTGCTCTTTACTCTCAGTTACTGACAGGTACGGTACTGCTCTGTACTGGTGTGTTCTTACACCTCTGCTCTTTACTCTCAGTTACTGACAGGTACGGTACTGCTCTGTGCTGGTGTGTTCTTACACCTCTGCTCTTTACTCTCAGTTACTGACAGGTACGGTACTGCTCTGTACTGGTGTGTTCTTACACCTCTGCTCTTTACTCTCAGTTACTGACAGGTACGGTACTGCTCTGTGCTGGTGTGTTCTTACACCTCTGCTCTTTACTCTCAGTTACTGACAGGTACGGTACTGCTCTGTGCTGGTGTGTTCTTACAGTGCGTCTTACAGGAGCAGTGCTGTGGAGAGGAAACGTCTTCATACCAATGGGATCACATTTGTGCTCATTTACCGCTCATTCTAAAATCCACAAGGTGTTGATAGAACTAGAAGTTACACAATACATGATAAATACGGTTTTATTTTTTGTTCACATTTTGTTTGTCATCCCCCTTCCGTCCCACCAGCTCCTCGGTTTCCTCGGTTGCTCTTGCTGCAAACTCAGACCCAGTGGCCCAGAATCCACCCTCTCACAGGGCCAGCCAGAAACCCACGCCAAACCAGAACAAGGACCAGAACAAGGGTCCTACCCACACCTTTGCCCAGAGCCAAGAACCCAGTCCAGGCCAATCCCATCTCTCTCCTACGGTGGACACTGAGGCCCAAAAAGGTAATGTCTACATCACAAAGGGCTTATGAAATAGAAATATCTATTTTCTGAATGCCTAAATGTTAAATAACTATATAGAAAATAATTGCATGCCACAATGTCAAAAGCACAATCGGAATGCAATCTGGACCACATCAGTTTAGCCTGTGGCCAGCGGCCCCATGGGGTATCAGTACACTTGGCCATAACCAGGGAGGGGGTCTTGCAGTCGGTAGGGTATTCCCTAACTAACCACGTGTTTCCCCTCCGGGCAGTTAGGTGCCTGGTGTCTGTCTGTGCAAGCTCCATGGGTTCTACAGTCACTTGGCACAATAACGGCACAGTGCTGGTTTATTTTGGTGAAGGCAGAAGTGCTTGGCTGCAGGCATTTTAAAAGAGCACACATCATAGGCCACACCCTCCTCAATAGAGGAAGGCTGTTGCAGTGATGGAACGTCATAGCTGGCCATTCAAAATTAGACATAAAGAAAAATGTGAATAATTTAAAAAAAGCATTTAAAAAAGTAAATTAAGAGTTGTTTTTTTCCACAGATTTTTTGAGGCAGTATAGACCGCACCTCACGCAGCAGAGCATGGAACATAGGAACCCCTGTCCCTCCAGCCCCTGGCACACACCTAACTCTGCCCCCTCTCCATGTTCAGCCCAGCCCCCAGCCCAAAGGACCATCCTGTCTTGTGTCACGTCCCAAAATTCCCCAACCAGCAGGGGACGGAAAGGAAGAGCTATGGTCAGAGCCCCCACTGTTCCCCCTCCCCCGCCCCCGCCCCCGCCCCAGCTCTCTTCCGCCCTCCAATGAACCCGGGGACCCTGGAATGCCATTTGGAAATTTTCTATATTTACATGTTTCACGTTTCAAGAATGACTTCTCCGCGGCAACCTGTTTTCCCTGGCACTGCGGCTCCTTCCGCTGCTCCCACGTAAGCGTGGGAGAGATTGACGTCCCTCACTTTCTCACCTGGAGCTCGGTGCGCTGCAAGGCGACAGCATGTATCACTTTATCCACTGTGCTGGTGTGGCCCTCTTCAGCAAGGCCGACAATAACAACAGAAGACAGCCCACATATCAATGCATGTTATTAAAAACAATATTTTTTTTATTATACTCATTGTACAGTATAATTGTTACTATTTTTAAGTGCACGCATACAGTTGTATTGTACATATACATGTTGCTTACACACTCAAACACACACACACATTTCTGTGTGTGTATGCGTCTGTATACTGATTTAGACTGTCCTTGACTGTTTAAGGCATAGCTCCTTTTATTGAAGATGTAGATTAACACACTAGCCCAAAAGCTACCCACAACTTTTACTTAAACTGTTTGCTTTTGTTTCTTTGGTATAGACATTAACAAGGCACATGTAACAACCATTAAGGTCTTTTAAAAATAAAACTTGGCAATAGCACCCCACCAGGGACAGAAGTGTCTCGGCTATTGAGAGAAAAGGAGCAGAAAGGATAAAGGATGACTGTACAAAGATTGGCTGGAACAGCACAGTGGATTTTACACACCTGAAATGCTTCACTTCAATTCTACACAACACACTAAGACAGGAACTGTCAGATGCATATCACAAAAACATGCATAATATTCTTAACATGGAAGAAATATATTAATACTGACAAATATGTACAAACAAGATCAGTTTAATTTCCCCTTTTTCATTTCATTCCTCAAACTTCAAGTCCATATGCACCACAAGTTCCATCTTGAGCGATTAAATAAAGATGCTTCATGTGATCCTCTTTTCAGTCTTTGTAGCACTTGCAAATTGATCATCCATTAGTCCCACCAAATAATTTATGCTTATTCATACTGGACAACTACACTGTTATATATTCATAACATTCCTCTTTTTTGCAATTATATGAAGGTTTTGCATACCGTGACATTCCGGAGAGGGCGAGTGAAACATGTCCAAATGAACGCCCATGCTCCATCAAAATGAAGAATTTAACAGGAAGGCAGAGCTTCGGAGCAGTTTTGTGGGTTAACATTTCTTGTGCTGGGAATGGGTGCGTTGATATTTAAAATATTCCATGTACCAAGGGTCAGTGTTTACGGATTAAGAATAAATCTGTCCATCTCTGTGTTTCTATTACAATTTTGATATGCGTCCAAAAAAAACAGCTCCATGAATTCTATTTTTTTGTTTCCAATTCCCAATTGGTATAAGTCTACTCTTAGCCAATCAGTACCCTTCCCTTTGGTGTAGTGCATCCTCTTAATCTTATTGACCTTATCAGTATAGTAAAACTGGCAATGAGGATGAGGAGGGGCAATTCTGGACAGAGAGTCTTAATTGTCATCTTCAGATGCAGCCATCTTGAGATGAGGTCATTTTGTTTCCTTCAACTGCAATATTACTGTCAGTTTTAAAATCTTATCCAGGGCCAAGTTAACAAAGCAACATTTCTGAGTGCTAACGGTGTACACCTAATGGATAAGCCATGAGCTTGCTCAGGACGTCACATAATAGAGATTAATTGATACAATGTATTATAAGCTGAAGAAACATTTCTGCAAGGTTTGAGGATTATCCAGGACCTAGACTCTCTGGAAACCTACTTGGATTCAACAGCTTCTCACACATACACATACATAAAGGACATTCACACACATGGGTATAATTATATAATTGTATATACAATGGGGGAAATAAGTATTGGACACGTCAACAATTTTATTATCAAACATATTTCCAATGTAGCTATTCACATGAGATTTTGACCAGACATTGGTATTAACTCAATAAAACTACACAGCTAAAGAAATTGTAACGTTCCAATTCTTTAAAAAAGTTATGTGCAATAAAGTGAAATGACACAGGAAAAAAGTATTGAACGCGCTAAATTAAATGTGGTAGAAAAGCCATATTTTTTATATTTGGTTGCATATCCTTTGCATGCCATGACTTTATGATGTCTGTGACCCAACAACATCAAAAGGCTCTTGATATCTTATTTGCTGGTACTCTTACAAGCGATACTATAACAGCTCTGTATTTGAATGGATCTCTATGGGAATTGGGGGGTGAGACAAGCTTTAGCTGTAAATTACACTGGAACAGTATAGAACACATGGTTGGCTAAGTGGCTCTAAGTCATCAAGGGTCTGATGTATTAAACAAGCCTTTAACCATCACTCTGCTGCCAGAAATACAGTAGATATGGATGGATAACTTGAAGGGTTTCTTCTCCTGATTTTTCCATAGAGTTCAATAGGAAAATCTGTCAGGAGAAACCACCCTTAAAGTGATCCTTCCATATCTACTGTATTTCTGGCAGCAGAGTGATGGTTAAAGGCTTGTTTAATACATCAGACCCTTGATGACTTAGAGCCACTTAGCCAACCATGTGTTCTATATTGTTCCAGTGTAATTTACAGCTAAATCTTGTCTCACCCCCCAATTCCCATAGAGATCCATTCAAATGCAGAGCTGTTATAGTATCGCTTGTAAGAGTACCAGCAAATAAGATATCAAGAGCCTTTTGATGTTGTTGGGTCACAGACATCATAAAGTCATGGCATGCAAAGGATATGCAACCAAATATAAAAAATATGGCTTTTCTACCACATTTAATTTAGCGTGTTCAATACTTTTTTCCTGTATCATTTCACTTTATTGCACATAACTTTTTTAAAGAATTGGAACGTTACAATTTCTTTAGCTGTGTAGTTTTATTGAGTTAATACCAATGTCTGGTCAAAATCTCATGTGAATAGCTACATTGGAAATACGTTTGATAATAAAATTGTTGACGTGTCCAATACTTATTTCCCCCATTGTATAACAGCTGCTTTCAAGGGACTTGTTTTGCTTGTTTTTTTTTAGACTTTTATTTCATCCTCTTCCTCAGCGTAGGCACAAGGGCCTCTCCTTTTGGCACGTCCAGTGGAGTCCGCAGTGTCCGGGCTGAACTGTCGTTTGTCCCACCCCACAGTCTCCTGTTTCCCTTTCAAAAGTCCCCCGCCCCCGTAATGGCGCTCCAGCACATTGGCGGCCATTTGGAACCTCACTGGCTCCATACCCGGCTCCACCCTCGCGGTGGACCCCATCAGCACGTCCGGGATGGCCCTCCTGGGTGGTTCTCCCTCTAGCTCCTCCCACTCTCGGCCACGCGAGCGGAATCCTCGCATGTTCAAATCTTCCATCAGCAGAGAGCCTGTCACCGGGGTGCTTGCTGGGTAGGTCACATGACTTACGGGTGAGCGGGGCTTCTTCTCCTCTTCCTCTTCCTCTTCCTGCTTCTCCTCTTTCCCCCAGATGTGACCGGCGTCGTGGCCGCCGTCAGGGCTGTCAATCATGCCGAAAACCTCGCTCATCAGGGAGGGACCCAGGTCCACCGTGAACGAGGTCATGGAGTCGCAGTGTAGCAGAGGGGGTAAGATGTCATCCTGGACCGAGCTGCGGCGGAATTCCGAGTGGCAGGTTCCGGAGCCGTCGTTCCGAGACAGACGGGGCAAGGTGGCGAAGCCCGATTCGACGCCTGTGGGGAGCAGAAAAACATCCGCCGTGCATTAACCCCTAAACTGCCACACCATTACACATATCGCATCAAGTCACAAGAGCTGAAAAGCTGAAGGCCGTTTACCTGATTTTGGCAAAATAACGCAAATATTATGTAAATGAAATACACTAAATATTCTCAACAGAACAACAAGCACATTGATCAATCAAGGAAGGAAACCACTGCTCTAAGAAATATAATTTGCATTGAGATGTTTTTTGTTCTTTTTTAGAGTGGACAGTCCACACTTATGTTCAGCTTTATTCAGACAAGGGAAAACACAGAGAGGGTAACAGATAGAGAGGGGATCACAGCTCAGAAAGTTCTATGGCAGCTCGGGGATCAAACTCCCAACCGCACAGACATGTCAGACATGGCGACGGACTCCCCCATACATCTCGTCAACCTTGTTTTTGTGACCATGAACCAACAGGTGGCAGTATAAACCAGACTAACAATTCTCTCCTGCACCCTCTGCTCCTGCCCACAGCCCCACACACATTCCACTGTGGCACGATGACCTCAGGGGCACTCCACGTTTTGCACAGAGTTCATTGCGCACAGGGCAGGTCTGCGTGGAAGGGGAAGTTGGACGGAGAAAGGGAGAGACAGGGAGAGCATGAAGGCACATAGGAGATGACAGCACAGCTAAATACACCGAGCGATAGAGGGATTGACAAAAGAGAGTGATGGAAAGAGAAGGAAATGATGTAGGAAGGTTTTTAAAAAAATCTTATTTACCCTGTAGATTTTCCCAGAGGAACCGAGGAACTGTGCCTCCTGTTCATAAATGTTGATAAATTCCTTTTGAGTTGGGTAATCTTTGGGCACAGGGGGAATTCCAGCCGTCCCACAGGTCTCTCTCTCTCTCTCTCTCTTTCTCTCTCTCTCTCTCTCGCACACACACACGCATGCAGTAGTGTACATACAGTCAAATGCAAAAGTATTGAGACAGTGTGTGTCCCAATACTTTTGCATTTAACTGTATTGGAACAGTTGTGTCAAATGTACTAATCTAATTTTTATTTCAAATCAATCAATGACTATGAGGCAGAATTCACAATGTCTGCATTTATTTCATGTGGTTTTTTTTAAACACACATTGAACTATATTAAAATAATGTCATTCACATATGCACAAATAAATACACACATGCACATGCAAGCATACACATAGCAGCATATTGCGGTCGGAATTGTGTAGTCTCAAAACAAAATCAATACAAAGCTGCCTCTATCCCAGCTGTGTGTGTGTGTGTGTGTGTGTGTGTGCGTGTGCGTGTGCGTGTGCGTGTGCGTGTGCGTGTGTGATGGAATAATTAGTCTGACGGTGATATATTTATTGGGGATAAATAAAAATGTATTTCTAAAGATTTATCCTCATTCTTCCCAGTTGCAACTGCAGCTGTAATCTTGTCCCATATGTTGCAACATCCGGTAACACTTTATTTTGAGTGTGCCATGTTGACACTCAACTTGATATCAACTGAATGTTGAGATACAGCAAACAGTCAGTTTATACTTTGTTGAGTGTCAATAGAGTGTTTCTTGAAAAGAGTGTTGAGCATCAATGCAGTGTTTTTTGACACTCACTTGTTTGTGGAGTTTGTAGACAATCACCTGCCATGCAATTTACTTTAAATTAACACTGAACTGATATTCAATTGATATCAGTTGATATCAAGTTGAGTGTCAACATGGGACACTCAAAATAAAGTGTTACCCAACATCCTCCGTCGTTTAAGGAGAGCGCTGTCTCGCACATGCAGCTCTGGTGCGATGGTGGTCCAGCATTGGAGCTGCACCAGCGTGGCACCAGAGGACTGCAGTTCAAACGCAGCTGACAGACTGCGGCAGAGATATTCTTAGTGGACATAAGTGAAAAGTGCATTAAATTCAAACGTAGGCCTGGATGTAAACAGTGGTATATCAGCACGGCTGTGGGTCTTACGAGTGTCACTCACCATATATACAAGCGGAGTCCTCCGGGGAGTTGGGTGCACTGGGGAAGAGCGCCCTCTGCAGTTTACCGTTGGGAGCGTCGGGATCCAGCCGCGGCAGCGAGACGGCGTTCTTGATGATGGGGGAGATGGGCGGGGGAGGCGGGGAGACGTCCGGGGGCGCAGCCCTTTGGAGGGTGGGAGTTTTGCGAACGTGGCGCAGGGTGCGGGAGAAGAAGCCGGCGGTCTTGGCGGAGGGAGATTCGACAGGGTCTCCCGCGCCCCCGTTCCCTGTCCCGCCGTGGTTGCTGAGGAAAGAGGTGTCGCCGAACGCGTCCCCCCCACGGCCCACGTGCATGGTGTGACGGAAGTCTCCCATCGGGGGGCTGATCATGTCGGCGGATAGGTCCTTCTTAAAACGCCTCCTCCTTTGGGAGGTGGACACTAGGCCCTTTATCCCAGGCAGCTTTCCAAAACTCATGATGACTGGGTGGTTGGGTACCTGACAAAAAATGTGTTTTAAATGCCTTTAATTCCAATGAAAGAGAAGGAGCAAATACTCAATTTACTTTTGTATTCAGGTAACCTGAATACACTCTTTACTCTCTTTGGGAAAGAAGCTAAAAGCTATTCCTCCTCCGGTGCTTTGGATGTGAGTACAAATGCCTGCTGCTGCAGTTGTATGAGCCTGGCTTTATTGTATCCACACCCAGGCCTTCGTTATTAGTCTACTTTTCAGAGGTCCTGTGTGTCACAGTCAAATCCTCTGTGATTGTAGACGGAGAATTAAAGATGCAAACATGCTGGTCCTCTGACAAAACAGCGTTCAGAACCGCTCAAAGTCCGTCTCACAGTTTCTCTGCTTCACCGCGGCGATAGAACTATGTCCGTGTGTTGTTTATCTGAATTCTCCTTTTAGCTCACATGCAGTCGCAAGTCCATTTGATTGGTGTTGTTGTCCAGAGCTGCCATAGTTCAGTCATAATAAAAGAGAGTATAAATGATACATCCCGCATCCCTGAAAACCAGTGTATATGGCCAGAGATTTTGGGTTCTTCCGCAGTTGTTTTCAGGTTTTGGTTTATAAAACATCAGTTCAGAAATAAATCCCTCCCCAGCTGCCCATTCTCTTGTGGTCATAGACTGGAACCTCCTTATTTAGAAAAGATTGTTCATTTTGTGTCTTGTCCAAGCCTATAATTAGAATAAAATGACCCTTCTGCAAGAGAACAATTAATTAGCCCTCATGCTTGCCGTTTGAATATGTAATGCATCCAGGTATTATCGCTGTGGATGTGCACCGTATTCATAAAAAAACACCTTCCCTGGTCTATTAACTGACTTGGTCTGAAATTCTACTCAGTGGTCAAAATGACGTCTGTAACCAAAAAACTTTGTCAGACTATATCAGTCTCACACACATAGTTTGCAGCTCTTTCTTTATTGCCACATTTCCAGTCCCACTACTCAGATTATTGTCCACAAGCTTTGTCAGTTTTTTTTTGTGTGTGTGGCAAAATGCAAAAGGATGCTTTCAGGTTATCTCTGTCAGTCCCCTGTCTTATATTGTGTTACAACATGCCTGCAGCCTAAACGTATACAACTTTTCAGATGAAAGATTTCAAACATTTACAATGCTTTTTATCTGGAATGGAGAAGCAGGGTCCCCCTTTCACCAGCATGGACATGCCCCGGACAGCAGGCCCTACCCTTGTTTACAAATATCCAAAGCATGTTCCACCAGATTAAACATTGCTTTATTTTTAGCCGAAAGCTCACAAGATACTTAAAATATTAAGATAAGGCAGTCTGCTAGCACACTTTACCAAAGAAAATGCTCAGTCTGTTGACAAGTCACCAGAGAAACATAGTTCACGTTTGTTATTCTAAACTGGCAGAGTAATGGATATTTCCTGTAAAACCTTTTATCAAGTGTTATACATTTACAAGCGGCTGCTTCTTTTAAAAGCTCTCTACAATGGAAAAATCTATCAGACATTTGTTTCAGTTTATAAACGTTATTGTTATTAATGAAACAATTGGACTTAGTCAGGTTTAAAACAACTGACAAGACCCTTTCAAACACACAACTGGCTATTTTATGTGTTAGGCCTCTTAAGCTTAGGCAAACTAAATAATCTCAGCAAATCACACTATTTGTCCTTTGGCTGCTACAGTGAAATATCAATATGCTAAAGTTGTGTTTGAATCTAGGTTTAACTTTCAACAAAAGAGCGAATAACTGTTTTGGAATGCAAACGACTGTACAGACAGTTATGAGCAGTTAATAGTGAATAGCTAGAATGTGTTTTCCTAGAGTGACCAGGCAGTTAAAAAAAACGGTGTGCAGAAACTTCCACACCGTCTACATGTGTAACAGAGGATGGTAAATTGCTGTCACCAGGGGATGCTTGCTCGTGGCCAGCAGGGGCAGAAGACCTAGTGGTGGCTTTCTGAAGCAAGAGTTACTGTGAATCTTAACAGAGGGTCCCCTATAGGCAGTTGAGGCCACAGTTGAGGTTCTACATGCAAGACCCTATAGAACCACAGGACATCCTGGTATCTCTTCCCTTCGTCCTTATATTTGTCCCTCACTGGTTGGGTTCTTCCTCTTGAGCCTTTGTTTTAGAGTTTGACGACTCAGCGTGAGCTCCCCTTGAAAATAATCTGAGTTAAAGTGTTTTTTTTTAAAAAGGTCTTGTATGATAACGGCTATAAATTTAATGATATAATCCATTCACTGTATGTTTTTTTTTTTTAAATATAAAAAATAATTTTAATGTAGGAATTGGTCACGTCTTGGATTAGACCCTAATCTCTATTGTCTTCTCCTCCCTCCTCTCTGTCCTCTTCCTTGAATCCACTTATCCCTCCATTATCCCTCCACCATCCAGGCTTGAACATCTCCTGTGGCTTCATCCAGGGAGTGCAGCTGCTCCTGAACAGGATTGCACTGTGAGAGGAGGGAAGAGAGAGAGTCATGAGACACATAGCAATATCGGTCGACAGAGATGCAGTGGTCACATCGCAGATGACCACCACAGAATAAGACACAAAGATGGATGGGTAGAGAGGGGTGATTTATCAGCAATGTAGTTTGTGCTTCATAAGAGCTCATTTTCATAAAAAATGGAATGCTTGAAATGAGAAATGGTCACATTAATTCCTCTGAGATGAATATCACTAACAGAGGAGTGAATCACGTTAAGCTTGGCTGTGGAAATTAATCATTCCAAGTTACTTCAGGGGACAAAGACATTCCAATACCATTTCCAGTTCGGGCAATGCCCGAACGGGAAAGCATCAAAAATTTTACTTTAGAAGAATCCGATTTTTAAAAAGAGTCATTGAGTAATTCTCTGGTTTCTTCTGACGGCAAAGTACTACTGTAATTTTCTGACAGGAATTCAGCACTGTCAGTTTCTACACATGCCAATACAGAACTCAAGCTTGATGATTTAGTTTACATCTGTGCATCTGCTAGACGGGCACTATAAATGTGATAAACATCCATTTTCCATAATTTTAAAAGTTAATCATATAGCCTGAAACCGCACTCTTCCTCCATAGTCTGTACACATGGAAATGTTCTGTTAAAATGCTTAGTTCTCACTCAGGATTTCTCTTGATTTTCCAAACATCTCAAGAAGGTTCCTTTGGGTTCACCTGGAAAGTCCATCCTTGAACTATACAACCAGCTGGCTGGCTGTTTCCAGGTTAGTGTGACTGACCTTCACTGTGTTCAGAGAGAGTGATTTTGTGATTAGGGACATGTCTTTTAGAGACATACTTTCATTCATTGTGTTGAGAGAGAGCGATTTTGTGATTAGGGTCATGTCTCTTAGCGACATACTTTCATCATGACTGACCAAATATGGCAGTTCTCGGTCTCTTGTCAAAATGCAGTCAAGTTTTAAAAACTGGCCTTTGCAGAAACTCGTCGTGAGCTGCCAGAAACCAACCACACTGGAATTATTACCCTTTCCTTGCCTTCATAAATTCTCTCCCTCGGCTATTTTGAAACATTTAGTGATGAACTAGGGGGGCCAAAAAGAGGAGTTGCAGCCAATTAGCTGCTGAAACACTGCTGAGACATTCATCACTGTAATACTTCTCTACTTGTTTACAGTAACTAGGAATGCGCTAATTATCATTATTTGCTGGACCAGTAAATATCCCATCAAAATGATTATGATTATTATTGTTATGAGCATTATGATGATGATGATGATGATGATGATGGTGATGATGATTACCATTGTTACTATAATTATTATTATTCATTTGAGTGGCAGACAATACAAAGGGACGCACAGAATGACGCTTCACATGTTTTGCATTTCTGAAGGAATTCCCGGGCAAGTCCCTATCGTCAGGATGTCAACGGCCCACCTCTCCATTTTAATTAATTGCATTCGCGCACGTCCATAAACAGGATACCAATGCTGCTGTAAGGGAACGGCCTGAAGGAATCAACCACTGTGAGGCGTATAAATCCAAGAAATCAAAGCTCCCAGAGCCTAATGAGAAGAGTGTGTGAACGGAACACCGGGAAGAAAAATAACCAAAAAAAACAAACAACTAACAAGAAGTTCATGTCTTTGATTAAAAACATATTTCATTTAATTTCGTTCTGTGTCCCTGCCAGTGAAAAGACAGCCTTCAAGGTTTTGAAGACCAGCTGGCACCGACCACAGCAAAAATGATAATGGAGGTTTCTCTTCTGTTACAGTGGGGTCCGTTCCTCGCTCTGTTTGCTGTGATTCATGTCAGAACATCACATCGTATATTTTTTCCGTAACAAAATATACTGTACAAACAGTGTTTAAACTATTATTACATGATGTTGTACAGAGTAAAATGGATGGGAGTTATGACCATGCAGAGAACTGCAAGTACCAAATCCCATCCAGGAGGTTGCTGTTATAGGCTACTCTTAAGCATTATATTTGACCTGGCATTGACCTTTGCTTCAGTGAATATCCAGCGGTGTGTAACTGTGTAAATTGTAAGCTATTTACTGACCTGTGATAAGAAGGTCCAAAAAACAAATCAATAATGTAATAGTATTGTTCAAACACATGACAATGGAGAAGCTGTACCTCATCTTCTCTGATGCTACTACTCTGTCTCTCATTCGAAGCCCTGTGCCCCCTGTATATATGTTCATTTGAATGGCGTTTGCTTCCTTTAGATTAAATTAAATTCTTGTTTTTTCTCTCTCTTGTTTTCTCTCATTCTCATTCAGTGTTCTTTCGCACCTCCTTACCCAGATTGACAAACATACGAGATCATTCCTCAAATCTCGACTTGCTTCACATAGTTTTTCAAAAGCATATTTTATTGCAAGAAATATTTAAAAAATATTTGTGTGAAAATTAACTACAGTCATCAATTTTGATTAAGCAACCTTTGGATTAATTTACTAACATGTTTAGCCTATGTGTATAGGCCACTTTAGCCTACATAACGAATACGTAAACTCAACCCTTACAGATATTTAAATATAGGATCCATATATGCAAGAAAACTTATAAACGCTATAAAATTAAGAATAACTGCGACATATTAATTATAAATATGGCAGACGTTTTATGTGGATGTATGGCAGCGAAGCCAGGCTGACACTGACGTGCGGGCAAGCCAGCGCACGTTCCATGGGACGTTGCGCAGGAACTCTCTGACATAAGGGAGTTATGAATAAACTGTCCTCCGAATAGCTTACAAAACACAGTGTATACGCAAAGTAAAAACACCAAACAACCAAAAGGCTACGGTCTAAATCTGAGAGGCAAAACAATTCATCTATTTATTTTTTAATTATGACAATTCCACTGGCTGTGTGAGATAAATATCAGGCTATTACTGAGATATTGCACATCACAGTTAATGTGACAGATATACCTAATGAGGTCGCTAGCTAGCTGGCTACATTATTGATCTGACATTATTTAATTTGGCCATAAGGTAGGAACGCTGAGGTCAAGTTAGGTTATCACTGGTTGTGATCAATATCTGAGCTAGTTCAATTGGGTCACTTTTACTTCAGTGCAATTATCATTCAGCTATTCTTTTAAAGGCTATAATCAGAAAACAGCAAAAGATTAAGTAACCACTTAACTGGGCATAATTTGTCTACGTCAATTGGAAAGCTGCCTACTCCATCAAAGTAAAATACTCTTTGATAAGTGATTTAGCATTGCACATTTTCCTGTGGAAATAGAGGTAGAGATTGTGACCAAGTGCAAGATAGATTTGTCAGCAGCTGGCATCATCTTGTGTAGCTATACTGAACTTAAGTTTAAGGTTGTACTGCACTTCTAACTATGTAATTGTATACTTGAAAATTAGATTTTTGTTTGTTGTATAAATAATAATCATAACCATCACCATAAGCATGATAATAAAATAACCAAACCAGAACACTCTCTAAAAAATAAAGCAGAATACTTTCATCATTGGACATAGCCGTTAAAAATGTTTTTTTTAAACTTACGTTGAAGACTGAAGAAAGTATTTCACAAAAGAAAATAGGCTACAGCGGAAAGTGTAAAATCCAGAAATATATTCCTCCGACATACATATAAACTTACATGCTATATTTTACATTTAAACATTAGCTATATGGTATAGGTTTCCTTCAACCTAACCATACGGCTACAGCATAAGAATGAATCGGGGCGAGTGTGAGACTGAGACGAGGTAGAGGGCGGGCGATGGCCAGAAACTGACGAAGAAGTTAGCAAATCAGGTAAGCGCGAAGGAGGCGACGTCATTTGGAAAGTTTAGAATTTTGAAGTCAACGCGTTTAATCGAGTCAACTTGCATTGTATTTCCTTTTATGTACGGGCTACTCCGTATGCGCCAAATCTTTTTTTTTTATCTCGACAACGTGCTTAGAATGAGGTGTGATTTATTGTTGAACATTTGTAGGAGAATGTTAGTGGAAGATTCTGATAAAAAGCGACCATATAGTGACGGCGAATGGTACATAAATAGCCTATTACTACCCTATTTTTTCATTCCTTAAAAAAATGTGTGGACTATGACTGTCCTGTGCGCACACTTTTTATAATTAGTTATCAATTTAACAGTCAATAGGCCTACTTTTAACGCCTGCGTGTATGATCAGAGCTCAGTGGCTGAATTAATTAACGAAGCATATAACCATGATGTCTTTTGAACGTTTTTAGAGCCCATAAGTCTGATCCAGTTCTGCCGGTATGAAATTTAATCTAATTATACATTTGTCTCTAAATTATTTTGAATGCCCATAGAGGAGAGAATTTATACATCCTTCATGCCACTGGTATCACATATCCACAGACAGATCAGAGAAGTAATTGGGTGGGGAATATCTTGTTGCAGTACACACCCATACTGATTTTCACTTCTCTATATAAATATCACAAAGTAGGCTTCATAAGCGTAGTGCACTTAATCACTGCCCATGTGCTTACCATAGGGGCCATATACCCTCCCACTCTAGTGAACTCATATTATAATCTCTTTTGGATTGTAACTATGAATAGCTGTAGGCTGCTTTTGGGGATACAGACCGTGCGGGGGCAGCAATGGCGGACCGGGAGGTGGAGTGATTCAGATTGCGGACTGGGGTGTGGGATACACTTCGTTTTACCCATACTAGAACTTTTAAGAGAAGGGTTTGTACTGCATACTTAAAAACACAACACATTAAGTAAGAAGGGTTGTGTAGCGGACACGCCAACTTTTCAGAAATATCCTAAAACCATAAATATGTCCATGAATAGTTTCCATTCCACAGTGGTTTGAGTTGTGCTAATGTTGTAAAAATGCTGACAGTCATATTGTGTTACCGCCGTTGCATAGAACCCAAGACGAATACTGACTTGTTGAGCTAGTGGCCATTTTTACAACAACCGCAGTGCTATTTACAGGGTGGGCACTGTGTGTGAAGTCTTGGGGTGTTTACTGTTAAAGGGTAACTACACCCTAGATCACTTTTATTTTTAACTGTTTTTTTTTACGTGTTTGTATGCCTACCTTATAATGAAACTTATTCATCCATTCCGTTATTTCAACAATTCTGAAATCATAACAAATCAGGAGAAACTGGTAAAAAAGCGTCTTTGTGCTGCCCCTAACAGTTGACATTTCCTTTCTGCTCCCCACACTGCCCCCGCCCAAATCGTGATGTCAGAGTACCTCTTTGGAGGTCCACTACTCTATGTCATATAGATAATTGTTGTTGCCCAAACAACGGAAACAGTCTGCACCTGATTGGTTAGACCCACTACGTACTTTTCGTTTTCTCTCCACGTTTTTAAACCGGAACAACGTTGCGTCCTGTTCATAAACTCTCTTATTCCACCTAAATAGTCCACTAAAATATGTTTCTGATATTTGAGGTGAGAAATAGGCCACGCAGTTGCTGAATCTGGATTCATATTTGATGTGCAACGTCTAGTATGACAGTCTATGACAGCTCCTCCTCCCCCACCCCTCTCTCTCGCTCACCCCTCAAAGTATTTTTCAAAATTGTTTCGTGGGCGGAGACAGGCTGAAACATTGGGGTTAGTTACCCTTTAAAGTAATTACTTTATTTTAGTGCCCAACTGACCCTTCGCTCACTGGGCGTGGTCTTAAAATGGAACACGGCAGACAGGGGGCGCTGTGTGGCTCATGAGAAGGGGTGACAGTCTTAGTGGGAGGGTGAGCAGTTGGGGATTCTTAGACTTAAGGTCAGACACTTGAACCAGAGATTTTATAGTTTGCATGCTCTCTCTATAGGCTTTGCTTGAACCTTTGCAGAAAGCCTGCGGAGGAGAGTAAGAGCAGGTCCTGAGAGTGTCTGTCTGTCCGTTTCTTCAGCGTCTCGCTGTCTCCCCTTCTTTCTCAATCTCTCCTTTTTCTGTTTTCAGTGCAGCTGCCCCCTCTGTTCTGTCCCAAGGCAAACAAACCTTTGCCAAAGCACGACAGCTATTCAGTCAAAAAGCATTTGCTTTTTGGATGCTGTTCACAACTGGGTCTCTAAAGAGAGGCAAGATTACATCTCTCTCTCTCTCTCTCTCTCTCTCTCTCTCTCTCTCTCTCTTTCTGTCTCAACCCCCCCCCCCCTCTCTCTCTCTTTCTCTCCCTCTCTCCCTTTCCTTCTCAAAAAGCATGACAGCTGACATCCTGCTGCTGCCTCTAGCTGGTCTGAAATGTTACAGATTCATCACGGTCAGCTCCACCCTTTTTGATTACCTCCCCCCCCTCTCAGTGTTACAAGTTACAACCCCCCTCCCCTCCGGTGTTACCTCTGGTCCCTTCCTGTCTTGCCACCACCCTGCCTCCTGCATTCCCCATGTTTTAACCCCATCTGCTCTCATGTCTTACACCCACACTCCAAAACCACCATCCCAACCTCCTCTTCTCTATTAACACACCACTTCTCTCTTCTGTCACCTCCGTGCTTCTCCTTTATTTGACCAAACCTCTGTTCTTTTGGCCCCCCACTAATTCCCCTTCCATGGAAAACTGATGTGTCCACTGAGGGGGACAGAACATTAATACCCTGGCTGTGAACGCTCTACTCTTTTTCTTTTCTCCCCTCAGCACAATTTTTGTCCGATTTCAATTCTTTTTTCTTTCTTTCTTTTGTTTTAGTTTCTGCCAGCTCTTTCCCAAAATATGTGTAAGCAATTCCACTGGTGCAGTGACCTCCAAACACTGCACTTAATGCCCGTCCCTTTTTACTGGAGCGCAATTGAGCAATACTTGGAGGCAGTTTTCTAATATAGATTTGTGTTTATCACACAAATGTTTAAACACGCTTAATGTTCTGGAACTGAACTTTCCCTGAGGACACAACTTATTACTTAACTTCCCAAAAAGCAAACAGTGAGCCGAAGCCAGACGGCCATGCTCCATCTTGAAGTACTTATTTTATCTTGCCAGGGCACTCAAGCACATTTTACAGACTCTAATTTGGTTGTAATCCAGGGCTGAATTGCGCATCGGATTAATCTCCCCGCCCAAAATAGATTTCACAGTAGCGATAAAAAGGGTTTGTAAAATAACCCCAAGAAGTTTTAATCGACCTTTGAACCTTTTGACCAATGTTATGTCCGCTTTCCTAGGTTTTTCTTGGGTTTGTCCTAGAGCGTCACTTTGTGTGATGTCTGGCATACCAGCTGTTCGGTCCTCAATTACTCTAACAACGTTTTTTTCCTGGGATACATTTTCACATTGTAAACAAAACAAACCAAGTCAAAACAAAACCAGAGGTTTATTTAGAAGTTTTGGTCGAGGTATTTCACTCCTGCTTAAACCTCATCAACAGGTGGCTCCATTTGCACCACTGTGTAAAATCACACCCCTTCTTTCTCTCTCTGCCAGCTGACACATTCTTGACAGTCAAATGAATGATCTGAATGGGCTTGGGCTTTTCTTGTGTTAGTAAATAAGAAGATATTCTTCAGTTGGCTGCAGGGGACGAGTCCACAGTAGGCAGTTTGAAAAGATATTTAAACGATTACATATATTCAGGACATCAGTTACCTTATATATCCAAAGACAAGTGTCCCAGGTAATGCTACCAACATAAATTTTTGCAATAACCTGGACTGATCAGCCTCTGTTAAGCTCACATTTTGTGAGTTTACAGAGGGAGGAAGGCTACTAGATGGTTAGCCTGCTAGCGTGATGGGCTCCCCTCTACGTGATGGGCTCTCCCTACAGGAGAGTTTTGTTGCATTCGGTTGACTGGAATTGACTTTTTGTAGCATGGCCTTGTCTGTGACTCACTGTCTCAGTTGCATTTTTGTATGCAGACTGTCTGATTCAGAGTCCTGTCTGAACCATCACCTCAGCACAGCGCAGCACTGCAGCCGGACGTGGGCGTTCATCGCCAGCTCCATGCACAGTGACTGAGCGGCGAGGCGAAACGCCGTTCGACACTGCAGCCCCCATGTGCCCAGCACTGTGTTTAGACTACACCACCATTTCTATAAAGAGATACGGATCACTGTAAAGTTTCCTGTGCAAAATGCAAAAAGCGTGCAGAAAAGGGAAAGGTAGAGAGAGAGAGAGGAAGAGAGAGAGAGAGAGAGAGAGAGAAGAGATAGAGAGAGAGATAGAGAGAGAGAGAGAGAGAGAAAGAGAGAGAGAGAGGCCTTTTGGGGTTTTGTGAAATGCAGTGTGTTTTTGTTTTCTGGTTTTTTTGGGTTATGTATTTTATTTTTTTGCACACATAGGTTTGTGGGCATGTGTTGGGCACTGAAAGTACTATCTGAAGAATCTGTGTGGTTATACATGTGGCTGCATATGTTTGTTATACTCTGGGGTGTGCTTGCATTTGGGATAACTTTGTGCCTCATCTTTATGGCTGAGGGTGCTTATTGTCTGTGTGCATGTGAGGGTCTGTTCATATGTGGTTGCATGCATGCATGTCTGTGTGTGAGTGCAAACATGTGTGTGTGTGTGTGTGTGTGTGTGACTCTTACACTGCAAAAACCAAATCTTAACAAGCATTTTAATCTTATATTTAGACTTTAGAATCTTATTTCTGTTTTATATATTGTTTGCTAAATAAGACAAACTATCTGCCAGTGGGGTGAGACAGTTTTACTTATAAAAACAAAACATTTTAAGTCTCATTACAAGACTAAAACACTTATTAAGACAGACGTCTTTTTTGCATTGTATCATTCAGTCCTATTACACATTTAATAATGATCACCATTGGTTCAGTACCTCTGAGGAAAGAAGAGAGATCTACGGTGGCTATGGAGCGGCCTCAAACTCTGCTGTGTTTGTGTTTATGGTGATGGGATGAGAGAAGACATCGATAGAGAGATAAACTGGAAGAGGGTGGAAAGAGAGAGATAGAGAGTAGAGGAAAAAAGAGAGACAGGGAAGGGAGAGAAATTAAAGATAAAGCAAAAAAGAGCAAGATGGTGGTTGTAGAGAAAAGAAATGACAGATTGTAACAGGTAGAAGAAGAAAATAGGTAAGGGAAGGGAAGAGAGGGGAATAATGGGATAGGAGGAAAGGGAGAAAGGAGGTGTGGTTAGGGGCTTAGTAAAACAGGATGAGAATTTCCCAGATAGAAAAAGGATGTCTTTTCAGGAAATTACTTTTGCACAGGTTTCACGTTCTGCCAGGAAATGCTAACGGTTTTTAGCATGCCATAGGATCAGCGGCATACACTCTCGGGCAGTGAGCATCAAGCAATCAATCAGATGCCATTATCAGTATTTACATACTTAATAAACTCTGGTCAAAAAGGGAATTCATCTCAAATTTTCCTCAGATAATCGGTCACAAAGCAGGACTGAAAGCTGGATGCCCCTGTGCCTGTTGGTGCTGGCAGTTTGGTGTTAATATGTTTTAATGAACACAATGAAGTGTTAATATGTTTTAATGAACACTTATTTGAACGACAATGAAGTGTTTTTTAGGTGCCCCTCCTTGACTACCACCTAAAATAACAGCAGCCACTGTGCGTGTCAACACTGTGGAGAAAAAGGCTGACACAGATGCTGTTTCTCCCAGATTAGAAGACATTTTGGCAGCCTTGGACTGGAGCTGAGAAATGTGTCCTGGAAACAGCTGCAGCCCAATCAATTACCGCCTCCCTAAAAATCCCAAGTCTTGTTTTTATAAAAGTCTGTTCCTGACCCCTCCAGATTTCTCTATTGCCACAGTATGCTGTTAGCGCTGTGTCTGAGTGAAAGAGAGACAGGGAGAGAGACAAAGAGAGAGAGACAAAGAGAGAGAGAAATGTGGGAAAGGAAATAGAAAGAGAAATTAATCGGTGTGTGCCGCAATCATGTTATGAGATCATGTTGGAGTGTTTTCCCGTGAGGTTTACTCGGTGGGAATATTACATCATGTTTTTTATTTCCTGTAATCAATCCACTATTAAGTTTTATGATTTGAACAGTGTGTACAGTACATGTGGACTAATGTGCTGTTTCTTTGAATATTCTAGTATATATAGTCTGTACACCCTGCTGAAATAAATTACCTGACAATTAAACCATTGTTTCCTCTTGAGGTAATGTTACTTTTTCCTCACTATTATTATGAGTGTGTGGGGAATGCTAAACCCAACAAATTTTCTCTCTTTCTCTCTCTGTCATAGACTTTAATAGACTTTGACTTTACCCCTACATCTCTCTGTCTCTCTCTCTCTCTCTCTCACTCGCTTTATCCCCCCCCCCATAAAACCAAATATTTGTGTAATTGTGCAGCCAGGGAGCAGACAAAAAGCCACGGACTGGTGCGGTATTTGAAGTCTGTTAAGAGCTGGGAAGGAGCAGTGGTTTGGGTTATGAATCCCAGATGTTTCCCGAGAATAGGGACAGGCCTGGAGCCCAAGACTCTGGAGGCGACTTGGACTCCAGCAGCCTAGTCCTCTACCTTGGGCCTCAGCATCCCAATCAGAAACCAAAAGGGATTTCAAATGGATTAAGCACTGTATTTGAAGTGATGCGCAAAATGGCAAAAACACAAAGCAAATGCCCGGAGAACAAATTCAGCCCCGTAAATAAATGTCCAAATCTCATAGGCTTTTAGGCTAGACCAGGTGGATGACAGATCAGTTTGAACATTGAGAGGATGCATTAACATTTTTAAATAGTTGTATTTTTTTTAAAGATCTAAATTAAAATGGTATCTGTGCTTGGGTAGCACTTAGACTGATGGGTTTGTAGGTATAAAGTAAAAAAGAGCATGTCATTTAGGTGTAGGGTTCCATATTCTTCAGACCCTGCACACAAACGTAGACACAAACATACACCCAGTACTCACACTGTACCCACACCACACTGTGAACACCCACTCTTCTCTCACTACCTCCAGGGTGCAACGCTAATTAGCTTCCTGCAGGAACAGGGCCTCCTCTGGGTGCTCAGTTCCTCTTGAGGGGTGGGATGTTCAGGAGCAAGGGTGGAGGCAGAAACTATGGTATTTGTTTGGACTGCATCCCTGTTTCCGTCAATTCTGACCTGTCAGGAAGCATGGCTCGGCCCACAGACAATAGACTATTGTGCTGTTGGGTTTGGGCTTGTGAGAGGCTAAAACAGGAAGTTGTCTATCGCACACAGACACACAGATACAAACATGCAGACATGCATTCACACATCAACAAATAAAGACACTCACAAACTTGCAGATATGCTGATCTCTGTATATGCACAAACATACACGCACAAATATGGAAACACACAGAAACATGGACACAAGACCAAACACCATCATTTACATCACTGTTTACATAACAGGCTATGAATAGCTTTGTGTTTCAGGGGTCCATTTTTATTTGTGATGACTGATGGGTTTCTTATTTTTATTTTTGTTATTGCTTTTCTTGCATACAATAACTGACATAATCTCTTTTTGTCACAGCCCTTCAATTAAAAAGTCACATTTTATTTCTGCTATAGGCATCCTCCTATTCATACTCATAAATGATGCATAAATTATTCATGGCTTACTATTAAACGTACATTATTACATCCCTGCAAGAAAAATACCCATTTTCAAAACAACAAGATCTGACATGACCTGCGGAAAGCAGGATTACTGAGTTAGCTGGCTAACTGCACTGAGTAAAACCCGGAACAGCTAATTTTACTTCAGTCCATGTTTCAGATTTGGAAAGGTTCCGGGTTTTACTCAGTGCAGTTATCCAGCTAACCCAGTAATCCTGCTTTCTGGAACAGGCCCCAGATGTTGGGGGAGGAGGGGGGGGGGGGGGACATTCCTTAGGCTAAGATTTGGTAAGGGGTACATCCCAGAAAGTGTGGGTTGGGGGCTCAGTGTGAAACCTGGCTGTTGAGCATTGACATAAGACTCAAACGCAAACACTGTCCAGGCCTGCCAACCTCTCTCAGTGTTTACAGAAACTCCGGCATGCCTATCAATTCTGCATTGTTTTATCAGCTGATCTGTTAAACTTGCTTCTTGCAATAAATTCTTTCCCCACTTTGACCTGGTGTGGTGTACCCTATTAAAGTTACTTTACCCAATGTAAATATTTTTCAACATGTTGCTGAGATGCTAATGGGGATATTCATTGTGATTTATTTCATTTTATACAAAGCCATGAAGAGAATTATGCCCTAATTATGGGGACCAGTCAAATTTCATATAAGATAGACTAAACAAAACCTCAAATTTGACTGCACTGTACTAAAAATGGCTTGGCTGGGAATCAGCTAATCTATATTTTTGATCTGCTTTGTCTGCAGTGAAAGTGTTTTTTTGCCCTTCACATGCTAGTAGCAATACAACATGCGAATACAACATGCAAATACAAGTGCTAGCACATTTCCTGAACTTAGACCACTGTCCATTCCTGCAAGTGAGCCACTGAGCCACAAACTAAACCCAGGGATCTGTTCCAGAAAGCAGGATTATTAAATTAGCTGGCAAACTGCACTGAGTAAAACCCAGAACGTTCCCTAATCTGGAACATGGACTGAAGTAAACAGAGCTGTTCTGGGTTTTACTTAGTGCAGTCATCCAGCTAACTGAGCGAATCCTGCTTTCTGGAATAGGCTCCTGATCTCGAGATTCAATAGCTGCGGAAAGGAGAGATGACATCAGCGATTGTTCATATATGTAGTTTAGAGCAGGTTCAGGGCTATGTTGGATGTCCTGGGAAAAAGGAAGTATGAGGATTACATGAGTCAGGATCTTTGATAGATGTATGCCGCTCAGCTTAGTCAACCCACAGACACACACATATGCATTTGCGTAGTGTCACAACTAAACTCACAAGCACACTTACACTGTGTTATGCAAACACACACACACACACAGTTATTTAACACAATTTACAAAAGCAACTCTTTTTTTTGCAATTGTGAGTTTTACAAGACCTAAGCATGGTTTTGTTTAGGTTAGGTTGAACCTAGCAGACTCTGATGAAGGGAATCGAGGGTGACAAGCTCAGATTTTGAACGCACGGCCAATGAGCCCGCGTAACCATTGGCAACGGCTTTGTTTGCTTTCCTTACTTGTGGCTGCGCTGCATTCTGCGTTCTATGTACGCCCTCAGAGACGGAGCGCAGCACGGAGCTGGCATGTGAAAAAGACAGGGGCCTGATGGGAAACAGTCTGGAAGCTGTACCAGCTATGCCTGGATAGCCTGTCCACCCATGGCACCACGCCCAGCCCACTGTATAACATACCACAGTTTGGAGCAAGAGCAGAGAAGCGCCGCATTAATACTGTATCTATAAAGCAGTGGTTAGCTGTTCGTTTAGGGCCATTGAGGACCCTAGAAGAGGGTAAAGGGGCCGTTTAGACGTCTTTGTGGTCTCCACTATACACATACATACTGACATGCTACTGTCATTGATATTGATATTCACTGTCTCTATGTCAAAACCCACAGACACACACACACACACACACACACACACACACACTCACACTCACACACACACAAGTGAAGAGCCACCACGTGACTACTGATGTACAGTATGTGGCTGAGAGGCTCAAACAGACAGCGGTGCTGGGATGGCAGTTGGCAGCCACACTCTTGAACGACACACACTTTCCACTCCTACAATCCACCGGGGTGCTCTGGGTTTGTGAGTGAGAGTGTGTGACTGTGCTGTCATGCGCTTGCTGGGGTATGCCTTTCCCAGCTTTCAATATGACCCTTTATGGTGTGTTTCTGTTTGTAAGAGATGTGTGCATACGCGTATGTTTGTGTGTGTGTGTGTGTGTGTGCATGCGCGCACGTATGTCTCTCTGTGTATGTGTGTGAGTGTGTATGTCTGTGTGTGTGTATGTCTGTGTGTGTGTGTGTGGTATCTCCATTCGGAGAAAATGCTATATTTTGTGCTCTTGGCTCAGTCTGTGGCCAGAGGAGCCACGCATTCAGTGGCTTTACTGCCTAAGAAAACAGAGGGTTTCCCAGCCCTCTGCCCGGAGCGGGCCTCACAGCCTCAGCCTGTCTGACACAGCCCGTGTCTCAGACCACATCTTAATTAAACACGCTCATTTAGCTGCTCATTGACTGCAGCTGTGTAAAGAGCTTTCAGCCTTCTCCACTCCAAAATTATACTTTTAGAAATGCATCTCTAGTGTGTGTGTGTGTGTAGGGTTCCTCAACATTTGCAAAGAGAGAAAAAAAACAAGTCTACTCTCTGGGCTCCAGCTAAGGGTGGGTTAGACTCGGTTGGTCAATGGTAGTATTTATCGTTCATGAGCATGACGACCGCTGCATTTCCTCTGAGGTTTTCAGCTCTGGCCAGATCGGATTCCCTTCCAAAGGACATTTTCCCGGTATGCCGAAGAGGTTGGAACAAATGAAAGATTGGCCAGCAGGCTTCTCTCAAATGCTCTTCCTCAAGATGAAAGTTTGGAGACTGGCACATTGTAATTGTGGTTGAGTTTGTATAGAAACACATACCAGCACCTTTTGCATCAGCACAATTTTTTAAAACTTATTCAACAGACCATTTGCAATCACAACAATGAGCATAAAATAATACTGCTGTGTATTATAAGGGAAATTCAATACATGTTCTCCTATGGGATATGTGATGCCCTAACTCTTCAAGACCTCCTTCGAGGCCTCGCACACTCAATAGGCGAGAGAGGATGAGTTGCAGAGGGAAGGCAGGGGAACTCGGGGTAAATGGGGGAACTCAGAAGGCAGACTTGTGGTTCGCGTCTCCATGTAAACGCTCTAATCAACTGCAGATTATTGATTGAAGTCTGTGTGTGGCTGGGTTTATGACTCTCCACATTCACTGAAGATCATGAGGCGGAAATTTCCACATCATTACCAATTACAGTTTTGCGTGACCAATTAATCACCAGAGGTATCGTCATTGATCATCATGGGTTCCACAAACCACAGCTTGAGGGCCGATGCCACAAATGACGATGTCAATTTGGAAAAACAGTCGACACCATTAAATATCACACATAGGGCACACAAAAAAGCTTCTGCACCTTTTAATATCCCCCCACCTCCCCAATGTACACATACACACCCTCACAAATCTCCACTACCGTGAAACAAGAGGACAAATGTTTTCCCTGGGATAAAGCGTAGATTCTGGCTGGCGTCCATATGCGTGTGTACGAGCGTCTGCTGGCGGGCCGGTTGAAGGCGGATGTTGTGCTGCGGAATGGGCCTGAACATTCCAGCCAGTCTGACTCAGGAGACCAGGCTATGGAACAAAACTCTCAATGCACTCCCTGTCTTTACACTACCTCAGTAAGGACATGTGAGGGGTATGGGGGCGGGGGGATGATTGACAGTCAAAAAGAAGCGAGGAGGCAAAGCTATAATTTATAATTATAAGTTCGATAACGGCATTTGTGATTCTGAAAATGATAATGATGTTGACGGCGATAATAGCAACACTGCAACATTCACAATTAAATATTGTATTATGTTTGTGGATCCCATATGGAATAAGAGTTTCAGCTCTTATTCCATATGGGAATAAAATGTTTTCTATGATGAGCTGCCCGTAGAATCGCTACTAAAGATACAGAGCAGACGCAACACTCCCATGAAAAATAAATTGTCTACTAATCACATACGGAGTTAAAAACCTTGAAAAGGCTGCTGAGCTTTTGTTCTGGCCGGTCTCAGAATGCAAGGACACGACTTCAGGTGACAAACGGAATGCATCGACGCACAGATCTTGTTACGGATATACAGATATCTCTGTTTGCCACAGTGAGACCTGCTCCCGTGCCCTCCTCCATCACAGAACCCCCGCAGCTTGTTTATCCACAGAGACCAATGGGCTCGCAGCAGGCAGGCGCGCTCAGAACTAGACGCATTCCACAGTGGGCTATCTCTCGGCTTCCTGTCTCGTTCCACACCACAGCAAACGACACGTTCCCCGTCTCACGCTCGCTCCTGTGATTCCGATGGGAAGGAACACCGGTTTCACTCAGTGATGACAGAAAAACTTCCTCTGCATCCCCGACACTGACTCTTCCAAACGACTGTTGGACTTTCATAACGTCCAAAAGAATACTTTTCATAAAATAAAGGGATACTGTTAATCTCTGCTGCAAGTATTACATATACTTGTAATAGGTGTTATAGTTCATGTTGTCTTGGTAGGGAAGGGTAGTCAAGTTTTATCTGAACCTCCTAAAACACAATTGGTCAATCTATCATTTTAAATTGGTGGAACTGCCTACTCCTTTTAACTAATTTAGAATTTCCCCATTCAGAGTGACCTCAAAAACGAGGGCCAGCTGTCTCACACCAGTAAGAGAAGAAACACCAGAGGATGTTGTTAATTATAACCTGCGTGACAGTGCTCTCATTCTATTTCTTTATCTATGGCTCCCTCTAGAGGTCAGACAGGCGAACTTGCACAATGTGCAAGCACAAGCACCAAGAGATGCCTTGCATTTTCTTGTTAGGCATTCCCTGTTCAAAGTGATTAATCAGTTTTGAAAATTACCGAACAGAAAACTATTGTGCGTAGTGTGTGTATGTCACTTTGCAAAGGAGATATACTGAAGTATGTGACAGGAAATTACCATGTGAAATGCACTTTAATAAAAGTTGCTTTGGCTAAAAGAGACTTCCAAATTAGTTAATTGTAGATCATAGTAAGCCATCTAAGTATGTATGTATAAATGTATTATGTATGTATGCGCGTTTGTATGCGTGTATGACATCTGAAAAGAGGATTTTAATTTATCAACTGGTGTTGAGGGTTTCCTTCACACATACTAAATGACATCTGAGGGCTTGTTAGTAAGTTCATTTATTATCTCAAAGTCTCTTTTTAAAAATATAAAAAGTAACAATAACATGTTCACCTTTAACAATACAACACACGTTCAACAACAAACAGCATGGAACAGCAGGGCCACAGCCGCTTGGTCTCTCACAGGGGTTTGTGGGCCTGCTGTGGGTAATGTGGAGGCCTCTACACTTTAGTCCTTACAGAGGGAGTATAACAGCTCAATCTGTTCAGTGTCCTCGAACCCAGGGCTGCGGGGAGATGGGGAATAAGAAAAGATGTGGACCAAAATCACGGAGGGACCTGGACATTACATTAGTCACGCCGGACTAAAATCACCCTGTACAAATATAAATATTAAAATCAGTTTCTATATTGTTCTGGTACTTCTTTCCTTGAGCTGGATGCTGCGAGGGAAACAGTTCCAACTAAAAAATGTATTAAACTCAACTTTGCGAAGAATAATTGGGTAGCATACATACACATAAGCTCTGCAGGCACAATGTCACTATACAAGCTGCTTTGGAGTTACTCATAGTGTATTTTCTTGCTTCGGATCACAAACCCCTAAATACCCTGTATCCGCTATTGTGAAGCAGGCAGGTCATCAGAAACTTCTTAAAATCTCCAATATTCTTCAATGGACATAAAAGCAGTGTGGACCAATTGAAAACATGCACTAAACCACCCGCCCCCCCGTAGTCATCACATAACCACAGGCCCCTGGCCAGCCCCTCTCACCGCCCGGGAGTCTCCAGAATCAGGGGGATGTTGTCCAGCCGTGGCTCGTTCACAATGTCACGGAAGGCCGGAATTCCGATTTGGCCGTGTCCGATGTCCTCATGCCGGTCCAGGTGGCAGCCGAGCTTTCCTATAATGCGGAAACATGGAACCAGGCAGAAGAGGATTCATTTAGAGCATAAATTTATATTATTTGCTATTGGCAAAGCTGCTCTCCTACAACAATAGACAGACTGCGCAGTATGGTGTTCCAATTTTCATTTGGATGTTATACAAATAAAACAGCACTGTATCTTACAACATAACTATACTGGAATTTGTTTTTTTGTTTGTTTTTACCTTTGGAGTCGTTGAGGTGGACAGCCCGCAGATAGGACAGTCCCACCACCTGGTCAAACTCATCCAGCACTGACTTCACCCCTCCTTTTGCAGACAGGTCATATCCTGGGAGAAGGTATCGTGATGTTTTTTCCCCCCCATACCTTCCGTAACATACCATCCGTGAAAACGATGACGAGACACAGGTGCAAACAGACGCATAAGTTTAATGCCACTCACCCCGGGTGCCAATCAACCCCACACTTACCCGCGGCAAAGGCGTGACAGGTGTCCAGACACACCCCAACCCGGCTCTGATCCCGCACCTTGTCGATAATACCCCGCAATTCGCTGAACTGCCCCCCCACCGTGCTTCCCTGGCCGCACATGTTCTCCAGCACTGCAGAGAGAGAGCACAGAATAAATCCACTGGGGCACGTGGGAAGGTGATAATTTATGCCAGTTAAAAATAAAAGGAGACTTCTCATTGGAGGCTGGGTTTGTGTGACGGCCTGCTGTACCAGTGACAACAGCAGGGGTCTGCTGGTGGGCGTGGTTGATGGCCTGGGCTATTTTCTCCTGGCACTGCTCTGTGGTGATGGACCCCAGAGATGCACCCGGGTGCAGGTTGAAAAGGCAGAGGCCCAGGGCACTGCAGCGGCTCAGCTCATCCACCAACAAGGCCCGGCTCTTCTCAAACATGTCTGGAAGGCGGGAGTGGTCGGGACATGAACTGGCTGCAACAAACTGCACCTTGTAACAATCTCTCTTTGAATGCAATTGGTCATTTTGGAACTATTTGTATTATTTGTACTAAAACAATATCGTAAATGACAATACATGCGAATGCACGTGCAAATAATTGAGCGACCTTGCTTGGGAGAGCCACAGTTCATCAGGTAGGATCCGTGCGGTAGTATGTGCACTGGATCGAACCCATTTTCCTCGCAGGCCTTCCTAAATTTTTCTGCTGCTGTGCTGTTGAGGGGTGATCTCTGCCAGGAGCGCTGCGAGCCCAGGAAAAGTGCAAAACTCCGCCCCCCCATGGCTAAGGAGTCCCCTACCGCTTTCCATATTCCACCTAAGCAGAAATGAGAACATTTATGACGAAAACCATTTGTGACAGTGTCCAAAGTCATTTTCCCCATACCATTTAGACACCATATAGTATAGCATGGTAAATAAGTATGCCACCATTACTATGGCATAAGAAGTTCAACATGTGAAAAGGGCAAAGAAAGGTAATGTCTAAGAAAGAAAGGTAATGTCTAAGAAGAAAGAAAAAATCTAAATGGAGGACATAGAGGGGAATTGAGAGGGACAATCAGTGACTACCTGATATGGAGACATGCGCTCCAATATATTTGTTTTTTCCTCTTTTCTTGTCTTTTCTCTTCCTCCCCTTTTCCTCAGGTTGCTCTCCTCCAATCTCTTCTTCCACTTCTGAACCTTTTTCCTCTTCCTCTGGCTTTCTCTTCCTTGCTGCTTTCTTTTTCGGACCCATAATGCCGTTTCGGTCTGTGTGGACAATAAGACCGATACAAACTTTGGGAAATGTTCCATCAGTGTGATAGAGGACCAGGCATACTACAAGCAAACGCTTGTATAACAAGCGAGCATCTGTGGCAGTACATGTGCATTGTGAAGTAATTTAAACACAAATATTGCAACATTAATGTTAAACTTAGAGCCATTACAAAATCAAAGAGACCAAAATGAATTGGAGGACAAAACCGATGTGATCCAAGCACGAGCCCAATGCCTGAAAAAACTAAGTCAAACCCCAGTGACATGTGCATGCCCCACAAGTTTAATACGATTTACCTACCGATTAAACGACTAGCTAACGCCTGGTTAAACAAATCAGTATCATTACACCCTGTGACTATAAAGATTATACAGGTTAACGTTACAAACAGTCAGGTAACTCCTCTCAAGATGAGTAAGAGATCTGCCATCTGGCGTGCAAATTAAGTTTATCAAATAAGAGAGGCTACATAGTGTTTTCGTCCTTCAAAGAATATTTCATCTTAAAAAGAAAACTTAACTTAAACCAATCTGAAGCTAAGCTATCTAGCTAAAAGCTGCAATTAGCCAGCTATCTAACCACCTCTATTGTTGGTTAGCAAAACAATAAACATTTAGTTCGCTAACAAGTAGCAAATACTACATAGTTTTTTGTAACTGGCTTGGTCGGCTAACCTGGGGCTATCTAGTAAGATCAGTCGTTTGTGACCTAATGCTGCTACAGGTCATGTGTGTTTATGTGGCATTCAGCGCCCGCTCAAAAACAGCGCCCAGAGTGCAGTATTGGTATGGTGGAGATTTTAAGACAGCGCCACCTACAGTAATTTTGTAAAATTGCATGTCCTGTGCTTATGAACTGTTCTTCCATTCCGTACTACGAGTATGCGCTGCACAAACCAACCATTGCACTGAAAGCGACAGTTGCTGGCTGCCAGTTGATCCGTCACAGTGTTTGTTGGAATTTATTTTATACTCATAGGTTTGTGGTGGAGACATGATATAACCCCCAACATTTGTATATGAATTAACTGCTAGTATGCTTGTAATAGCCTACTAGGTGGGTGTGTCTCCCCAAAATGTAAATTAAACCTAAGCCTGTCATTATTTTATTGCATATTTTTAAAATAATTACTAACAATACACATAATATATGTATATATAATATACAGTCTATGACATTAAATATATAATATAACAAAACCCGTGTTTGATCATTGCATATTAGCTGAGAAGTTAAATGTTGCTAACTAAAACAGCTACCATCCCAACAGCAATAGACCTTGAATCACCGATGATGGCTAATTACAGCTACAGTTATGAGTTATACATGTGTGTAAGTGTGCAAGATATAACTATGTCACCGTACAATTGTGGAGTTCTTATTACCATAAAGCAAAGTTAAATGTGCTCATTCCTTTCTAGGGTGAAATAATCAACAGTGATTGTACTAGTATCTTTATTAAATAATTGAATTGAGTATAGTGCATTGCGATTACGTTGAGAGCTTATCGTTTCCAATAGCATTTTATTGTTTAAAGTTATTGATGCTGAATTGAACTGTATACAGACTTTTCATATTGAAGGTCAAAAAGCTCCCTCGCTGGCTCCCCTCCCTCCCTCCCAGCAGAGTGAGCTTGGTGGGGAGACACATACACCGAACAGCAAAATGGCCGACCGTCAACCAACTGACTTTATAGCGCTTTAAAAACGAAGAGATTCTGCATATTTGGTTTACATTACCTTTAAACATACACAAATCAGAGTTTTTAAATGGTACTTTTCTTCATTCTGTAGTTATTCGCATTTGAGGTGTACGGTTTTGCCTCGAATGCCTCGAAAAGCTAGAATTTCGCACTGAAGCACTTTATTTCATATGTAGCTCGCTAGCTAATTCCTGAGGTGAGTACTGCCAGCGAAGCATTTAATTAACAAGCTAGCAATGGGCCAATCTTTGTTTCTTCGCCTTATGTAAACTAGTCACAATGTAGCCAATTTGTGTGCATTCAATTGTTTATGGCTATTCCTTGCGCACGGACTGTTCCGTCGACATAGACGAGCTAGCCAGCATTTTCAAAATGGCAAATGCATGCTAGGCTAGCTGGGAGCTACTTAGTTAGTTCGATTACTAGCTAGGTAGCTTGCGATGTTGATGCTTTTAAAAAAAACTTGTTCTCGATTATTTACGTAGGCAAGTATAATATAGAGTATTTGTCGTTGGGTAATAAGCCAAATACATCGAATTGCACTATATAGAATGTTAAATTACAGTAAACCAGTATTCTGGTGCTAGCTAACGCGTTACGTATTGTATTGCATGTAACGTTACGTGCAAACATAGCTAACGCTAGCTTGCATACACGTATCAACATACTTTTGTTAACATTCCCTAGATAGCCAAGTAATTTGTTCACCTCTGGCATGCATCACATATTTCTGCACTACATATGTCTTGCAGGTTAGCTAGCTGTCTGACTAGGTACGTAACCTGCGATTCATTTCAAGAGAGCTCCGCAAACGGTTGATGCGTAGCTAACGTTGGCTGTACAACTACCAGTAACGTTAACTTACCAATGTTGGTAGTTTTACCTCGCGAACGTACGCTTACAACAAGTTAAATGCATGCAATATTTTTGAAACATAGTCAACTAACGTTTATTTGCATCAGAAATTGCAGAGTAAGAGAGTTGTGTGTTTTGGCAGAGAATTGCCCGTGTAGTGAGTGGTATACGTTGTTAGTTAGTTGCACTCGCTGGAGTGCCTCGGCCCCCGGATGCGAGAGCTACTCCGACTCCGAGGCTTTCGGGACGTTGCTGTGGAGTGGGCCGAGTTGCTGGAGGTCGGATTGAATTAAAATCCAAAAAGCAAGTTGGATAGCCACGGTTGAGAACAAAATCGCACACCCTGTGTATGGATGTATAACATGCGGCACATTTGAATTTATCTGCGTGTATGTCAAAGTAACGTTAAGTGTTTGACAGCGTTGCAGACGATGGGATTGGTTTACTGGCGTCGTTAGCCAGATATCATACTGCAGCACAGTGCTGCGCCGAGAATTACAGCAAGCCGATAACTAGCGAGATAGCTAACAGGATTTACTCCTGGATTAACATTTTAGCTGGCAAACTAATTTAACAGTCGTTGTAGACACCGTGTTGTGCGGCTAACATTAGCCTGCTAGTTTGTGACTGTTGATCAAGCTGGTTAGTGCTAGCTAGCTACGTATATACGTATGTCAACCATTGGCGTCTTGCGGAATTCAGACCTACGTTATATCCAGTGTTGCAGTGTGCAACTTGGATAACCGAATGTTAACTGCGTATGAGCAAAGAGCTGGCAAGCAAGTTATCAGTATTATTTTAAGCTCAAAGATCGTATTTAACAGTGTATCGGTTATCCTCTAACACTTGTACAAGCACATAAGCATAATTTTAGCGAGGAAATTAAATTGGAACTCCTAATGGCAGGCATTGTGGACTTAAGTTCAGAGAGTGATGCCCTCACTGACTAGACTTATTCATTTTTCCAGGAGCTCATAGCCCTGAGCCAATACACTTTTTGGTGTATTTTACCATGGAACAGCTTGGAAATCTGAAAGGAATTTTTCAATGAAATGAGTAGTTAATTAATTGCCAAGCTCAAGTTTTCAAAGATACTGCAGGGTGGTTTTTTTACCTTATTTTCTGAGTCTGTCCCTCAACTCAATGGATTTCAGAAAGGCGTATCAGGAAAGGGAACAGCAGTTCATGGAAGACAAGAAAAGGAAGAAAGAAGAAAAACGGAAAAGGGAGAATTCCCAGAAGGTAATATGGACATCGAGTTGTTTTTGAATATTGATTTCCGTTGCAGGCAGTGAAGGACATTTTTATTAATGCAACTTGCATTTGACACTGAAATGCTCTGGAGCTATGAATAGTTTTTCACCTGTTATAACCAACAATTGATGGGTTCACTGGTCCCCCCCGGTCCCCCCCCTAGAAAAAAAAACAGGCTTGATAACTTGCACTCCATTGAGCTGTCGTGTCAGTCTCTGCATTACTCGTGTTAGTTTTGAGGCAGTTGGATGAGTGAAGGGTTATATGTATGTTCATCATCGCAGTGGCACATACCTGTGTTTGAGCTTTTGCATTTTAGAGTGTTTTCTATTTATTTGTGACCATTGTCTGTCTTCATATCTGGTGACTGACCATCTTGTATCTCATTTCAGGTTGCAGAACAGAAAAACAAAGGTAAGTGGTTTTCTGTGTATGCGTCTCATGTAATTTACTCACTCGCCACATTCAGAGGCCCCTTCTCCTGTTGCATATCTGTTCTTACTTCTTATGAATTGTGCCCTTCTTTATTCATGCAAATTTTAACTTCCATAATTGCATGTCAAGTTGTGTCAGTTCCTGCATCTCTGTCTGTGAGCTGAATAAAAGTTAAGAGTAAGACAAGTCAGATTATCTCTAGGTAACGTTGATTCCACTTCTGTTCCTCTCATGACAAAGGGTAGCATATTCTAAAGTGATTGACACCTGTATATCTGATGGTATTACTAGACAGTGTGTTTCTGTGCAGCACTAATGCTGGTTTAGATAAGCTAAGCCTGAGAGAGTTATGGCGTATATTTTCTGTTTGTGTTTATTTTTCAGTGCCAGAATTGACCAAGCCGACGTCCACGCAGTCTCCGGGCACCCCCAGCTCTGTGTCCCCCAACCCTGGCCCTGCCCCCTCCCCCTCCCCTGCCACCGCGGCTGCTGGGGCCCCCCCTCAGGGCGGGAACAATGCTAAGCGGCCGGCGGTGGCCAACGGACAGCCCCCCTCCAGCGCCCCAGTCCCCCAGCGCTACATGCCCCGTGAAGTGCCCCCTCGATTCCGCTGCCAGCAGGACCACAAAGTGCTACTGAAGAGGGGCCAGCCGCCACTGTCCTGCATGCTGCTGGGGGGGGGCAGTGGCGGGGGAGGCAACCCTGTGTCACAGGGGGAAGCCCCCAGTGCAACAGCAGCAGCTGCCTCAGGTCAGTGGAGAACGAGGGGGCTACAGAAGAGGGGGCGTAGAATCTGAAGGGAGCGGCTGTTAGCGTTGTGCCTTTGGCGTGAATGTCGAGCCGTGGGCCGAGGCGGACAAACGCCCTTCGCTTAGCAAAAGGAGCTTAACCGCTCTAGTGCTGGGCTTTGCATCCTCGCTCGGAAGGGAACGCATTCTCAGTTCAGTTGAATTGTATTGCACCAGATTTCGCTCTGGTAAAATGCTGCGATCTGATATTCTTGTTTAATGCCCATATGCTGGTAATGGAATCTGCGCTGTGTAACAGCGTTATTTGGGTGATTTGAATTCTGTTGCATCTAAAGCTCGATGAAGTACTGTTTTGGATGACACCGTTTTACAGTAGCTTGTACTGTGAAACCAAAGCAGAATTGGTCGTGTGATGAGTCTGTTTGAACAAACTGCTGCGCCACATGCTGATAATATGCTGCATTTCAGGGATGTGGACAACAAGCAACCCTGTATGCATGCTTTATTTAATTGCTACGAGATTCAGTGGAAGTAGAGAAGGGCCAGTGTTCTCAGAAGGCTGGCATGTTCTCGTAGGCTCTGCCTTGAACGAAAAGGTGTTTGGTGTAAAACAACAAATGGTTGTGTACTCCCAGCATAAGCCTTAGAATGTGATCATCTGAAACCATGTTCTCGAACACCGTTTTGTGGAACGCCAACTTTTGTGACGAGGACATGCCAAAACCTTGGAGCGAGGTGAACGCACTGCTTGACTAATGTGAGGTTTGCTCTTCATCCCCGTCCAGATTCCAGTCCTGGGGCTGTGGGTCCGGCCGCTCCCTCACTGCCCCACTCCTCCTCCTCATCAGTCGCTGCTTCTTCTACTACTACTACTTCTTCAAATTATGCAAATTCCACGTGGGGGGCGAGCTCTGGCAGCCAGCCCCTCTCTCAGGGCTGGGAGAAGGTGATAGTGGACGGGTCTGACCTGGAGGAGTGGCCCAGCATCGCCGCGGGTGCCGGGGCGGGGTCGGGGGATGGAGCGGGTGGGACCCTGTGCAGCAGTGCCTCATGGAGCGACAGGCAGCTCCAGCAGCAGCAGAAGGCGGTGGGGGCAGGAGCGGGGGCGGGGAAAGTGGGCAGTTCTGGCAGCCCTTCTCCCCCCTCTTCCTCCTGTTCACCCAACGAATGTACGCAGCCCGGCAGCGGCGTGTGGGGCTCCTCCTCCCAGGCCAGTGGTGGGGGGAACACGGCCGTGGTCTCCGCCCCTTCCAAATCCAAAGCCGCCCCTCTCCCCGGGACTTCAGATAGTTCCATTGGTGGCAGCGGTGGGATTCCTGGTGCCAACTTCAACCCCAGCGCCAACCCTTCTGCCTGGCCCGCCCTGGTGCAGGATGGAACAGCCGGGGCAGGCGCAGCCGGGGCTGAAAGCGCCACCCCTCCTCTCCTGCCGAACCCGTTGCCTCTGTCCGCCAACCCCTCCCTCAATCATCCTTCCCCATCTGCCAATCCAGTCGGTCATCAGCACCTTCACCAAATGCAAGCCAGGGAGAGGGACAACCTCTGCGGCGAGTGGGCCGGGGCGGAGCCGGAGCCAGGAACAGGACCAAAAAAAGCAGGGGCGGCAGCCGAGGAGGACCCAGAGTGTGGGACAACTGGAGGAGGGGATGCCCCGGTCTCCTCCGCCTCCTCTACAGCTTCCTCCTCATCATGGAGAGCCCAGCCTTCCTCCTCCGACCCCAAAACGGGTTCCTCGAGGACTGACCCATGGGACGGCACAGTGGGAGTGGGCGCGGTGTCCGGAGAGGGAGGGAATTCGTGGGCGTACAGCAGTCAGGAGGGGAAAGGGGCGGGAGGTAAATCGTGGGGCGCGGGAAGTGGGGGCAGCTGTAAGACCCCCGGGGCATCTCAGGGAGCGTGGGGCGGGGCTGGCGGGGCAGAGCTTTCAGTGGGGGAGTGGGGTAAGAGCGCGGGCGGGGTGACGGGGCCGAACAATCCGGTAGGGGGAGGCGGCTGCAGCAGCACCAGCAGCGAGGGTAGCGTGGGCAACCCTCCAACCTCCTCCTCCCCAACTTCATCTTCTATGACAAGAGCTTGGGACAATCAGAAGGGGGTCGGAGACAGAGGAGCGGGTGAGTGGGGTGGCCAGGGGAAGGGTGGGAACTCGTCGTCCAGTGGCGGCGGACACTCCCGAGCCGGGAGCGGCGCCCACAATCAACACCACGGCCACCACCGCCCCCACAACCCCCCCACCCCCCCCAACCCCGAAGCGGCCTTACAGAACCTGCTCAGCCGGACTGACCTGGACCCCAGGGTGCTGTCCAACACCGGCTGGGGCCAGACCCAAATCCGGCAGAACGTTGCCTGGGATCTGGAGGGAGGCGGGAGCAGCGGGGCAGTCAGCTCCTCCGTGGGGCCCAATAGCGCTCCTCCATACTCTACCGCCACCGCTGCCAACGCGGCAACTACTGATCCGTCAGCACCTTCCCTTGTCCCTGGCACCGGCCCAAAAGCCGGCCTGAACTCAAACGCTGCTGCCTTGGCGACAAGTGAAGGCTGGGAGAGCAGCAGCAGCAGCAGCAACAACAGCAGCGCTTCCCTGCCCACCCGCGGCCCGCCCCCCTCCGGCCCCAACATGCGCAACCCGGGGGCCGTGCAGCCTGGAGGCGGGGTTGGGGGGCCAGGAAACCAAGCCGGCGCCCAGGGGAAGAGCGCAGGGGGATGGGGCCAAACCAGTCCGGGGGAAAGCCAAGGGAAAGGGTGGGGCAGCGAGGGCCAGGACTGGAGGGAGAATAGAGGAGGAGGAGGAGGAGGAGGAGGAGGAGGTGGTGGTGGTGGTGGTGGTGGTGGTGGGGGGTGGGGAGATTTCGGTCAACAGGGTACCCCAGCTGGAGGTGGCAGCAGTGGCTGGGGAGGTCAGGAAGAGAAAGGGATGGGAGGCTGGAAGGAGGTGGGGAGGGATGGGGGAGGCTGGGGTCAGAGAGGAGGAGGAGGAGGAGGAGGAGGAGGGGGGGATTGGGGAGAGCGGGAATCCAAGTCAGGAACCGGGGGTTGGGGGGAAGGAAAAGGGGGTGGGGGAGGGGGTGCGAGTGGTGATTCTGAAGTGGGAACTTGGGGCAATTGGGATGAGGGAGCACAGAGAAGAGGCTGGGGAGGGGGAGGCGCAGGGGGGGACACGGGAGGCAAATCTCACCAGGGTTGGGGGGGTAAAGGGCACCAGTCACAGATACCAAACAGCCAGGCGGCCATGATGAAGACCCCTGGGCAGCAGCAACAGCAGCAGCAGCAGCAGCAGCAGCAGCAGCAGCAACAACAATCACAGCCCCAGCAGCCACTGGACCCGGGGCCCATGCAGGGAGGCTGGGGTAAACCCGGGGGTCAACCCGGGGGTCCCATCTCTCAGAATCAGAACCAAAGCTCAGGCTGGGCCCCGGGGCCCATACCTCGCCTACCCAGCGGCCCCACCGAGGGCTCGGAGCCCAGCGGTTGGGAGGAGCCCTCGCCACAGTCCGTAAGCAGAAAGATGGAGATAGACGACGGAACTTCTGCCTGGGGCGACCCCAACCACCACACCTACAAAAGTGTTAACCTGTGGGACAAGAACGGTGCCCCCGCTGGGCAGTCCCAGTCACTGCATGCCCAGCCTCAGCCTCCGTCTCTGCCGAAGCAACAGCAGCAGCAGCAGCAGCAGCAGCAGGGCACTGGCCCCGCCCCACAGCAGCAACCACCAGGAAGACCTGCCCATCAGCACGCTCCGCCTGGCAACAGGGACTTGAATCCTGGACATGTACCTGCCAAGTCCTCTGGAATGGGTAAGAAATGGGAAATGAAAGGGTTATTTCAAAAGATGTATATGTGTGTGTGTGTGTGTCTGTTTTCTGTGATTCTGGTTATATCAATGGTTATGTGTCATAAATGTCCAGTTATAATTGAATGTAACTGAAGGAAGCTAGAGAAGATTAATAGGAAGTCTAAATGGTTGCAAATGAATGGGGAAATTAGTGGCAAGAGTGAGATGAACACTGAGTCCCTGACAATATTAATCTCTCTCCCGCCCTGAAACATTGGCGTTTCAATGCAGTTTGGGGAGGCGGCGGTGCTCCCTCCAGCCCCTCCGTGGACAACGGCACGACCGCCTGGGGGAAGACTACAGATGCACACACTGGCTGGGGCGACCCAGAGGATTCTGGGAAGGCCTCGGGCTGGGGGAATCTCTCCCCCAACCCAATCAAATCTGGTAAGAGAATGATGTATTTGCCCAAGTGTTGGGTTACTTTTGGCAGTAGAGCGATAACCCACCCTCCCTCCCCGTATAACTGCTGTATGTGTGAGTGTCATGTGGAGCCTATCTGATTGCATTATCCACAGGCTCAAAGTCTATGCAAGAAGGCTGGGGTGAGGGGGAGGGGGAGGTCAGCGCGTCCCGTCACTCCAGCTGGGAGGAGGAAGAGGAAGGGCCTGGCGTTTGGAGCGGTGCGGGATCCCAGGGTAGCAGCTCCTCCTACAACTCCGGGGGCTGGGGGCCGGGCCACGGAGGCAAGAAGGGCACCAGCAAGGTATTCCAGGAGTGCGTGCGTGCATAATGTGCCTGGTAAAATGTTGAAAATGGCTGGTGATTTTTTAGAATCCACAAGCCAGTGGGTGATGCCTGTGTCCATTGATGCATTCATGCATACGTACTGTATGTTCTGATTTGTATCTAGTTTAAATCATTAGGAAGGCAGATTCGGTCTCTGATTGTGTTTCTGTCCTTTTCTCAGGGTGCCCTGAAGGGCGGCGGCGGGGAGTCCTGGATGAACCCCATGACCAGACAGTTCTCAAACATGGGGCTGTTGGTGAGTGCTGTCAGCGTGTGGGCGGGGTCAGTGTGTGCTCTGCCTGTCTGTTAATGCGAATAGTGGGCGGTAATGAGCGCTATCGTTGCCAGGGCGAGGACCCCAGCGGTAGGCCCTTGGACCTGGCCCCGGGCCCTCCCCAGGACAAGAAGCTGGAGGGAGAGAAGCGTGGAATGAGCTTGAGCGACTACAACGGGGAGATGCGCAAAGGAGGGAGAGGGGGAGTCGGCGGAGGAGGAGGAGGAGGAGTGGGGGGGACAGTCTTCCGTTCGCCCAGTTCCAAAGAAGTGGGTCCTGGAGAGCCTGGGCCTTACTATGACAAGGTACTGCTGAAAACAGAATCTTCACAGATTTTTTCTGCGCTTCCTCCTATCCTGCCCACCCGTTTTTGTCATTTTGTCCTCCCCCCTACCCCATCTCTTTTTCTCTGTTTCTCATTTAATTTCTCCACCCCCTCCACTTCCTGTGTCCTCCCTTTGGCCAAATCAATCCCCCTCTTTGGCCCCTCTGTGCCAATTGGCTGCCACTGTGATCAGCTGACTTTGCCTTTAACCAGTCAGGACGGGTGGCTTGGGCAGAATGGGCCTTGTGCTTTTCACCACCCACTGGCCGTTTAATCACCCCACCCCATCTCCAGAATTAAGGCCTGGCTTCAAAATTCATGCTGTTGTACGACCTAGAAGATATTGAAGTGCAGAGCTTAATGCCTAACTTTTAAAGTACCGTTTCAAAACTCCAGTGCATAGAAATTCCGCTGTCTTCTCGCATATTTGGGAGGGCAGAAAATCATAGCGAACGCTGAAGAACATTTCATCCATACTTGCCATTCTTTAAAACCTTGCTGTGCGATGCAATGATAACTTTAAAGATCAAGATTAAAAATAAATAAATACACCATGTAAAAAATAAAGAAAACAATATACATTAGCAACAGTACAGTATACATGACTAAAGTGATATGCTGAGGTGAAAGCTCTTCCAGATCAAACTAAACTTGCTTGTACAGCGCAGTTCATGCCATGTACTCACCAGTATGTTTGGCAGTACTTCCAAGTGCCTCGTGTGCAAGTGAGCAGTTTGGAACAAGAGCCACGGCTATATCACGCTCAGTCTTTCAAGGTCCATCACTTCATCTTGCTCAACATGTATCCTATCTCTTCCCCCCTCTCCGATTTCTTTGCTTCTAACCCAGCAATCACCACACGGCTCTGTAACTCAAGCCGTATTCACCGTCCTTTTCCCTTTTCTACTGAGTATCTTCGATCAGGGATACTCAATTCTAGCCCTCAAGGTCAGTAGTGCTGCTGGCTTTCTCTTCTGCCTGATCGTCCATCGTCCAATAATGTCACTGATTGGCCAGAGATTATACTCACCTGGTGTGCCAGGTTTAAATCAGTCCCTGATTAGAGGGGTGGAATGGAAACCAGCAGTACGACTGGCCCAGATTTTAGTATCCCCGCTTTAGATGTTTAGATGCACCTGCATTTAAGTGCTCTCCTCTCTCTTCTGTCAGACGGGTGGTCACAGTGTGTTTGGTGGAAGTGGTGGGATGGCCCAGTCTAGAGGGGTGCATCAGCCTGGTGTGCCGTCCATTAACCCATCCCCAGGGATACGAGCGCAAGTGCCTCATCAGTTCCTGTCACCTCAGGTACTTACTACTACTCAGTTCCTTCTCTTTCCCTCTTGGTGCTCATCAGCACAGTGAGTTGCGATACTGCTTTTAAAAGGAGAACTCATTAGGGGAGTTAAATGGCTATAGAAGTCAGCTATAGCCTATTAGTGAGTTGGATATGATATTTCCAGCCTGTCACTTTATCCGTATCCAGCAGATGGAGCCATTTCCCAGTTGTGTAGTGTCCTCCAATGTCTTGGCCCACCAGTGCCATATATAGTATTCTTTATGGCTCCTATTCTCAGGGGGAGTTTGTGAGTTGTGTGACATAATTGAATAGGTTCAGTCCTAGAAACATAGCCTGTGGGTTTTAAGGACTATACTCATTAACTAATTGGATTAAGTTACAAACTAATTTGAAACTGATGTGCATTATGAATTATGGCATGTTTTATGGATGCAGTGTATGGCTGTGTGTGTATGTATACTGAGCGGCGTTGTGTAATTGCAGCGTGTGTTTGTAAACACATTGAGCAGTGTTATGAAACTGCAGCGTGTGTTTGCAAACATACTGAGCGGTGTTGTGAAAATACAGTGTGTGTTTGTAAACATACTGAGTAGGGATGTTAACAATTAATCGACTATCGATTAATTGCTAATAAGAATTTAATCGATAAGATTTCAAATGAAACAATTAACTGAACAATCTGCGGTCTTGTTTCAACGGGAGTTTTTGTGTGAAATGTAATCATGGTTTAAGGTCTCCACGCGAGGGCGCCAAATTCAGCCTAGTGTAACGCTGCGTTCTCACAGCGAGCAACTGGTCGCTGAGTCGGTCAATTCTACTAGGCTGGGGGCGGGGCAAGAGCTTGCTGTTGTGTCATCCAAGTCAGTTTCGTGCAGCTACAATTTTTTGATAAAGAGAAACAACGGAAATAGCCTACGTATAACAAAGACATATTTGCGATGCATCCTATTCTTTATAGTTATGTCATGACACTGTGATAATGATGTGTTCTCGCTAGCTAGCGATAGGCTAGCCTATATATATCTTCGTCGCGAGCTACCGATCTTTATCTATCTACGCTAGATACATAGATAGATGTATGTATAAAACTCAACATGTATTTTTTGGCTCAATGTGATATTGGTAGATCAGCTACACATATCCTTTAAGGTTATGTTATACATTGAACAGGACGTGGTAGGCTTGGACCATTATTATTAGCTGCTACTCCATTGCTGCAATTTGAGTGAAATCGGGTGGAACAATTATTCACAAAATGGTTTCGTGTCGGTTGGGGAAATATAAAGTGTGGAACTCTGATTGGCTGTTACGGCCGATGGTCGCTCAAAAGTTAAGTTGCGGGCAACATATATCGGCCGATTTTGGTCGCTCAGTTTCCTAGTCGCTCAGGTCGCTGACCGTCGCTCAACTTCATAGAGAATGAATGGACTTCCGGCGACTGGGCGACCGAAGTTGCTGGATGTGAGAACGCAGGGTAAGCCGTGAAGTTGAGCCTACACAAGAAGACACAAAAATGAAGCGGGCAAAACTATGATGCCCATTGCAATACCTGTGTTGCTGTTTTGAAGTATAACTACCTTGTTAATGTAGCCTACCACCTGAAAAGCGTACATCCAACCGTGCTGTCAGGGCAAAATGGATCGCAACCTACCATCACCTCAGTGTTGGCAAAGAGGGTATGTGACGATAGACAAGCGGAGGGTATTACTCAGAGGTTGATGGTTGAAAAGGACATGATGCCAATAAGCACCATTGACGGTGAGGGATTTCGAGAGCTAATAAACGGGCTGCGCACACGACTCGCTCCCGACCACGTAGCTTAAATGTTCTTGAATAAAAATACGTAGGTCTATCTAGTATGCATATGAGGAGCCTATTCAAAACATAATAGCCTATGATTTAAGTTGACTGTTCTCGGCTAGGTCTACTAGTTTAACTGTCGTCTTTCAATTTCAAGAGAGATTATGTTAATGCTGCTAGCGGCTAGCGGAGCAACGGTTTCGCTTGCAACAGATGAGACGGAGCGCAATTTCTTTTCTGTTGAAGTAGCCTATACACGCCTTCATATTCTATTTTTGTTACGCTACAATAATGCCTGTTTCTCAAATGTTACAATAAATCTTTGATTGAGGTATATAACAATATTTTGTATTCTGTATATCATAAGCTATATTTAGCTTTTATGTTATCAATTAATCGACTATTGTTTGTTAAGGTTAACAACTATCGATTAAGGAAATTCCTTTAAATTTGCATACCTAATACTGAGCGGTGTTGTGAAAATTGTGTGTGTTTGTAAACGTACTGAGCGGTGTTGTGTAAGTAGTGTGTGTTTGTAAACATACTGAGCGGTGTTTTGTAAATACATCGTGTGTTTGTAAACGCACAGAGCGGTGTTGCGTAAATGCAGCGTGTGTGTAAACCCACGGAGCAGTGTTGCGTAAATGCAGCGTGTGTTTGTAAACACACGGAGCGGTGTTGCGTAAATGCAGCGTGTGTTTGTAAACCCACGGAGCGGTGTTGCGTAAATGCCGCGTTTGTAAACACACGGAGCGGTGTTGCGTAAATGCAGCGTGTGTTTGTAAACACACGGAGCGGTGTTGCGTAAATGCAGCGTGTGTTTTTAAACACACGGAGCGGTGTTGCGTAAATGCAGCATGTGTTTGTAAACACGCGGAGCGGTGTTGCGTAAATGCAGCGTGTGTTTGTAAACACACGGAGCGGTGTTGCGTAAATGCAGCGTGTGTTTGTAAACACACGGAGCGGTGTTGCGTAAATGTAGCGTGTGTTTTTAAACACACGGAGCGGTGTTGCGTAAATGCAGCATGTGTTTGTAAACACGCGGAGCGGTGTTGCGTAAATGCAGCGTGTGTTTGTAAACACACGGAGCGGTGTTGCGTAAATGCAGCGTGTGTTTGTAAACACACGGAGTGGTGTTGCGTGAATGCAGCATAATGCAGATGCTGGGTTGTGTTGCAGCTGCCGAGCTCCATGCTGAAGCAGATGCCCCCTCCCAGCAGCAGTGTGGGGGGAGTCGGAGGGGTGGCAGGGGGGGTGTTCCCACCTCAGCTCTCTCCCCAGCACATCGCCATGCTCAGCAGCATTTATCCTCCTCACATCCAGTTCCAGCTGGTAAACATCCCGCACATTCACATCTTTTCCAGTCACTCAGGAACAATACAAAGTTGAATACAAATGCCCCTGAACGTGGGTGTGGCCTCAGTGTTTCACTGGAGCATGGCTGTGGCTCAGGAGGTAGTGCAGGTCGTCCGCTGATCCCAGGGTTGGCGGTTCGATCCCCGGCTCCTCCTGTCCACATGTCGAAGTGTCCTTGGGCAAGACACCAAATTGCTCCCAATGAGCAGACTAGCGCCTTGCATGTGTGTGTGAACGGGTGAGTGAGAGGCCATTGTAAAGCGCTTTGGATAAAGGCGCTATATAAGTGCAGTCCATTTACTATTTATCTTAGCCTGCTCTATGGCTCTGGGCTCTTTGGGGGTATACTACGAAGCAAGGTTACCGTGTTAGCTGGATAACCGCACTGAGTAAAACCTGGAACAGCTCATGTTCCAGATTTGGGAGGTTTCCAGGTTTTACTCAGTGCAGTTATCCAGCTAACTCCATAATCCCGCTTTGTAGTATACCTCCCTAGACTATACATATGTTATAACATGCTCAAAACAAGTGTCTGTTACACACATACACTACCGTTCAAAAGTTTGGGGTCACCCAGACAATTTCGTGTTTTCCATGAAAACTCACACTTTTATTTATCAAATGAGTTGCAAAATGAATAGAAAATATAGTCAAGACATTGACAAGGTTAGAAGTAATGATTTTTATTTGACATAATAATTTTGTCCTTCAAACTTTGCTTTCGTCAAAGAATGCTCCCTTTGCAGCAATTACAGCATTGCAGACCTTTGGCATTCTAGCTGTTAATTTGTTGAGGTAATCTGAAGAAATTTCACCCCACGCTTCCTGAAGCACCTCCCACAAATTGGATTGGCTTGATGGGCACTTCTTGCGTACCATACGGTCAAGCTGCTCCCACAACAGCTCAATGGGGTTGAGATCTGGTGACTGCACTGGCCACTCCATTACAGACAGAATACCAGCTGCCTGCTTCTTCCCTAAATAGTGCATAAACATAGTGCACCCCCTTGCATAATTTGGAGGTGTGCTTTGGGTCATTGTCCTGTTGTAGGAGGAAATTGGGTCCAATCAAGCGCTGTCCACACGGTATGGCATGGCGTTGCAAAATTGAGTGATAGCCTTCCTTATTCAAAATCCCTTTTACCTTGTAGAAATCTCCCACTTTACCAGCACCAAAGCAGCCCCAGACCATCACATTACCTCCACCATGCTTGACAGATGGCGTCAGGCACTCTTCCAGCATCTTTTCACTTGTTCTGCGTCTCACAAATGTTCTTCTGTGTGATCCAAACACCTCAAACTTCGAATCGTCTGTCCATAACACTTTTTTCCAATCTTCCTCTGTCCAATGTCTGTGTTCTTTTGCCCATATTAATCTTTTCCTTTTATTGGCCAGTCTCAGATATGGCTTTTTCTTTGCCACTCTGCCTAGAAGGCCAGCTTTCCGGAGTCGCCTCTTCACTGTAGACGTTGACACTGGCGTTTTGCGGGTACCATTTAATGAAGCTGCCAGTTCAGGACCTGTGAGGCGTCTATTTCTCAAACTAGAGACTCTAATGTACTTGTCTTCTTGCTCAGTTGTGCACCGGGGCCTCCCACTTCTCTTTCTACTCTGGTTAGAGCCTGTTTGTGCTGTTCTCTGAAGGGAGTAGTACACACCGTTGTAGGAAATGTTCAGTTTCTTGGCAATTTCTCGCATGGAATAGCCTTCATTTCTAAGAACAAGAATAGACTGTCGAGTTTCATATGAAAGTTCTCTTTTTCTGGCCATTTTGAGAGTATAATCGAACCCACAAATGTGATGCTCCAGATACTCAACTAGCTCAAAGGAAGGCCAGTTTTATAGCTTCTCTAACCAGCAAAACCGTTTTCAGCTGTGCTAACGTAATTGCACAAGGGTTTTCAAGGTTTTTCTAATCATCCATTAGCTTTCTAACGCGATTAGCAAACACAATGTACCATTAGAACACTGGAGTGATGGTTGCTGGAAATGGGCCTCTATGCACCTATGTAGATATTCCATTAAAAACCAGATGTTTGCAGCTAGAATAGTCATTTACCACATTAACAATGTTTAGAGTGTATTTCTGATTAATTTAATGTTATCTTCATTGAAAAAAACAGTGCTTTTCTTTCGAAAATAAGGAAATTTCTAAGTGACCCCAAACTTTTGAACGGTAGTGTATTACTTCAGTGTACTTAAAAGTAACTTATACCGTTATTGTTGCTACTTGCTTTCACATTGGTTACATTAATGAAATAACAGGTTGTATAAAGCGTAGCATTGCAAACGTTACATTCTAGGCATTTCGCAGACGTTCTTATCTAGAGGAATGAACACCGCTTACATTCCTCTACATACAAATCTATTTATACAGCTGGATATATTTACTGAAGCAATTGAGGTTAAGTACTTTGTAGTGCCCCACCTGGGAATGGGACATTAAAAAAGCGTTGAGCTCCCAGTCTTGAGGATTGAGGAGGTGTTTTTGGGGTTTGACTGGCCCACGTATGCATGTTTTCTTCTTAGGCCTGTCAGCTTCTCCTACAGCAGCAGCCACAGCAGCAGCAGCAGCAGCAACAGCAGCAGCAGCAGCAGATCCTGCAGAACCAGAGAAAGTTCCCCCAGAACATACGACAACAGCCAGACCCCCAGCAGGTACTCACTCACCCTCCTGCACAAGTGGTCCCCAACCCCGTTCCTGGAGAGCGGTGGGTCCCGTGGGTTTTCACTCCAGCCCTAACAAACCACACATCACCCAACAGCTGGAGATCTCCTTGAGCTGCTAATTAGTAGAATCAGGTGTGCCAAATTACGGGTTGAAATGAAAACCTACAGGAAGGTAGATCTCCAGGAACAGGGTTTGGAGATCACTACAGGGGGCTATAATGATGGTTATTTGTGAAATTGAGTTTTCCCCCAGTGTGGTTCACTTTGCGCTGTTCTGTCTCGTCCTCAGCTGGCTAGAATCATGGCAGTTCTTCAGCAACAGAGACAGCAGCAGCAGCAACAACAGGGCGGAGGCGCTGGTGGGGGCTCCAAACTGTCCCCCTCTCACTTGGGAGGGGTCGCCCCGAAACCGACGATGGCCGATCCCCTGTCTCATCCCGGCCTGGGGGGAACCCTGGCTGACCTGCATTCAAAAACGCAGGGGGGCTACTCTGGTGAGCTTCACCTGCTTCCCTGTCACACATGGCCTCTGCCCCGGTCCGCTTTTGGCACCAAGAACATAAAACGTTAATCGAACACGTAGATGTTGGTTTGTCAGGTCCGCAGTATCCCCTGCCGTGAGGATATGCAACACTGTGTAGCTTTTTCATTTTTTGCCGTTTTATTGCTTTGGCTGTGCGCCTCTCTCCGCGCAGTTGTGCTGACGTGTTGCTGGATAAATCCACTTAGACACTTTGTCATTTGCTCACTCTTGTGAAGCTGCCATTTAATCCGTGTGAATTTAATCCCTGACTGACTGCTGAGATTTCCTCCCTTTCATGGGCCCCTTAGAACATCATGCAGCGGAGTCAAAAGCTGTGAGAAATGCAATCCGTGACAAATCGCACTTTCGTTAAGAAGCGGAGCCGTAGATTACTTTTTGGCCGTGCGGGCCTGTCGTACTTGGCGACAGCTGTGTTTAAACGCAGAAGTTCAAATGAAAATGGAACAAAATGTTGCATAGTTTTTGCGATTGCTATTGTGGCAGAGTTCCGAGCGGTTTGGGGAACACGCTGTCTCTTCCTCCCCAGGGTTTGGCTCGGGGATGGAGATGGGCTCCATGGTGGGGGGTCCAGGGGGGATGAAGGACAGCGGGGGCCAGCAGTCCCGCTTCAAGTGGATTATGGAGGGGCACTCCCCTGCCCCCTCGCCTCCCGATAGTGCACTTCACAAGAACGGTATGAGACGCCCTCCTGCACCTGTCTGCACCTGTCTGCACCTGTCTGCACCTGTCTGCACCTGTCTGCACCTGTCTGCACCTGTCTTGTTTCAATAAATATGTTTGAAATGTGTGCAGACTGCTGTATTTGACCAAGTTATTGGAATTTACTCTTTTTGGTTTGAATTAAGATTTGTACCGTGTTTTACTCTGCGGTTTTATCCTCCTCTTCCTCTCTCAGGCCCGATCTCCACTCCGGTGAAGCTGAGGGGCGGTTCCCCCTATTCCCAGTACGAACTGCTGGGGGGTGAGGGTTTGGGGGTACCCCCTCAGGTTTCGTCTGATAACTGGCATCGAACCCCTGGAAACAAAATGGGAACCAAGACTGGCTCCTCCAGCTGGCCGCCAGGTGAATAACAACCGCAACGCAAACGCAGCGAATCACGAATGCGCACAAAGCGTGAGAGGCACAAAGCACGGGAGGCAAATTCCCAGCGATGGGCCCAGCTCTCTCGCGGCTGTCTCTGCTCTATAAGAGAGTGATTGCGCTCTTTTGTCTTTTTTCTTGTCCTGTCCAAAAAAACAAGTTTGGGTCCAGTCTTGTCTTGTGAATACAAAGGAAATGCACATCCCCATACAAAGTTTATTTAAATGTCTATATATACAGTAAAAATAGAAATGCTACTGTTGTTAAAATGCATTAAGAAAGGCCCAGGGTTGATTGTTGCATCTCTGGTTGCTGTGGTGACAGAGTTCCAGCCCGGAGTGCCCTGGAAAGGAATTCCAAGTGCTGACCCGGAATCTGACCCCTACATGACCCCAGGCAGTGTTTTGGGCTCCTCCGGGGCGTCCAGCCTGAATGACACTGAACACCAGTTACTGAGAGACAACACAGGTACTGAACATAGGCTGCAGACAGGCTCAACGGGTGTGCAGTGTAACCGGTTTAATGTCCCCACACACAGTTCAATGACTACAGCTCGCTTTAGCATAAGAATAAATGCATAACTGTCCAGACTGCTTGCTGTACATTGATTCTAAGTAGCTGCTTTAACTTCTGAGCATACATGGCTAAAAACAAATGGCAAAAACACATCTGCAGAGGCCATCTTGTAGAAAATTACCCATAATCCAATGTTACAGCAAGTTCCAAAGGAGCTGTGGTGTGAACAAGTGGCCTGATCTCATCAATGCTTAGGTAGACCAGACAGAGAGCCGAGTTCTCTTTCAAGTACACTTACAATGAGAGCACAAACAGGACTGAGTTCATTTGCAGCTGGTGCACTTTAATAAGACTGAGTTTGGTTCGTTTGAAAATAACTACATGTGAAAACACCCTAAGACACCACACACATAATCCAACACCAGTGTCCAAGGTATTCTTGCACAGAATAAGTGGATCTGACGCCAACTCTTCCTCTTTCTGCATTTCAGACTCTAATCCCTCCCTCAACACCTTGCTGCCTTCACCAGGTGCCTGGCCCTACAGTGCCTCCGACAGCCCCCTCAGCAACGCACACAACTCGGGTACACTGCCGTCTCATCACTGCGCTGCAACCAAAATAAACATCTAAAGCAAATCTCTTCCCGTTTTTTACAGAGGATCAAGTTCACTGCCCTTGTTTTTATGATGGTTTTTCTGGTTATTTAAAATGTTTCAAGATTTGCATTCATATGACAGTATTCTGTCTTAAAAGAAAAACCTGCACAGCACTGTAAAATTGTTGCTGCTGAGCAAATGTACTAGAATCGCTTACCTTTTAAACGCATGCAGTTTATGCGCCTGTATGTTTACAGAAGGCATTCTGTACAAGTGTCTTGTTAAAGGGTACAACAACGGGGCCGAACCAGGAATTCAGAACTGCAGCCTGTTTATAAACCACTGCTCTCACTAGAACAATGAGAAGTGTGTTATTCTATGTTGTTTTAAGAGAACATCCGATTCAGACAGGGTATAATGATTAGAGAGCGAGTTGAGTTTTCAGCAGTTTTGGTATGCCGCCCTCTTGCAGCACTCTTCCTCCCTTGCTGTTCAGTTTTACCAGGTTTGTTTTCCCCTCTTATGGACGGAAAAGAAATTGTGATTTATTTCCTTTCCTTTCAGCAAAGTACACTGAGTACAAACCCAGCTGGCCTCCCGACCCTATTGGACACAACAAGCCCTGGAAGGCCAATCGGAACAGCTCGCAGCTGCCACGCCCACCACCTGGACTTACACATCAGAAACAGCCCCCGATCTCTTCTTGGGCAGGCGGAGGCCCACGAGTGAACAGGGGTTGGGGAGGGTCTGGCAGCAGCCAAGAATCAAGATACGGGCCAGGTATGAGCTGTACTTCACTGCATCATAGTCATCTCTCAGCAGTGTAGAGTTAGAACTGCATTGCAAACTGCATTTGCCTTATATTTTTAAATATGTGGCAGTCTAAATTGTGAAGTGCTCCTGAAATTGAAAGCCTGTTACATGTTTCCATTGGTACGCAGCTGTAACTTAGGCCTACATCAGGAAAAGCACATGTTTTCCTTGTGAGAAGGTAAACTGGTTGTATGGGGGAATATAGGGGCCTGATGTGATGTTCTGTGCAGGGTCTGCATGGGGTGATCCAGGAGCCTCCAGGGGCAGCTGCTGGTTGGTGCTGAGCAACCTCACTCCACAGGTAAACACTGTGTGTGTGTGTGTGTGTGTGTCTTGAGGTAGTGGAATGAGAGCAATAGCGATGTAAGTGAACATGAGGAGGCTGAAATGGAATTCATGCCGAAAGTGGAGTCGGTTACAAACAAAGAAGGTGGTTTATTAATTACAGTATACAGGCTCTTATCAGCCTTAGTCCCTTGTTTGAGCTTTGGTAGAATAAAGTGTTTTGTATTTGCCATTGCATGGACGTAATTGGTTTATAAGTGATCTGATTATGAAGCAAGAGGCGATGGTGGAAAAGCAGATGGCAAGAATGCGGCTTAACACCCCTGGAACATGTGCATCTCTCATCGGTTTCTCCTGTGCGTTCTCCCTCCCTGCAGATTGACGGCTCCACACTGCGTACTATCTGCATGCAGCACGGCCCCCTGCTGACCTTCCACCTGGGCCTGACCCCGGGCAGCGCTCTCATCTGCTACAGCACCCGGCAGGAAGCAGCCAAGGCGCAGAGTGCTTTGCACATGTAAGTGACCACGCTGACCTCTGACCTGGTTCTGGCTTCACTTCCGTGCCACCCAAGTCTGCAGCCTTCGTTTGGCAGTTGTGAGCGTGTTGCTAAGGAAGTGAAGGAGGCACTTTAGAGAGCACGTTTTTCTTTCTTCTTCCCCACCCACATAATCTTTATTGAAAAATGAGCATGTCATTATTGTATGGTCAATTTTAGAGTTGCTGTGCACTGCTGATATCAATACCACTGTGCAGAGGGATTCACACATAGTATTTTGTTGTATAACACGCTGTTGTTTTAATTTATTTTTTTATTTGTTTTGTAGGTGCGTACTGGGCAACACCACGATCCTGGCAGAGTTTGTGAGCGAGGAGGAAGTCGCTCGCTATTTTGCACATTCCCAGGCGGGAGGGAGCAGCAGTGGGAGCGGCGCTGGAGCGGTCCCCGGGGCCGGAGGAGGCCAGGGGCCATCAGGGACAGGCGCGGTGGGGGCCAGCGGCGGAGGGAGCACCCCAGGGAGCGAGAGGGAGAGAGCGCCAGGAGCAGCAGGAGCAGCAACTGGAGGAAACAACAGCGGAGCAGGGGCTAGCATAGGAAGCGTGGGGCCTTCCAGCTCTGGCTGGCAGAGCTTGGACAGTACAGGCAGCTCTCCGGATCCCTCATCAGCCCAAGGACCAGGGCTGAGTATTTTTGCCCAGTGGAGCAGCAACGGAGCTGGGGGAGGAGGAGTGGGTGGAGGTACAGGGGGTGTGGAGCCTGGCCGGCAGGGGCTGTGGGGTGCCATGACCCCGGGGTACCCCAGCAGCAGTCTGTGGGGAGCCCCCACAATGGAGGACAGGCACCAGATGGGCAGCCCTGCCGCACTGCTACCTGGGGACCTGCTAGGTGGGGGAACCGACTCCATCTGACTGACAGGCACACAACTACACTCACTGACAGGCACACAAGAACTACACTCACTGACAGGCACACAAGAACTACACTCACTGACAGGACACGAACTACAATCACTGACAGGCACACAACTACAATCACTGACTGACTGACATACTTGCGCATGAAGATGTATCGTATGCTGATACAAGACAACACACCCGGTACACAATAATGCAAACACGGCAACATTCACTCACATGACCAGACATGCTTTCATAAACACACACATACGTTTTCAGCTGTGCAGATGGTGAAATGCACGCACACATACGCGCGCACACACACACACACACTCGCACTCACTCATAGAGACACAAGAAACCTTTCCCTTAAATGAAGATTTCAACAGCAAGACTTGAATGAAAGAAAGAAAAAGCCAATCAGAATCAAAGACCGAGCTCAGCTGGGTGACATTGACGTGCAGTAGAACGCGCAGACCCATATTTACACTTCGACTCGCACTGTAAAGTTCACACGACTCGCATCACGTGGGCCCTCTGCTTGAAGGCAGGCAGTGCGCAGCACGTGATTCGTATTGTTACAACTCCTGTAGACAGAGGGAATCAGACACACACCTCCACACGCACACACCGCTCTGATATATGACAAGCGAACTGCATCTTAATACTTCGATTTTTGTTTGGGACAGTGGAATCCAGAAATGTATTTTCCTTCAAACACTGACCTCATTTTTCTTTTGTTTCACCCCCCTCTCCCCTCCCCAAATCGAGTTCATTGTTGTTATGACTACAGTTACTTTTATTCACTTGTACTGAGGCATCCTCGTGTTTCCATGCCGATGAGAGGCTAAGTAAGGAGGAAGTCAAATTTGGCGTGTATGTGCAGGGGAAAACGAGAGACTGAGATTAGACATTCATAAGTGAGGTGTGTGCTTCTTCGTATCTGTTTTGCTTAAGGAGGTGAATGAGTGTGTGTGAGGTAGAGTATGTGAGGTAGAGTATGTGTGAGGTCGCGTAGGCGCTCTGAAAGTGCATTCAAAGTATGCGTGTCGTATGCATGTTTAAGAACATTGGCACTAATTCATATTTTCTTTTTCTTTTAAGAGATTTTGTTTTTATCAGCCTTTTTTTTGTTTGTTTTGTATATCTTCTGCATTGCAATAATAAAAGATTGTTTTTAAAGATTCAACCGAGGGCATATGCATAGACAGAGATGCCAAAATCTATCACACCAAGTTGAGCTGGACGGGTGCTTACAAACACCTAAAAAAAGTTACGATGTTTTATTTTGTTGTTGATGTTTCATGTTTTAAATTAAGACAGGCTTTAACACTCCTGTTCAGTTTTTTTTGTTTTGTTTTTGTTTAAGATTTTAGAGGAAAAGACATTAATTTAAAAGATGAGAACCAGAAGGATAATAAAGGTTGAATTATATGTTGTGATTGTTATGTTGCATTAGATGTTAACAGAATTTGTGTTTGCAATTAAAACAGTTTTCTGTTCATTTTCAGAGGTGCACCCCTACCCCCCCCACCCTGCACAAAGACTTGCCACTCTTGCACACATGTTGGTGGCTATGCTTGCTTTGTCTATCTGCTACCGCTGTTTAGACTCTTACATACTTGCCCTTTGTCTTTCTTGCCTGTCCAATTTGTCCTATGCTCTTTCACCACTCAAAACTGTTTCCACATTCTATATTTGACCTTCTTCCGGGTATTTTTATATCCAATGAGCCACAGCAGATTTTGTTTTCTCGTCCCCTTGCCGTTTGTACCAAGCCTTTGGTCGAGGGGATTCTAGCACTGCCTATTGTACAACACACACTACTAAAGGGTCAGTGACGGTGTCGGATCACTTCATGGAAAATGGCCCATTTTGGTATTTCCATAATGTTGTTTGTTGCCCCATCCCTCAAAGTGAGGCGTCGTCTCAGTTATTCGTCACGGTCACTGATGCATGGGGCTCCTTTTTGTTAGATTTTTTTCGCTACAGCGGCCTTCGAGTGTCAGGTGGGCTACTGTACACCGTCTTGCCTCGTTATTACTGTTCTTTTTCCTGCTTCAATCCTGTTTGAAAGGGTCTCTAACTGGTTCTGTGAAGCGCAGAATGTGTTAATTCGGTCCCTTAGAACTTTGGATGAAACCAGAAGTGCGCTGTTCCGCCCCGGAACAGTACTGGGGGACCGTGGTTTCAAGTGTTCAGTCTGAAAGATGGTACATGTTTTGCTGTGGTCAGCATTTACAGTGCACTAACCAAGACACCCTGTACTGTAATAATCAGGTTTAGGCAGCCGCAAGCTCTTCTGGTTCGTTGCGTTGGCTTGCAAGACTGTGTTAACCAGTTTCCGCACTCCATTCCATTCGCTCTCAGGAGATGAGCTGGACCTGACGAGCACTGTAAGTGAGAGAGGGCCCTGCAACTCCGAGCTGTTGGAATGGAGTGGGCTGGGGTAGAATAGCATGGAACTGAAGCTTGTACAGGAAATGGGCCTGCCTAGCTTTACATTTCTAACAGCTGGATCTTATTGGCCGAACTTCAGTTTTTGATATTGACATTTACAACATTTTCTACATTTTATTTCCATGAAGCTGTTTTTTTTTTGTTTTGTTTTTTTTCCATTTTGTTTTGCTTGTCAGGGATTAGTTTACAGGTGCATAAATATACACACGGACAACATACTAAAGTAACTACTGGAGTTTCCTCAGTGTGTGAGGCTTAATACTAAAGTAACTACTGGAGTTTCTCCTCAGTGTGTGAGGCTTCATTTTTTTAATTAAACTGAGGGACATTTTTTTGTCAAGGCTGTGTAATTATATATGTACAATGTAATGTAAACAAAATGAATACTTTGGGGGGTGAGGATGGGAGTGCAGTGCAGACCCCAGTCTCCCCATTCCAAATCTTAAATAAAGAGCTTGTTTTCATCCAAGGCTCATGTTGACATTATTCACATCCCGTCCGACGACCTTGGTAATGTTCAAGGTATAGGTATTTTCATTTTGTATTACATGCACGTTGGTGTCTGTCGTAATGTCTGTTGGTCTGTCCGCGTTTCACGTGTTGGAAACGATGTTGAGTGAATTTACCGGGAAATTGCAGGGATGCGCCATGTCTTTAAGGCTATCCGGGTCTTTTTGGTAGTTTGTGAATTACGTCATTGATGTTGTCAATGGTGCGCTCAGACAGCAACGGGAGGGGGAGACAGAGCCTCAGCGAGAGTCGGACATTGGAACAGAAGCTACTCAGGGACTAACACGGAGATCAGCTGAAGGAAAAAGAAAAGAGGGGTATGAGAGCCGCCAGAATCCGCTCCAATCCTGCTCTGCCCACGGCTCGGTCTGACTGACAACACCCGGATCAGCGCCGCCACGCACTCATCTCTCAATAATTTCTAATTTCGGGTAAGTAGCTGAGTCGGGGGACAGAGAAATCAGGGGTGAAAAACCTATGTGGGATCGTATTAGGCTCTGCAATGGCAACGGGAATCGTATTCAGAGCGTCGAAGGGGGAGGGGGATATCGACACTGGGGTGTATAGGGTGCCCCTGTGTTAGGGTGCGGCTGTAAGAATAACCATACCCAAATATTTAGCTAATAGAAAGGCTTGCAGTAATTTTTGTAAGCATGGTATTGTTTAAAATGGGTGTAACGTATAGCAACCATCGCGACCCAGTCGGCCACTACACTACAACTGGTGCTCAGTATGCTCCTGGGTGGCTGGCTAACTAGTATTGGTAGCCAGCTAGCACAATTGTATTCTTGCAGCTTAGCTACCCTATTGTCTATGGTGTTGACAAACGTTAGAAATGTTATCTAACAAGTTAATGACTGTTGTGACGGTAACTGGCTAAATCATGTATTAGATGGTAACGTTACTATTATTTGGCTAACGAGGTTGCTAACTGAAAATAGACTAGATGTTCTAACGTTAGACTATTGAAGTATTGGACGGGAAACGACGAGGCTAACGCTAGCCAGTACGGTTAATAGCTAGCAAGCACTTCGACTGTTGTAGCTTAGATAATTTTGCTAAGACTGTTGTGATCATTTGGATTTTTTTAAAAACGACAGTGCATGCAGCTTTCTACCAGGTTGGATGTCAAGAAAACAATTTACTGTGACAGGGGTTTCCTAGCAAGCGAGAGCCTGGTGAGTGAGTGAGGTGGATAACTTGCATGCAGTTACTAGCTCCATGTAGCACTAACGTTACCGTTTAATTGTTGGCCGGTTGATCAAATTAATGCATTATAATTTTCGTGTTCCGGCAACACTACCTGGCTATAAATAACATTATAGCTAGCTAGCTATAAATATGATTTAATTGGCATAATGCTAGTGGGGTACGTTAGCTGAATAAATCATTGACGGTTCAGTACTACTGTAGTGTGAGCTGTATAGCGCTGGGTAGTCAGCATTAGACGTAATTACTAGCTAGTCATGTCTCTTACCTGGCTAATGTAATGAACATTACCTTTACTAGCGAGTTAACGTTACACATCTGGTTATTAATGGCAGTGCTATTGCCGCGAACCAAAGCTTGAAGGATGCCAACATTTATTAATGTTACCCAAGTCTCAAATGACAACATGTCGATGCCTGTGTTGTATGCGAACCGTTGTAAATATCAAAGCCCATCTAACAAAAGTGCATCAGTTGTGCTTCGTAGTAAACCGTCTACAAGCCGTCTTGTTATCTGTATTTCTGTTAGGGAGCTAGCTAGCGTTAGTTAATATCATTAGCGCTAACAAGCAAGCATGTTGGATGTTTCCGAGTGGCTAAATATAATTGAATATGCTACCAATTATGCAATAACGTTAGCTAGCTAGTGGCTATCTGAGTTACGATTATTTCCCCCCACTAATACGGTTGTATTGCCAGCTATGGTTTAATGCATTGAAAAACACGACATTTCCTCTACAAGGGTTTTCCTTGTTATGAATATTGCTCGCTAGAAAGCAAGTAATCTACAGTAGTTTGTTGTAGATTAGAGTCGACTAAGCGAGCTTTCTTTGTGTTAGCTAGCACTAAGGTTATGGGGCCGCTTTTAACAATAATAATAGCTTGCTAAGTGAGTTAGCAGTTAGCCTGCTCCCTGATTATGTGGACCAGTTTAACTTGACCAAAACGGAGACTAGAAATTATTGTTCGTAAAACTATTCACCTCACATTGGAAATAATAAGGTAACATTAATCTTCTAGATTGTGAACTAGATTGTGGCCCAAACTGGCATACAGTCCAGTTCGGTGTAGCAAACGCGACCCCCAGGCAGCACCGGGCAGGAATTGTGATTGCTGGCTAAAGACGTCGAAAAGATCTAATATACGGGTTATTCTGAGTGTACTGCATGCATGCATGCAAGCGAGAAGCCTTGGCAATTTGGTTTGAGAAGCAATAATCGAGAAAAATAACCAACTCAGCTGTGTCCATGTATAAATGTAGCTATTATTTGTATCTACATAAATTGTGTTGTTCGTGGGCCTACAGCTCGCTCTTCCGACTTACTGTATGCAAGATCAGGTGCGTTAATTACACACCAGATCGGCAGGATTTTTTTTCTTATAAGTCTATGCATAGAACCATTCACGCAATCAGTATAATAACAAGTCGTTACTTTAACTGTGTTAAGGTAGCGCCCGACTGAACACCCTGCATATGCCAGTTTAAGTGCTGCATAGGTATCGGATATTTCATCGTGAATGTGAGACGTAAGAACACACATATACGTAGATTTCATCAAGCACCGTGATGAACACTCGTGTTTCTTCTACAGTGTATATGGTCTGTATAATTGCATAGTTGCAGTGTTTACAGGGTCCTATTCAATCAATATATATATATATGCCTACACAATTTCTGCTGAGCAGCCTCAGTAACATCTTATTTTCCCTGACAATGTGTCCAAGTCACATTGCTCTTATATGTGAATAATATATATTCAAAAGTATGTTGAATCATACTTTCAATGTCGCTCTGTTTCAGAAGGGTTTCTGGGCAGCCATATGTTTGTCTTTACAGTGAGAGCAAATGTGGAGTGGTTCAGGCCGCTGAATAAGTGATGTGATCCTGTCCTTTATCACGTGAAGTTTGGTACAGAGGATCCATTTGCCCACAAGGTTGCTGTCCGTGACTGCCAATTCCTAAAATCGCAACTCCAGCTCAGGTTCTTGAAAGCCTCCCTATTCAGTTGATCACATTGTCTATGTCCTCATTAAATAAATATTTTGGATCATAATTGGCGCGGGCTAATTGGGAAACCTTTTGAAAACATTGTGATATTTGCTTTCTCTTCCAAAATTTAAGACCGTGTTTACATTAAATTTTGTATCTGCCTTTTTCTAGACAGCCCCCAGTCCTCCTCTTTCTTGCCATTTCATGCACCATTCTCTGTTTTCAACTGGTAATCTTTAACTTTATAGCCACAGGTGCATACAACATTGGAACTGGGCGTGGACATTATACTGTGGGTGCCCTTCATTGTTTAACTGATTTTCCCTGTCTTGTCCTGTTTGTTCTGCAGTGAGGTCACAGGCATTGGCCATGGAGCTGAGGGTGGGGAATAAATATCGGCTCGGGAGGAAGATTGGGAGCGGCTCTTTTGGAGACATTTACTTGGGTATGACTTTGTTCTTGTTCTTCCCCCCTGAACTGGAGAATTGAACCCCCCCCCCCACACACACACACATTGCTGATCGGCTGATTGGAGTAAAACATAAATCACTCCCTTGGAGGCACGTAAACATCTCTCCAAATGTCTTAATTAAGGAGTTTTGAATTTTGTAACAATTTATTTAGTTCAGAAAACAGGTGCAGTTCCAGTCAATTTGAGTGAACTGTAATTCCTTTGAATTTCTAGTGCCAATGCTGGAGTTATTTGCCTTTTACTCCAAGCTTTGTTTGGGTATTGCTGATTTGATTGTGAATCGTCTGCTGTATGTGTCTGCTGTGTCTTTCTCGGACACAGCGGATGTTATAGAGACTGGGTTGAGAGACTGTGGGTCTTGTCTGTCTATTCCAGGTGCCAACATTGCAACAGGGGAAGAGGTAGCCATCAAACTAGAATGTGTGAAGACCAAACACCCACAGCTGCACATCGAGAGCAAGTTCTACAAGATGATGCAGGGAGGAGGTGAGGAAGGAGGAAGGAGGGAGCTGGGTGGCAGGGAGGAGGTGAGGAAGGAGGGAGCTGGGTGGCAGGGAGGAGGTGAGGAAGGAGGAAGGAGGGAGCTGGGTGGCAGGGAGGAGGTGAGCAAGGAGGGAGCTGGGTGGCAGGGAGGAGGTGAGGAAGGAGGAAGGAGGGTGGCAGGGAGGAGGTGAGCAAGGAGGGAGGAGGGAGCTGGGTGGCAGGGAGGAGGTGAGGAAGGAGGGAGCTGGGTGGCAGGGAGGAGGTGAGGAAGGAGGGAGCTGGGTGGCAGGGAGGAGGTGAGGAAGGAGGAAGGAGGAAGGAGGGAGCTGGGTGGCAGGGCTGCTAGGGAAAATGGTATCTTTCTCTGAATGACAGCATATTGTACTCTGACATTCATGAGACATTATTATAGAAAATTAAAACCAGGGAAAAGTGTCTTTCCTTTTATACCTTTATAAAGCATCTATAAGCATCTGGAAGGTCTCTTGACCCAGGTGTTTGTTACTTTTTGGCAGGGGTGATTTTTAATGGTTAATTACTTTTTTCAAAACACTTATTAAATATGCTTGTTGAACTGTAAAGTTCAAGTTTTTTCTAAACGGCCACCTCACAAGGGAAAAGAAACGAGGGATTGAGTTTTCTGAATTTTAGATGTATGTATATGTAATAAATAAACCAATGCGCAAATTCTAATAGTGGTAAAAAAGCACCTTTGACTGATTTCTCTCATCACTGCATGTGTTACTCTCTTTTATAGTTGGCATTCCCTCTATAAAGTGGTGCGGGGCAGAGGGAGACTACAATGTGATGGTGATGGAGCTGCTGGGTCCCAGCCTGGAGGACCTCTTCAACTTCTGCTCACGCAAGTTCAGCCTGAAGACTGTGCTGCTGCTGGCTGATCAGATGGTACAGTGCAGCACCTCAGACTTTACATCTCCTTCCTTTGCTGGCTCACACTGTCACCTCGCAGCGAGAAGGTCCTGTGTTCAAATCCCGGCCGCGGCCTTTATGTTTGGAGTTTGCATGTTTTCCCCGTGTCTGCGTGCGTTTCCTCTCTCCATCCAAAGACATGCAGGTCAGGCTAATTGTGTGGCGGCGTTAACGGGGCATCGCTGTAAAAGAGCTCAGTCCACCTATCCTCTATAAATGAAGGTTAAAGTGACCATGAAACGGGAGTAAAAGAGGTCAGTCCATCTATCCTCTATAAACGAAGGTTAAAGTGACCATGAAACGGGAGTTGGAGCAGCACGAGCTTCCGCGATATGACGTATACACGAGCAAAACAAAGCTTTCGATGGGAATTTTTGAATGGCGGGGAGTTGATTTGATTGATGTGAAATGCGAACACTAAGAATACGTGCCACGGTGTAAAAGTACATTGATTGCAGGGAAACGGACATATTTGATCAACATTATTGGTTCCAATTTTGATGCACACCCACTGGAACTTGATGACGCAAATTTAAAAGTGAAAGTGTTTTCCAGGAAATGAAGGGGGGAAAACTTTGACTTGAAAATACACAAGTATTACAATTTTATAAATGTTTTTGGTATATATACTTTGAGACATGTTTGTGCGGTTCTCTAGAATTGACTGAAAGTTTGATTTCAGCTTGACTTTAAATTGTATTGCCTTTTATGTGTCTTGTAGACATTGATGACTTTCCTTCCTCTTTTGCCTTTCTGGTGTTGAGCAGTTGATATGAAGTGCCTGTGATATACCTTTATACACTTTTGCAGTTTCAAAAAGCTGTCAAAAGTGGTTTTCTCCCTCTCTCTCCCTCTCTCTTCCTCTCCATCTCTCTCCTTCCCTCTCTCCTCTCCATCTCTCTCCTTCCCTCTCTCCTCTCCATCTCTCTCCTTCCCTCTCTCCTCTCCATCTCTCTCCTTCCCTCTCTCCTCTCCATCTCTCTCCCTCTCTCTCCTCTCCATCTCTCTCTCCTCTCCATCTCTCTCCTTCCCTCTCTCCTCTCCATCTCTCCTTCCCTCTCTCCTCTCCATCTCTCCTTCCCTCTCTCCTCTCCATCTCTCTCCTTCCCTCTCTCCTCTCCATCTCTCTCTCTCCCTTCCTCTCCATCTCTCTCCTTCCCTCTCTCCTCCATTGCGTATCCCCATGTAATTATCTCCCTTTTCTTCTCTCTTTCTCTTCTCCAGATCAGCCGTATTGAGTACATCCACTCAAAGAACTTCATCCACCGCGACGTCAAGCCCGACAACTTCCTGATGGGCCTGGGGAAGAAGGGCAACCTGGTCTACATCATCGACTTTGGGCTGGCCAAGAAGTACCGCGACGCCCGCACCCACCAGCACATCCCCTACCGGGAGAACAAGAACCTGACGGGCACCGCCCGCTACGCCTCCATCAACACCCACCTGGGCATAGGTAAGGAGGGACGGCGCTCGAGGAGGACTAGCCAAGCATGAGCAGCACTCTGCTTCTTTCCTTGCAGACCATTTGGGGACAACTTTTATGGCCTGCAAAAATGCTGCCTGTTCATTCGTCCTCATTTTGTGTCATCCAAACAGGGGAAAGGTGCTTCGCTGGCAAAAATGCTTCTATCATTTGGAGTGACCTTTGACTAAGCTGTTAATGGGGGCTGGGGTAAATTAGTGATGTGATCTTTTCCTGGTTCAAGAATTGCACATTGCTCAAGGTCTTATAGATGCTGTACTGCTAGCAACGGGCTGTGTCTCAAGTAGACACATCACGGGTTGTTAGTCGATAGATAAGAGGCAGAAATATTTTAATTGCTGTATGCTGTGGTGATTGGAGAAGTACTGTAATCATCCACAGTAAGTCTGCATGGTGCATAACTAACTGATCATAAGTAAATGGTCTGAAATGTAGCCAAAACATTCTGACCGTCCTCTCATGCTTCCCCCACAGAACAGTCGCGGCGTGACGACCTGGAGTCTTTGGGCTACGTGCTCATGTACTTCAACCTGGGCTCCCTGCCCTGGCAGGGCCTCAAGGCCGCCACCAAGAGGCAGAAGTACGAGAGGATCAGTGAGAAGAAGATGTCCACTCCCATCGAGGTGCTGTGTAAAGGGTACCCCTGTAAGTCCTCCCAAGACATTCAAGCCTTTCTCCATCAGCGGTGCTATTCGCGTTGGTGTGTATGTGTAAAAGGGTTTCCGATACCCTTGTTCTTGTCCCCATATGCTAGGAAGCATTAACAGTTATCTTGGTGCCCCTACCTTAAGAAAGGCTGCCTTGGCATATTTCTCAGGGCTGGAACTGGCTCTTGCCTGTCCATCTCTGTGGTAATATTTAATGACTGATCCTTCTTCCCATCTCCCTCTCTCTCTCTCTCTCTGGCCTCTGCAGCCGAGTTCTCCACCTACCTGAATTTCTGTCGCTCGCTGCGTTTCGATGACAAACCGGATTACTCGTACCTACGCCAGCTCTTCAGGAACCTCTTTCACAGACAGGGCTTCTCCTATGACTATGTCTTCGACTGGAACATGCTGAAATTTGTAAGTTGTTTCAATAGAACAAACCATTGATTCATTTTGTGTTCAGACTCTGAAACGTCAAACTGACTGGAATCTGACAGGTTGATGTTGTAGGGTACGTGGAAGTGAATAGGGGACATTAAGACCATTCCCTCCAAGATTCAATCAGAGTTGCAAGCGAAATGTACACTACCATTCAAAAGTTTGGAATCCCTAAGGAATTTTTATGTTTTTGAAAGAAATTGATAATTTTATTCACCATGGTGGCATTAAATGGATTAAATTGAAGTACAGTCATGACATTAATAATGTTACTATTTGAAATAACTTTTTTAATTCAATCTTTACAAATGAAAGCCCCATTTTCAGCAGCCATTACTCCAGTGTACCAACAACACACTGTGTTACCTCATCCTTAAGTAATCATGCTAATGTGCTGAAAACAATTGTGCCCGTTTAATGAAGCAATAAAATGTCTGATTTGCTAAAGTAGAAATCGATTGAAATAGAAATAGTAGTTTGTAACATTATCAATGTCTTCAATTAATTTTTTGATCAATTTAATGCTACCTTGGTGAATAAGTGTCCAATTTTTTTTCTAAAACATAAAAATGACATACATTTTTACACAGAATCTCTGTTTCCAAACTTTTGAAAGGTATTGTATGTAGGGTACTGATTATTACCATTGGCATGAGGGTACCGTTTGAGCTATTGTGCTGGGCAGTAAATTGAAGCGGAACACACAGCAGCGTCATAGTTGGGCATCCATGGTCTTAAAGGGATATTTTACCTTTGTGTGACATAAGTAATTTTGTGGAGCCTAACCCATTATATTTGCATAGCGACATCATGTGTCCCTGCTGACCGTTAACGGCATCCCCGGTAGCTGAAAACAGCTTATAAGCTCAAAACGAATGCGTACCTTTTCACTCCTGTGTTCTCTTTTATTGATGTATTATCCGCCATAGTTGGTTTGTGCTTTAAAACTATACATTTTGGCGAGGTCTCGAAAATGAATGGGAGTGAATGGGGAGCCTGACAACAAGGACTACCGGGGATATCGTTAATGGTCAGCAGGGACAGCTGATGTTGCTAGTTTTCACACTATGCAAATATGAGTTAGGCTCCACAAAATCACTTGTATCACACAAAGGTGAAATATCCCTTTAAATTTGATTTTTGTTTTGTGGTTGCAAAAGACAAATATTTGGATGGATGTAAGGGAGGATCGTAAAACTCCAGTGCTTGGCTTGAGACTGAAACTCATCTGGGAATTCATGATCTACTATTAAGAAATGAAGGGAAGCATTTAACCTAATTTAAATAATTTGAGTTAACAGCCACTAGGGATGCATATTATTATTATTATTATTGCACACGTTGTTTGTACGCAGTTTTGTTTAGTTTTCTTCGGTGTTCCTGCACTGCGCACTTCATCATCTCAGTGAGGGCACGGTCTGTTTTCAGGGAGCCAGCAGAACAGCAGAAGATGGTGAGAGGGAACGGAGGGGTGCAGGGGAGGAGAGGGACGAGAGAATTGTGGGTGCCCCTCGTGGGTTGGCAGCTCGTGCCCTGCCACCCGGCCCGAACCCCCCAGCCGCCAACAGGGTGAGGAACGGGCCGGAGCCGGCCATCTCCACGCCTGCTTCTCGAGTACAGCAGTCGGGTGAGTCTGGAAGTGAAGAGAATCCGTCATAAAGATGACTGTGGAAAACCTCAGTGTGCATGTAACAAGTTTAGATAAAAATGTCACTCTCTTGTTGTACACTTTATTTACTTTATGTATAATGAGCACCAATAATGGGCCTGTAAGTATTTTGTTTGAGTTCTCTTTGAATGTTTGCGTTTGGGCTGGTGCGTAGCCGTATCATTTTGTATTGCCTCTCTGCCTGTGGACCTCTGCTCTACGGAGCACACCCTTCGCTGTGGTCTTATCCTGCATGTTGACATGTGTCCACCCTACCTGCCCCCCCCCCCCCCCCCCCCCCCAGGAAACACATCTCCTCGGGCGATCTCGCGTGCAGAGAGGGAGAGGAAGGTGAGCATGAGGCTGCACCGGGGCGCCCCCGCCAACGTTTCCTCGTCCGACCTCACCGCCCGCCACGACCGCATCTCCACATCGCAGGTACAGCACCATCTCGGCACGCTCCACTTCACCCACCGCCCAAAAGCAGGGCCGGTGCTGACAACACCAGGCCCCGTCTCTGAAATCCGCCCTCTCTGAACAATGTGTGACAGCGCAGGCACCCGATGGGCTGCTGGAGTCCGTGAGGTCATCGTTTATCACACTGTGGGTTAGTGTTGTTAAAGTGTTTTTAAGTTAACTGGGGTTCACCGCTCTGTATTTCGTTGCCCGGTGTGTGTGGCTGCCATGTCCCAGTCCTCATGTTCTTCCTCTGTGGTCTTACAGGTCAGCATGCCGTTTGAGCACCTGGGGAAATGAGTCCTGCGGCTCCTCTCTCTCACCCTCCGCTCACAGACAGGTGAGGGTGCCCTGTTTACCTGCATAGGGCATTCAGACTCTCTTTAAAGCCCAGAGGGATACAGGTGGCGCTCTGTCAGGTCTCTGCATCTGTTTGTAAAATAAGTCATATTAGACTAAAGACAATTGGGGAAATTACCATGTATATAACATTTAAAGCCATTTCTGGTTTTGAATGACATTTGCCAGTTTGTTGTAGCATTACAAACTTGTCATGTGGCATCTCTGAAAATGACATTTCTGTATTGATACTCCCTCTGAATTTATGTTTTTTTTATTTTATTTTTTTTAATGTTTATGACAAGTGCTATTATCAACTTTTGAGTCACTCCCGAGCCCAATAAACTACATTCTTTCACAACAACAAAAAAGTGGATGGTTTGTAATCGTCTTCAAAACTAATTAAAGAAAAATCAACAAACAAAATTTTTTCCGTCCAAAATCTGTTTTGTTAGATTTGTTTTGGTAAAGGTATGTGTTTTTTGTATACTGTATTGTTTTTTTATTTAATTTTTTATTTAAACGGTAACTGCAGAATTAACTTATTTTTTACTTATTTATTTTTTCTCTAGTGTCGCTGCCATCGCAGGGCTCCGAGACAAACCTCCCCCCTCCAGATGTCTCTTTTTGTTTGTCTGTTTTTAATGCCACTAGGACAGAGAATGCAAGACCGAAAGAAAGGAGTGAAGTGAAATGCAAGAAGAGAAGCACGAGTCATTGTTCTGTAAAACGAGCGCCAGGGGTTTGCACTTTGTCTCAATCCGACAGCCTTGGTCAGAAAGGCAAGACTGAAGGCTGAGGTATAGACGTCCGTGCCCACCATCAAGTTGCAGAGTAACTGGAACTTTCTGTCCCCCTATCAGACACCTGTGGGTGTGGTTACAGTTCAGACACCGTGTGGGTATTGTTACCAGTTAAGTTCCATTTGCTCAACACAGAATGCGACCCTTAACACATACATACAGCAACATTAGTTTACTGGTTTTGCATCAGTATATATGCATTAAGAGGTATAGTCTGACAAAGAATAACTTGTGGGTAATTTAAGGTCCACTTATAAACGCTATATTTTACCGTGCTTCTTCTGATGTATGAACCTGTCAATATGCAAAAGAAAAAGGCCAATTAGCAATTCATAGTGTAGGAATATAATCAAATATAGTGACTTGTTTTTACAAATCATCGACACAGAAGTTGCTGTGGGTGGGCTTGTAATGTTTGGTTTCTTTTTATATTATTTTATTTGCAAGAGCAAAGTGAGAACTGAGTGAGCGTGAGAGATTGAGTGCAGGACAGAGAACTGAAGTGAATGTGAACTGTGTGTAGTAGCAAACATCAGTGGGGAGGAGCATGAAGGCGGGAACCTTTCCTGTCTTTTACCGACGTCTTACCGAAATACCTGTTAGTTGCTTTTTTCTGCTTTGCATTTTATTTTTAAGCCAGTCTGCCAGGGGAATGGCGACCACGAGATTAATGACCTAGAATCAAACGGGAGAAAGGGTGAGCGAGAGAGAGAGAGAGATGAATGGATACACATCCATTCTCTGCCCCCCCCCCCTTACCCCATCCTGTGTTCACTCCCTTTTTCTTGTGGTTATCTCTCTCTCTGTCTCTCTCTCTCTCTCTCAGTTTGACCATTCCTCGATTTTAACGATGGGTAGGTTCAAGGGGACTAACGTGCACATTTTAAATTCTAACTTGACTGGACTTGCTTCAATGCCACATCACTCCAAGACTGGGTTTGCATTTGTGAGCCCTGGGATTCCATATTTATTTATTAACAGGAGCTGAAGTCTACCATTCTGCCTGTGATCATGGTTATAATTTTTCTGAATTGTCTTTTGGTTTATCATTTAAATTGTGGTCAATTCTGAAATTTTATGGGTGGGGTGGGTGGGGTGGGCTTGCAGAAATCGGTGTTGAGGATCTGGGAGAGGGTATGACGTGGAAAGGAATTTTTTTACTGTCACTGTAAATATATTTTTCCTGTGTAAAGCCAAAATGTGGTTGGTTGTATTCAGGTGTTATGTAGAAAAGGAAATGACATAAAATGTTTGTTTTTTTTCTGTGGGGGGGGGAGGGGCTGCAATGAATATGTGGGGATAGCTGTAGTTAAACTGCCAACTGGGTTGTAGTTTCCACACAGACTGTCCCATCTGTCATTTGTTTACTGTATAAACACTCATTTGTACACCCTCTGGATTACCAGTGCATCTAGAACATTTTCAAATCTTCAGTGACACTCTTGAATCAGCTGACATCAATGTACAGCCAATCACAGTGAGGATTTAGCTAGTGCCAACAGCATTGCAATCTTCCATCCTCAGTGTTTGGTTTTGAACAAGATGGAGGTTAAATTAAAATGGTAGTATACTTTGCTCACCCAAGGCTGGTCCACATGGCCTTTTTGATATAGTCCATTCCTGTGACTATTTTTACCCTTGGCCTTTTTGTTGGTCATCCATTTTATTTGTCAAGCTTTTTCAGAAGGTGGATATTTCTCATGTTTTTGCATTTGTTCTATTCCATGGCATCCTCCACTGCATTCTCAAACAAGTTCTTCATTCTCTAGCCGTCTGAAATCAGTCTTATTTATTGATCCGTTTATGTCACCAGGAATGCTTGTAACCTGTTTGATCATATTTATATTCCTTTGTGTACAGGTACTACCATGTTACTACTGGTAGTACTGTGTGTTAGTACTGGTACTGTTCCCAGTGGCAAATCTTGTTTGCCTCCAGTTGACTCTGTTTCATAGCTTCATTCTGCCCAAATTTCACGTGTGGATTGAGTGACTGTCATCTGAATAATTTTTGGTGGCTTCAGAACTCTGATAATACATTTTGTTAGCTCTCATTCAGTCACTGATTCATTGAAATGATTCAGAGCACCAAACTAGGTGACGTCACTGTTTGCATAAACAACCCTCAGATTTTTATGACTCAGTGGCAGTGTAACTCTAATGTAGGGAGGGTTGTTGTTGAAATGGGTGGGGTTTTTTTTGGGGGGGGGGGGTGGGGGACTCACTTTATGTATTGTGTACTGATATCTTGTACAGTTCTTTAACACACCTTAACTTTATTTACAACAGTATTTGTGTATATTTTATGAAGTAATGATGATAATAAAAATATCCACGCACATATTGTTGTCAGAATATTTACTATCCCTCTATACTTTTACGACTTAAGAGAGCCCTTCTTTACCTTGTCTGTTATCGCATTTCCGAGTGTCTGTTTCTAAGAATGTGTGCCTTGGAAGTAAATATCGCCAGATATGATTGATCTGATAATGACTGCGCATCTAGCATCTTGCCATTTTAAACTTGACTATTAAAAGTGCTTGAGAATCTTGGTTGCCTTCCTGGATCTTTGTCAGAAATGTGTAATGTGACCACTTCGAGGCCCAATGTAGCTACGTTTAATCACAGAACTGCGTTTAATGCACGTAAACAAGGCATCCTCGCCCAGCCGACGCGCAGGACGCAGGTACGTCACTGTCCTGAAGTGGAGTTCTGTCAATGCGCATGCGTAGAGAGTGGCAGGCAGACTAATCCCAGTGGATTCAGTCGGAGAGAAGAGAGGGGAAAGAACGGAATGGACGGGTGGTGTGTAACATTACACCAGCAAAAAAAAAGGCTACAATTATGATTTAGTTCCACTCGTTTAGATCAAACATAACTACTCGCTGTTTAAATGGGCCTGCTTTTTCTGAAAGTCAGACGCAACCGTTTGCTAGCTACATTTGAAGAGGACTGAAAACTTGGATTTAATAACGTTAACTAAATACGATCCACTCTCGCTAGCTTGGTAGTAGCTAACTACTTAGCTATTGCCACTGGTACATAAACATTGGATGACGGGGGAACGATTTCTTTGTGGACATTGAACTAATTATTTTGGTTGTATACATTGCAAATTTGCTGTAAAACTAAGCAAACATTTGGTTACACTGCCCAGATTTGTTTAAATTAATAATCGCTCGCTTTGCTATATTAGTAACTAGCGAGTAAATTAACGTTAACTTAGTGAGAGTGTGGTAATTGAGGGTAGCTAACGTTACTAACGTTAGACGGGATTAATCGGTTACCATAGCTGTCCATATTTTTGGCAAGTAACTTTCGCTAAATTAACGTTAGATCATTCTAGGACAACAATCGTTCGACTCGTATCTGGAAGCTACCGCTGCATTAACGCTGTTCAAAGTAAATGAATCTGGGAAAATACATCTAGAAGCTGACTTTCTAACGTTAGCTACTATTATTTTATCTTTTACATTGTCTGAATGAGTGGATTCAATCTACATTGACTGTGGTGGACGTTTACAATCTACTGACACTGCAAAGGTAAGATTTATTTCCATCGTATTCAGATAACGTGTTAGGAGACCGCTAGGTATGCGCTAGCGCTTAGTGCCGTTAGCGCTAAGTTATTTGCTAACGTTAGATATTGATGCCTGAAGTTTGCTAATGTTACTGTGATTTCAGTTTGGGAAGTCTCTGTTTTTGTTTAACCTACTCCCAACTGAGCCGACAAATTGTCGTCGGAACTGTCCTGGGCATTGTAGCAGCCTGACGATACTCTCGCTATATGTCGGGACGTTTTAGTGTTGTGTTGTCCTAACATGTTAATTGAGACTGAGTGAGCAAAGATGCCCTTGATAATTTTACTTAGTGATTATTGGCAGTCGTTAATTCGCTGTTAGCCCTTGTAGCTAACGTTAGATCGTAAATATAAAACATTGCATTCATTTAAAACATTGTATTCGGATGACAAGATGGTAATTTAGTTAATGCTGGGTAACGTTAGATAACGATCTGAAATGGATCAAATTTGGTAGATAAAGTAACGGTAGCTAACTACTAGTGAACGTTAGATAAATGGCCTGACTATATCGATCGAATGCATTACACATTTCTCGTAATACCCTATTGAATATTTCAGCTAGTTGTTATTATTTTAATACACATGTTAATTAAGCAAAAAACTAAAATTGCAACGATTATAATGAAATCTAGCTAATTTTATATTATTTAGATTTTCTTTCGATTTATTTTTCAATATAATATCTACATTTTCATATGTAAGATGGTGGTGGTTACTGCTTCATAGGTGTCACTGACATGAATGTAATTTTAATTCTGCAGTTCCGTAAAATGCATCAGATCTAGAATCAAATGTACAGGGACGTTGTATGCATTTGCTCATGTTTTTCTTCAGAAACAGTTTTCACTGCCAGGGTAACTTATGGGATTTTTTCCTCTGAAAATTTCACTGGCATATTGTGCTTAAACTGGGCTAGGGCTAGGGCTTCATGAGGATATAGCTACTTTCAATCAACAATCTACAACACTGATGTTCTCCTGTCTTCGAGACATTCTGAGTCTTCCAGTTGTATTGTTACACTTTATAGCTAACATTTGGATTCGTTAATGACTGTATTGTATTGCTAAGGTACAGGCCTTGAGACAAAGCAGACAGGGAACTGAAATTGATGTAACTTACAACTCTAAAATTATACTTACTAATAAAGAGCCAATGTTTAGGCACCTTCATCAGTCAAGGCAGCGACTTGCCAAGGGTTTAGCTTTATTGATAAATGTAATTTTTGAATCTCAGTTTTCCTCATCCGTAGTCTTAACTTGATGGTCTGTGGCTCCTTACTTAGGGGGAGTGGTCTACCTATTTCTTGTGGGGGTGCCAAATACTATTTTGTGGTACTACCCTGTGCCAGTTTTTGTAAAACTCTTCATATGTTTCCAGTCCTGTCCCTGTTTTTGCCTAAGACTGGCAACATGAGTGAACGTTATACTTAGGCGAATTTGAATTATTTTATTTATTCAGTCAAGATGTGACTTGCTCTTGTTACTTCTGCTAGCACAGCCATAATGTGAAAAACCCGATATTCAATTAAACAAAGATGAAATGTGTTTTCCCATCCAAACGACCGTTTTGGAGACTTTTTTGACGGTTTATTTAACAAAACATTTTTTTGTTGAATAATCAAGATGCAAATCACTTCTGACTGTTGACAGCGGATGTCATTATGTATTTGCTTTGTAAGCTGCACTTCCACATTAAGTCAGTCCTTGTGTATTTATTCTAGTTTGTTATTGTACCTATGCCTCGGGACAGAGAAAATCAAGCTTCTGTCAGGACCATATGAACAGTCTTGTAGTTGATTGTGCCTTGAAGCTCTGCTAACGAATGTCTCTTCAGAGTCTCTGTCGCAGATTCAGTATTTTTTATTTATGGTCCTGTGTCCTTGGGTCACTGTCCTGTGGCTTCGACAGAAATATCAAGCATGTACGTTAGCTAACAAAGAAGCAGCAATTACCAAGTCAGGCAGCATCAGCAAAAAAAGCCCTATTTTAAATTATGCTGGAACCGTATGGAATATATGGTTGGTAAAATGGCTTAAGGGTTTCTTCTCCTGACTTGTTTTTTTATCGAGTTCAATTGGGAAAAATTTGTCAGGAGAAACAACCCTTCAAGTGATCCATCCATATCTACTGCATTTCTGGCACCAGAGTGATGGTTTGAGGCTTGTTTGATACCTCAGACCCTTGATAACTTACAGCCATTTTACCAACCATGTATTCCATACTGTTCCAGCATAATTTACAGCTTAATCTACCAAATATTACTTTACATATTAAAAATTACTTTATTCTACATTATGTTAAACTGTCCAATATTTTTTTGATGCCAGAAAATGGAGGGGAGACTATGTCCAGAAGGTTCTATAATTTATAAACGGTTCATCCGATGTGGATGAAAATCTCCTCAAATTAAAGCTGACAGTCTGTACTTCAACCTCATTGTCATTGTATTCTTTCAAACCCAAAGAGTACAGAACCAAAATAACAAAAAATGTGTCGCTGTCCAATGAATTATGGTGTTCACTGTATGTGTGAAGCAGCAGTGTAACCCTATGTCTCCGGTGGATGTGGATGTATGTGTGAATCTCTGGTGAATTTCTCCCTCTCACAGATGATCAGGTTGTGGAGGCGTGACATACCCCCCGCAGAGCACTTGGGGAACGACTCCCCTCCCGGAATCGCCCCGGGAGCCCTCTCCACCATGGCCCCCGCGGGCCCGAACATGTCGTGGCTCCCGGAGGTCCCCCTGCTCACCCAGGAGCAGCCCATCTTCCTCATGACCGCCACTGCCCAGGCCGTGTCCGGCTTCTTCGTCTGGACTGCCCTGCTGCTCACCTGTCACCAGGTAAGGCTCGTTCGGCTTTACTGCTTTTCATTCCTCTCCGTCCCATCTGGCTTCCCGGCCAGGCCCGCTCAGGCCCGCTCAGTCAATCACATTTGCATTATATTTAGGCATCTAGCAGGTCTTATCCAGACCCACCGACACGGCAAATCCAATTATACAGCTGGGTTTTTACCGATTTACTGAAGCAGAAATTAGGTTAAGTACCTTGCTCAAGGGTTACCTACCTGGGAAGTGAACTCGCAAACGGACTCTTCCTTAACCGTTACACCACACTGCCTCCCAGTGACAAGGGGGAGGCCCTTGGAGGTGCTTGGTTTGGTTCAGTCCTGATACTCATTAGCTTGGGGGGGTAAATTTGTGTGTGTGTGTGTTTTTTTTTGTTTTGTTTTTATTCCTTCACGCAGACGGATTAATTTGCCGTTCTCTCAGTTCTGCTATGTGTTCTGTCGAGGATTAGCCTTTCAGGCCTTTTTGACGTGTCCTGAAAAGGCTGAGCCGCAGGGCCTGAATTGTTTGCGAAACGATTTTCTCTCTGGATGGGCACTCAGATGCTTGCAGCTTTTCGCTTCCTCTGTTCATCAAAACAATCGTGGGAGTTGTACCCCCGTCACTCTTTTCGTGGCATTCCTTAAAAGGGTTAAAGATGAGCCGCTGTCATAACGACAGGCGCACGCACTCGACTGTGACATCAGGGAGCGGAGGTTGCCTAGCAACACAGAGGAGTTTATAGTTCTCTGTGTGCATTTCGCCAGACGTGTGTACACTGACTTAGAAAGGTGATATGCTTTTTATTGTATGAAATGAGGAGAATGCAAAGATCACAGAAAAAAACGTACCCTCTGCTCTGTTCTTTTCTACTAATACTAACTATTACATTGACAACACCTCGGATTGACAAATGCATGGTATCACCACTTTTTAGCAACGTAGCCAGCTTCGTTTTAGATTACATTGTCATTTTGAGTGTTGCTTTAGAAAAGATGCAAGTCGATATTGTAGAGTTGTGGGTGTGAACGGAACTCGCTTCTGCCATTTCATACTGCAAGCTATTACGTTATAAAAGACAATGCCAAGCATCACACTTAAAAGTTGAAGAGCTTTTATTCTAGTTCGCCCAGAGCAAAGTGGGTATAAAATCCAGTGAAGCTGCTGTGAGCATCATCCAGCCGTTTGCTTGTACCGTGGAGTTTCAGAGGGAGTGTCTTATCAAAGCCTGAATTATCAGAGGAAGAACTGTTTGTTTGGGCAAAGCGCAGCCCCAGGCCATCTCTCTCTCTCTCTCTCTCTCTCTGCCTTTTAACACCCCCAGTGTGAGGATAGCTTCAAGCACACAGCCTAAAGGAATCCTTGTGCATTCTTTAATGTCCCTGAAAGCTGTGGCAGAGGGCCGTGGTCACATAAGGGTAAAGTGTTAAGAATACTGTTTTATTGTTACCTGCTGTGACTACAGTGGCATGCAGCTGGGTGCGACTCCAGTGTATCTTGTTTTGGGATCATATTCTGATTTAAGCGGTGCTGTCCCTTGTTGGTTTTGTTTTACTGTAATACTTTTATTTTTCCCCAATGCCCATTCGCTGATTAAACTTGACTCTATTGAATTTGTTATTGTCCGTGTGATATGCGTTCATGTGTCTTACAGCAGTGGGTTGATGTATCTCTTTGGATGAGAGCATGTGGTTGATGAATGAAGGATGGACCACCTTTGCATCACCTTGACGGCGCCCCTCTCTCCTGTGTTAGATCTACATGCACCTGAGGTATTACAGCTCCCCGAATGAGCAGAGGCACATCGTGCGCATTCTCTTCATCGTGCCCATCTACGCCTTCGACTCCTGGCTCAGCCTGCTGTTCTTCACCAACGACCAGTACTACGTCTACTTCGACACGGTGCGCGACTGCTACGAGGGTAAGGCTGCCGCTGTGTCCGACGTACCTGTCGCCGTCAGGCAGTTCTGTTTCAACGTGATCGCAGGGTGTTTAAAACAGGGCGCCGACACGTACGCGGAAGGACTTCTGCCTTTCAGTCGAGTGTTCCAACCCCCCTTTGTAGACTACGTTTCCCATCAAACAACGATGGCGTCCTTTATGGAAAAAGATTACGGTATGCAGAAGGTACGCTTTTAGGTGAAACGACAGGTCCTTGCGGACAGGTTCTAGGCAGACGTCCGCTCAGGGTCCGTTTTTGGTCCGCTGTGATGTCATTTAGGTCCGCACAGACCCGGCGGACGTCTGTACGCATACTTTTTTTTGGCGACTATGAATTGGGCTTTAGAGTGCTGGTGGTGTTGGTGTGCTGCAGGCTACATCGCTGAAGCCTTTAGGAAATATTACCTACTTTATGAAATATTAAGTGTTGCCCTTAAACTGTGCTGTGCATTGAATATATGAAGCCAAGGGTTTGCTGCTTTATTAGGGAAAGGGGAAAGCTTTAAAAGGTTTGACTGTCTAAAATGAAGAGAAGCGATGCCATTGTGTTCTCCTAGCTACTGTACGCGTGGAATGGAAAGTTCTAGTACAGCTGGCGTGGGAGTTCTCTGGCTCGCGATCAAACGGCGAAAGAATGAGACGCACGCGAGCCTGGCTCTTGAAACGGCAAAATGTGAGCCTCGGAGCCGTACGGGGAAGAGTGCGCAGCCCCGCCCCAAGAAAACATTCGAAAACGGCAGCTTTTCATCTTTCACAGTTTATCATGATCAGAGATTCCAGGGAGGCCAGCCAAGGTCCTCACATAGACCAGTTCTTCTCCCTCTTTTCTTCTCTTGGCTTTGAACACACTTGGGAATTCCTTAGCTGGAGCACACATCTTGCTAGCTATAAAGGCTGTTTTATCCCTTACAGGGGTGAAGCACCTTTCTACAAAAATACAAGAAAACACCACATTTTTCCTCATTCAGTGTTCAGTCCACGCTTTATCCAGAGAGATTTTGACAGAATATTTTCGATCTGTCGTAACAAAATAAATCTCGTAGATGCCATTGTTGCTGCCTAAGAAAAAATGAAATCGTGTCGTGACATTCACACGTTTGAATTCACACATTTTTCATAGGTTCAGTGAACAGCAATTAAACATTAGCTTTAAATTGCTTGGTATAAATTGTAATGATGTGAAGAAGTCCTTGAGCCCGTCTTAGATCAGCACTGGCCTGCTGTCTATCCACAGTGAATGCATTACAGTGTTGAGTGCAGTCTTTCAGTATCTCATGCCCATATGAAAATGATAAGAGATCATCCTTAGTCCATTAGCCCATCTTGGTAAGCTTGATTTAATCCTTCAGTGCATTGAGTGTCGCTTTAAAGGTTTAATAGGAAATATTGAACTTGTGGATCTTGAAGACGCCAACAAGCAGAAGCTGTTGCTCGTTTCTGACTCGCACTCTGTCTTTTAGTGGAATCCTCCTGTTTTTTTTCTCATAATTTTTCAAATGTATTTCTTAGGATGATAGTACACGGTATCTTCCCAGTAAACTGTAGCTAAATTATTTCCGACTTTTGTTTTCTGGTTTTCTACCATTGTGCTTGTCGTTGATTCCGCTTAGTTCACACGTGTGTAATTGTGTGTATCTGGGCATGATCAGGCTGGTTATATGTCACGGTCATGGCTGTGACCTGTCAGTGAACGGAGGAGAGGGGGAGGGGGTTCTTTTGTTATCCCGTTCTAAGAGAGAAAGGTGTCTGCCAGCACTGCACTCTGTTCTGTATTTTCATAAGCAGAGATCAGGGGAAATGAGCCATCTCCTTCATCAGTCCTCATAACCCATGTGAATTTCCTCAGTGTGTGAGAACATAATGAGGCTAATGTGAGTTTGACTTCAAATGACACATTTCATTGTGCTTGGCCTAATTCAGGGTCACATGAAAAAAGTTAAGGTGTGTGTGTGTAACATGTTAACCAGTGATATGTATACATTGACTCTGTCAAAGATATACATGCACTAATATTAGCCTTGTGTGAATATGCGTGTGCGTGGTTTACGTATGCATATGTATGCGTGGGAACTCTTTCGGCCCCAGTAACAGATGGCCCTCTCTGTCTCTCGGCCTCTGCGAGAGCGGCCATTTTTGTCCTCTTATTGTTCCATGGCCTGCTGGGATGGCTGGGTCGGTTAAGCCTGTTGCCTAGCAACCATGTGCGCACCACAGCCTAGCAAAGAGGTTTAAAAAACACTCTTACATGGATGAACTTATAAATTACTCGGCCATTCTGTTGCAATGACCTACTGTATTCCCATGGCAACAGCACTGGTAATCCGGAAGGCCTTGGTAAGTTACAGGAGTTTCATGCAGTCCTTCATGGCTGTATGGTCAGTATGTGTCCCTAGCACAGGTTAAACCCACCCGATCCCAGAAAATGGGTGCAATGTTATTCCTACGGTCAGTAGATGGCATAACTATTACAAAATCTTCTTATTTGGTCATAATTTATTTTGGGTTGACCTTGGAAGGACAACAGTTCACACACGTGTATGTGTGTGTGTGTGTGCGTGCGTGTGTGCATGTATGTGTGTGCTGTGCGAGTGTGTGTGAGAGAGAGCACCACAACACAACATCACACACACACCATCCTGGAGCTATCAGAGTGAAGGAACAGGGGTCTAAGAGCTCTGCCTGCCAGCACACAGTCTGCAGTACAGCTGCTCTCTGCTCAGCACATATGAGTGGCAGCAGCCCCAGGGCTCTAGTGCTCTATATAGCGCCCCAGTGTAAATCTCACACAGTGCTGAACACAGCAGGACAGCAGCAGACACCAGCAATGCTGTCCGTGGTGGCAGAGAGCGCAGTGTCTGTCTGTCTGTCTGTGGGAGAGCGCACTGCTCAGGGCGAGTGAGGCATTGCTACAGGAATGGATCATTTAATGCTTTCATTTTAATAGTGTGGCTATGTAATGTAGAATGTGTAAGATTGTTTAGTACGCATAACTTCAAGTACAATATTTTCCTGTCTTAGACATTTTTGCATAAAAATGGGAGAGAAGTAATATTTTCTGAGACGAGGGGGAGGGGGTGAATGAAGTACTTTTTTTCATATTTGAAGATCTGGCGGTGCAGTTTCTGTGGTATAAGAGTGTTCGTTGTTCCTGTCCTGTAGTTCCGCAGCGTGGGCGGTTTTCCCAGAGTGGCTGAAAGGACATAATTAGACCTCGGCAGAAGAGTGAGGCTCGTAAATACCGTTTGGTTGTAAAATTTGTTGAATTGGTTGAAGTCTCGTCATCTATTGTGTTCTGCGATATACACTACCGGTGAAATGTTTTAGTACACCCACAATTTTCACGCAATTTGAGATTAAAAAAAGATATAAACACCTTTTATTTTACAAAAATAAAATCTAAATCTTAGATTAAAAGTTTATCATCTTTTGCAGTAATAACTGCTGAGCATATTCATGCCATTTATTCCTCCAAGAAACAGTACAAGTACAGTGAAGCCAAACAGGGCAGCAGAGTTAACCTGTTTATTTGCTTTGCCTCGATGCTGACAGCTGAAGTTTAACAAGTGGCTGAAAAGCGTCCTGGAGGTGGTGTGTTTTCCGTTGGACCTGTAACTAACGTTAACTCTGCCTATCCAGCTAGGTATGTTGTGTAGCTTGAAGGCTGAAGTTGGCTACCTTGAGTAGACCGCGTTTTGGACAGAGGAGGAGACTTCTTTGATTGTAAACACAGGACCACGGTTTAAAATTCTGCATAGTGCACCTATGCAGTGCACAGAGAACAGAACAGAGCACAGGTAGTTCAAATAAGTTCATAGTGTCTATATTTACTTAGATCATAGTTTTCTTTTATATCAGACGCAAAGGTATGTTTTCCTACCTGACATGTTTCGACGGTAATACTTCCGTCTTCGTCAGAGGTGTCACTGGATGGTATGTGACGTGTCTTATACAGCTGATGTTATTTTATAGAGGCGTGATCGTCCTGTCAGATTTGACAGGACGACCACGCCCCCCGCTGTCATTTCGCCGTTTGAGAACGCTGCTCCAGGTGGTGGAAAGCATGTATGCCCCCTCATCCCGGTTCATCGTCGTTTGCGCTCGCTTTCTAATTTCCACTGCCTCCATAATCCAGCGCTGGTGTTTATTGTCCTGGGTGCGGATGACTTTGGCCTTATTCCAGTCCATGATGTGATTCTCCCGTTTGCAGTGATCTGTGATTGCCGATTTGAGATTTTCTTGTAGTGCCTGTTCCTTTATAGCCCGTGTCTGTCTTTTTGCTGTCTCCTTCTCGCATTCCTTTTGGTGCTCTTTTTTGCGGGTGATGAATGACCGACCTGTTTCTCCTATGTATGATTTATTGCATGATTGACATGGTATTTCATAGATTATGTTACATTTGTTGTCCGGGTTGATTTTGTCTTTAGGGTGTGGTCGTCCTGTCAAATCTGACAGGACGATCACGCCTCTATAAAATAACATCAGCTGTATAAGACACGTCACATACCATCCAGTGACACCTCTGACGAAGACGGAAGTATTACCGTCGAAACATGTCAGGTAGGAAAACATACCTTTGTGTCTGATATAAAAGAAAACTATGATCTAGAACAGAGAACAGAGCACAGAACAGAGCACAGAACAGAGCACAGAACAGAGCACAGAACAGAGCACAGAACAGAGCACAGAACAGAGAGCTGCCACAGGCTCGCACCACTGACGCCACCTGTGTGTGTGTCTGTCTGTTTGTCTCCCTGCAGCGTTTGTCATCTACAACTTCCTCAGCTTGTGCTATGAGTACCTGGGAGGGGAGAGCGCCATCATGTCTGAGATCAGAGGGAAGCCCATTGAGTGAGTGTCCACAGTAACAAAGGCCCACAATGCACCACTGCCTTTCACTTTTAGCTTTACTGCTTCAGTCTCTTTCTAACACCCCTTGACTAGGCACAGTGCGTGCGTGCGTGCGTGCGTGCGCCCTCGCCGGCGTGTGTGTGTGTGTGTGCATACACAGCCATTGGTGTTTAATTTATATTCTTCCACTCCCAACAGATCCAGCTGTGTGTATGGAACATGTTGCCTCTGGGGAAAGACTTACTCCATCGGCTTTCTCAGGTTCTGTAAGCAGGTAAAAGGCAACATTCTCTCTTTCTCTCACACTCTCTATCTCTCTCTGCAGTGTCATTACATCACTCTGTCCTATCTGTATACTTGCTCTTAATTGGCTCTCTATATCTCCATGTCACCTAGGCAACCCTGCAGTTCTGTGTGGTGAAGCCCCTTATGGCCATGGTCACCGTCATCCTGCAGGCTTTCGGAAAATACCGGGACGGAGACTTCAAGTACGTCCCTGGGCTGTAGCTTCCTGTCACTTTGCATTTATGTTCTGTATAACTGTATTGCGCTGATATGTCAATGAGCTGTAATCTGCAGCCAGTACATATACGTTTATATATATATTTCAGCTGTGCACATCTACATAAGCTTGTACACAGTGCATTGCTAAAGATATTGTATGTTTGTGAGGATGTAGTGATGGTTAAAACAGTGTGTTTATACGATGTGCTCCTCTCCCTCAGTGTTGCCAGCGGATATCTGTACGTGTCCATCGTGTACAACATCTCGGTCAGCCTGTCACTATACGCCCTCTTCCTCTTCTACTTCGCCACCCGCGAGCTGCTCGTCCCCTACAGCCCCATCCTCAAGTTCATCATGGTCAAGTCCGTCATCTTCCTGTCCTTCTGGCAGGGTGAGCGCGTCCTCCGACACGCGTGTTTATGGCACGACGAACGCACACACTTGTCTCCACGCGTCCTGTATTTGGCATACGAGCGTTCTCATACAGCTGTTCGCTCGATTCTTCCCCAGCCTTTTGGAGACCGCCGAATTAACGGTTAGACTTGAAGGCAAAATGTTTGTTTTTTAGTCCCGAATGAAAGACTGATTCAGGGGTGCATTGTCCTTTATGACACGCCACTGCCAGATTCTCACTTCATTAATACACTGTTATCCTTTAGTGATGAGTGCATTAAGCATCATTGATATTCAATTGAGTGCAAGTAGCAGCAGTCATTGTTGTTTGTTCACTGTCTGCCTGTATAGATCGTTTTTTTTCTCCTGCCTAGTGCGGCCCTTTCATTAAACGGGCAGGATCCTTTTCGCCTTATCACACAGGTTGCTCACGTCTTGTTTTATGGTTCGAAAGTATGTGCCAGTTTGCAAAGCAGCTGGACTCCATTTTGATGGTACTGATGTGGTAGTGGACTCACACGTCTCCCCAGTGTTTCACTCTCTGCCCCCCCCCCTTCCCCCTCAGGTATGCTCCTGGCCATCCTGGAGAAGGGCGGGGCCATCCCCCAGATCAGCTCCGTGGAGGTAACGGTGGGCGAGGGCACGGTCGCCGCCGGTTACCAGAACTTCATCATCTGTGTGGAGATGTTCTTCGCCGCCCTGGCCCTCCGTCACGCCTTCACATACAAGGTGTACATGGACAAGAGGCTGGACTCCCAGGGTAAGGGGCGGAGCTGGGGGGGGAGCAGGGGGACGCCGTTTATACGCACGGTGAGACGTGTTTGTGTCTCGCTTGTACCTGTCTGATCCTAGCCTCGCAGCACTAATCCTGAATGTGCCTAATGATCTGAAAGTGACCGTTCTTATCCGAGAGGAAATGTGGAGGGGAAGTATACGGTCGATCCGAATTTTGAAGTCCAGCCTGACGGACAGTCTTAAGTGCTTTGGTGGCAGATCCTTGTGTTGGATTGAGTGCCACCCTCTGGAAGATTTCCCTGGCTGTCTGTATGTAACTCGCAGTGCCAGAACTGGTGAAGTAAATGTGAATTTGGCCATGCTGGTTTGGTGTAATGGAGCACTGCTCTCTTAAGGGCTGGAAGGTGTGATGTGTACATTGAGGCGGGTCAAAGAAGATGTTCAAATCTAAAGGGCAACTAAATTGGTTCCTGGTATAAAAGATAAAAGTCATGAGGAAAGGCTTGTGACAATTAATCTCTTGAAGCTTCGTAAAAGGAGACTTGATTTGATTGAGGATTTTTTCATTCATAAAATGGATTAACAAAGTGAACTACAAGAGATTCTTCAGGTTGCGTTCTGTCAGTAGTACGAGGGGGCCGGCATAGATGGAAATGAGTAAAAGGTCAATTCCGCACAGACCTAAGAGGAAGTATTTCTTCACACAGAGAGTAGTCATTTTGTGGAATAGCTTACCAGGTCATGTAGTAGAGGTAGAAACTCTGGGGGGTTTTCAAGACCGGTCTTGATACGGTGCTGGATACTATCTAGTTTGTAGGTAAACGTGAGCTCTAGGTACCTTTTAGTGGTAGGAAAATAAGCAGCATTGTTGGGCGGAATGGCCTGTTCTCATCAGTAAGTTATGTTTTGTGTCTTTGACTGAGCTGTGGGTGTATTCTCTGTATGTCGCTCTTACATGCTGCTCAGGTTGATGGCATTCTTCCTTTCCAGTGGTCTCTGCTGCTCTGGTTTTACACTTGGAGAATCTTGTCACTAATCTGCATTCTCCTTTTCTCTCTCTCTCTCTCTCTTTCTCTCTCTCCCTTCATCATCCATGTGCTGCCTGCCTGTTTATTTCTCCTGTCATTTTACTCCTGGTTTCCTCTGCTATCTCCCCTCTTTTTCCCATCATGCCATTCCAATCTATTCTCTTCTAAAATGCCTCACTTTTATCCCAACTTGACCTTCTTGTGTTGTCTCCTCTTGATTCTTTCCCATTCCTTTCTTTTTTTGCCTTCATTGCTCCTCTCCTGCTCCTCCCTTTCTCCTCCATTCATCCCTCTCCTCTCTCCCTCTCTCTCTCCTCCTCTTATGCCACATGCTTTCAGGCCCAGTTCCTACATACGGACAGTTCGGTAGGTTTCTCTGTGTCTATTTCGCTCCGCCCCCTCCACTCCCTTAATTTTGTTTCCAGTTCACCGTAACGTCGCTTTTTTTTTTTTTCACCGTGTGTTTGATTTTAAGCACGCTGTGTGTGTATGCGTGACGTGTTAGCGTGTATCCCGTGTCCCACGTGTCCCATGTCTGTGCTTAGACGTGTCCGTGCCATGCAGCGCAGCTCTCCTTTTATTCCTTTGCTATTTTTCTTTATTCTTTATTTATTTATTTTCCCCCCCACCCTTTTCCTTCCCGGTTTGAAATGGCCGGCCATGCTCAGGCTGTAACAATTGCCACAAACTCTGGTGTGATTTAGAGAACGCAGACAAGCATGTGCCTCCCTCCTAAGCGGGTGATGTCATCCCCCGCTTCTTATCACACCCCGCAGTCGGGCTCACACAGACACAGTGAGCTGGAGGAAGTCGCTTCACATGCAGCTCGACGGGTAAACTTGCAGGCACCAGACTGACCAGCTGGGGGCGCTGGTTAGCGATGAGACCCAGATCCCTGCTGGCTGAAACCCTCCTATCCTTGGGCAACACTAGGCCCAATTATACTAGGCCCTGTGGGGCCGCCAGCCCCAGTCAGCACTGGCACGGTCGGGATTCATCCATGCACTACAACAGTGCTTTAACAGAATGAGCCACCCAGCAGCCCTTCTCTTTGGTTGTGTATATCTGTGGTGTAACTGTGCTGTTTGTTTGTTGGTATTTTGTTTGCTGTAAGTGTCTGTTTGCCCCCCCCCCCTCACCCCAGGTCGGTGCGCCCCAATGAAGAGCATCTCCAGCAGCCTGAAAGAAACCATGAATCCGGGGGACATGGTGCAGGACGCCATCCACAACTTCTCCCCGGCCTACCAGCAGTACACACAGCAGTCCACCCTGGAGCAGCGCTCAGGCCCTCCCGTGTCCCGCAGCCACAGTACCGCCAGCACCCGCGACAACGAGAAGACCCTGCTGCTCAGCTCCGACGACGAGTTCTGAGCTTGCGTCGGGACCGCTCTCACAGCGTGACCACCGGACCACCGCGCGTCACAGCCGCACACCAATACTCACAGTCCCAACACACACGCAGTCAGAGGGTACAGCACAGCACAGCAACACCGCGCGTCACAGCCGCACACCAATACTCACAGTCCCAACACACAAGCAGTCAGAGGGTACAGCACAGCACAGCACAGCACAGTAACACTGCGCGTCAAAGCCGCACACCAATATTCACAGTCCCAACACAAATGCTGCGCAGTTCAGGACCATGAGGCAGATAGCGGTACAGACACATACTCACAGTCTGCATGGGGGCACAGTGCTGTACTCTGTGGTCTTAATTCAGTCATACTGAGATACAGGCACACGACTGGAAAGTACCGATTTAGGGATTCGACACGGTACGTTTTGTAGAAGTGCCATAGTAAAAAAATGTAAACAGTAACCCTTCAGACACACATACGCACACGCATGCACGTACACACACACACACAAACACACACACACACACACACACACATCTGAAATGCTGATCATGCTATGCTACAAAATATGCTACACATGGTACATTTTGTAGAAGTGCCATAGTGAAAAACAAAAAACAGCGACCCTTCAGACAAGCACACACAAACGCACATGCCCACGCACACACAAACGCACATGCCCACACACACACACACACACACATACACCTGAAATGCTGATCAGTAATATGCTATGTTTTTTTTTGTTTTGTTTTGTTGTTCTTTACTCTGCAGCGGTTTCCGTGGGCAGATTTCTGTAACTTATAGACACAGCTGTGCACAGAAGGTGGAAACACACACACTAAATGCAGAGGCTCAAGAGACTGCATGCATGTATGCACACACACGCACACTGACACACACTCACACGCACACACTCTCACACGCACACACTCTCTCACACACACACACACACACACACTCACACATACACACACTCACACGCACACACACGTATGCTCACACACTCTCTGCAGATACCGTGAGGAACAGACCAAAACCCAGACTTCCACATTTATATACACATGATCTCATGAAATATGACATAAAGGCCAAAACTGGCAGGGATTGGTCAGTTTAATTCCACTACTCCATTCCCATCAGACAGAGCTCCTCCTCAAATAGATGCTTTCCTATCCTTTTACATTTTTTGATTTATTTATTATTTTGCCATTTGGGTTTCTGCTTACATGTCATGCATCTTTGCTTGGAATTACATTGTGTGGTCTTGACATTTTGAGATTGAATTCCAGCCTCGGTGTCCAGTGTTGTTCTCCATAGAGCAGTCCTCCTCGCTCCTGTCTTTGGAGGGGCACATGCCACAGCTGCTTTCTCCTGTTACTCAGCACTGGATTGACCAATCAGAGCAGTCGATTGCAGGGTTTTCTCACCCCCCTTTATTTGTGTTTGTATTGGTTGCTGATTTTTAAGGCACAAACACAAAGCGGCCACATCGGCCCTCTCCGGGGGCAGGAGTGAATGGGACTGCTGTAGAGGCATGATGGGAGTGGAGCAGGGTCAGTGAGTGGAGCAGGGTCAGTTAGCGGCGCACGGCTGTGGATTTACCTCAGGACAGATGAGCCCACGTGGGTAGTAAAGAAAGATTGAGAAACAGGCTCCTGGCATAACGGCAGCAGCAGCCATAAAAAAACAGGATTATAATGGTGTAATTGGGGCATTATGTGCGTGCAGCAGATTAAACAGGCTTTTGCCAGCATGGCAGACTCTAGACCACTTCAGTAAACGGGCAATATAGGTTAAACTGATGTGCAAATTGTGTATGTTTTATGTTTGTGCAGGATTATAGGTTAGGGTTTAACTGCAAAAGCAGTTTCTATATAAAGCCTGTAGCTACAATTATTTGCCAGTGTATTTACTGTAAAACGGGTCATGGTTACACATTTTTTTGTGTCCACATAAGACACTCAAAAGTTAGATCATACAACACAACATATTTTATTTAGCCAAGCTGCTGCTTTCTTTTTTCTGCAATGTAGGAGATATCGCAGTGCCCACTAGAGGGCAGCAATCAGATTTGAGTTGTATTGGCCGAACACACTTGCACATAGAGTGCCCTGCTGGTCCCACAGTTGGAAGTGTGAGTATATATATATATATATATTCTTTTTTTTTCTTTATTCCTCTTTTTGTCCCATTATCGAGTACAAGTTCTTTCAAAGGTTTTCTATACATATATAAAGGATGTGACCGAGGCACAGAGTTGAACCCACACACTGATCACAGACTACAGGCAGCTACCAAGTGCAGGGTTTACAATTTGTGCGCCATTCAGACACGCAGCCATTGATTAGGCACCTGTGAGCCAGCTTTGCGTGGCTCAGGGTTCTGTGTGCACTACATCCGATCTGTGGATGAAGGGTTTTATCGGCCGTTAACTTCTGGGTCGGGGTATCGCCCCCCCAAACCACAGGCGCTAGACCTTCCAGAGACCTGCACTTCGGCCCCGGGTCACTTCTGTGTATATGAGCTATACTATTGAGGCCAGTGTAATATATAGTGCGTTACCGCAGTGGGAACTGAGGAAACTTAATTATTCTTTTTGGCACTTATCTTTTTAAGTGGGGGGGGGAGGGAATATTCTTACGTTGCTTTTTATTCCACCCCAGCAGTTGAGAGGATTGGGAAAATAACTATAATTCGTCACTTCCTGTAAAGGTCTGTATCTCCCACACACGTATATGTATTGCTGAAGAATAAGGAAGCTGTAAATATGGGTTTAAAAGGAAATACTGGAGTAAACTGAATGGTACATATGATATGATGCAATGCTCAGAGGGAGAATGTTTTGTACCATTGTTCTATACTGGCTTTTATTTTATTTTTCTCTAGCCCTTTGTATATTGACACCGCTTCACAGATTCCGCCTTTATTTTTGTCTTTGTGACGTCCGAACAAGCAAAGTAAGGAGAAAGAAAAGCCAAGAAGAGTAAAGGAAAATAAATTAAATATATAGTTTTGTCCTTAACTGGGAGTTTCTGTGTCTTTGTTCTCGTGTTTAATGGGGGTGTACCGATGCTTGGTTTGCTCTCGAACCCGTGTGCTGGGCCAGGCCTGCCTGTTCAGTCGCCATCCATGTTCATTTTTACGATGGAGATGAAATTACATAATGTTGGTATAACTTGGACTAACCTGAACACCATATAAACTTCCCATTTGTGTGTTTTTAGAATTTATTTTTTATTTTTATTTTTTTAAACAACTTCCTGAATTGACCAATGAATGATCATCTGAGGCACTGTACTTCTGTGAGGTCATCAGGCCTGTAAACTCACTGTATGTGCCTTTTCACAGCTGAACGGCTGACTCAGGGGGTTCAACCTGCTGTTTCTGATGCAATGAAACTAGCAGCACATGAATGATTAAAGAGGCAACACTATACTGTCTCAATTGTTCCACAGTGCTATCACTCATTGTGGTCCAGACTGCATTTGACTAGATCTCCAGATTAAAAATAGCAGCCTATGAACACCCTAAACCAGTGATTGTGCACTGAGGTAACCCAGATACCACCGTACCGAAGGCATTGACAGCATTGTTGTCTTGATAGGCAAGGTATATTGGTTCCTTCCTGTTTTCTTCTGTGGTTTTCACCAGGCTTAACATTAAATGGGTTACAGTCCCTCATCGCCTATGCCAATCAACTATGCCTCTAATTAGGGGCTCGGCCAACAGTCTGTCACAAATGATGAATTGGTTTAAAAATGTATACTTAATAAAGGAAAGTTTAGTTTGATGACAATTCTAAGGCAATCTATTGAACTTTAAGACGGTGGCAGTAGATACGCCGTAATTTAACAGTGGCTCCCAGTCTTTATCATGGCATTCCAGTACATGTTAAATGACTTAAAAGGTCTTCCTGTCCAGTCTGAGTGCATACGGGTGTTATAACACCAATGGTTCTGGTCTGACAGTGACTGCACAATATGAAGCATCGTTAGCAGCATCGTTAGTGCTATAACACCTATATGAAAACAGTGGAATCAGACTGGACAGGCAAACCTTTAAACCAGCATATGCTGTAGAATTACAGGATCAGGACTGAAAGATAGTTTGCCACGGTCTTAAAGTTCAATAGATTACTGTACAATTGTTTTTTTTTTGGTCTGCTTCCGAGTGATTCCACTGTTTTCATATAGGTGTTACAGCACTAACAATGCTGCCAAATTAATTCTTATTGTGAACAGTCAGACCAGCGTCATCTTGATCCACTACCTGCTGAGGCGTTATAAACCTTCACGACTTGTGTACATTTTCGTTCAGTAACATAATTTGCTAACGGAAAAATATGAATGAAGTCAAAAGTAGCATTATATGTACAATATATACAATGTTTATTTTAATTATTAATATATATAAAATAGACATGATGTACTTTCATTTTACCATAGAAAAAATACATATAATAAATACAAATAGGAACTTTTCAGAGTATTACAAAACATCCAACACAGTTAGGAAAAATTCTGAACAATAATTTTTTTTTGTTAGTCATTTCTAGGGCTAGGGCTAAATGCTTTGAGACATCAAATCGGCTCCCTACAATCTGTAATAGCGAAATACACTTGAAGAGAGCATCTATATGAATAAATTACATTCATATTAACATTACATTAATGTCAATTTTCCAAAACACATTGGTTACAAACAGCAATCAGCTTATCAATAAGATTCCATGGCTGGTTCAGCCCCTGTAAATGGTGGATTTTCAGACGGCACGCCCACTGCTTTCAAAATCTAACGACAACTCATCATCATATTGAAGCAAATACAACAAAAAAATACCTTTAAAACGATTTAAATATCGGAGAGCTCGTTGGGACAAATGACAATCATTGGTTAATTGCGGCAGGGCTGCCACCTCGCTTCCCTCTCGTGCTCTTCGCTCTGTCCATCTCAAAACATCTCCATTGTCCCTCTTTTACCTTTCCCTTCTCTCGCCGCTCCCATCTCTATCCTTTTGCTCGGTGAGCCCCCCTCTCCTCCCATTCCTGCATTCTCTCTCTCTCGCTCTCCTCTCTCACTCCCTCTCTCATTAGCCCTTCTTTTCTCCCATCCCCCTCTTCTCTTGCTTCACCCTCCCCACGCCAGCAGCCTTTTACCCCACCCTCGTCTCTGGAAAGAGAAACATTATGACATAAGTGAAGACAATAAGGAGGATCATTCAGGTATAAATAGCAACATACCCCTACGTCAAGCCACTACAATTATAACACAGATATGTATCACACAGGTCGTATTACAGCAAACTGACCGTCCTCTTTTAAGCACATCTACTGATACCATTAAAGTATACAATACAAAAATAATTATCATCATCATCATCATCATGACAACTGAACACACAAACGCTCCCTAACCTCCCATATGCAAGATATTTTTGGACTCGTAGAACATTACAGCCCGAATTAGCTTTGTCATTTATATCTTAAATACAAATAAAATAGAAGAACTCTGATAAATGTTGTCGGAACATTTTTGTCCTTTGTACAAACATAAAACAATGACATGAAGGAATGTACAGTATTAAAAGTGTTGCATTGGCAGAGCAGTCTGCCTATGCAGGCTTCAGTACAGCCAGGGACACTGTACTGCAGCTGGCGTGACCACCTCACGGCAAAAACAAACAAACAAACAAACCTACTGGCATATCATTGCAGTCTGAGAAAACTCAAGGCTAAGCCACGGAGCTCTTTTTTTTTTTTTATAAATGCTGACGCTAATTATATTAATACATAGACTGTGGTACATATTCTCTTCCGCCACAGAGTACAGTACTATAGCATATACAGAGAAGTGAAATAGAACAGTTGCTGGATTCCAGATGCTTGGTTGTTTGCAGTAATGTAATAGCCTTAATAACAGTACGGATGTCTGTCCAATTGATCATCATTTCCCGGAGGGTGTTACCATATCAGAAAAACCTGCTTCTCTGGATCGCTCCACGTCCATCTGTCTAAACTCTGTAGTTTCCTTTTCGTCTGTCCTAATATTTCCATTAGTCAGTCATATGGCAAGCAGGTCAGACTGCGTGCGTGTCCACGTCCCTGGCCCTGTGTCTGAGTCCTACCCAAAGTCTTATGGATCAATGAACAGTCCAGCTTTGAGTGACGCTGTCTGTGTCCCAGCCCTCAACAGAAGCCCTGCTTTGTGCATCCCTGTACCTGCCAGCATATGTGTGTGTGTGTGTGTGTGTGTGTGTGAGATTGTGTGTACAAGTAAACCCTGAAATGACATTACATTATAGACATTTAGCAGAAATCTGTCCTGTTCTGTGGATCTGGCTTCGCTCCTAGTCCCATGCATCTGTGCATCTCTCTGTCAGCGCGCGCGTGTGCGTGTCTGTGTGGGAGAGAGTGGGTGAGTGGCTCTGTGCATGTGTGTGTGTGCCAGTATGTGTATGTGTATTTATGGGCGCGAGTGTGCATGTGTGTGTGCGTGCGCGTCAGCCCTAAGAGCTGCCCTGCTCTCGCGGATTGTGTCCCTGGGGCGGGGTTTTGACGATGGTGATGACAGAGGCAGTGTTGAGGCGGGGGGCGGTGCCCAGGTGATTCCCGCTCCCGGGCTCCAGTCCCCTGGCAAATCTCTGCAGGGCGGCAAGGCGCGCCCCCAGGCCCTCCAGCTCCCGCCTCATGCCGGCGTTCTCCGCCCCCAGCCGCTCCACTTCCCGCTGAAGCTCCCTCTTCTGCTGCTCCAGGGCCTCGCGCTGAGACACCCTCTTCACCCTGCAGCTGGCGGCGTAGCCCCGGTTCTTCAGCGTGCGTCTCCTCTGTTTCAGCTTCTGCACCTCCTCCCGGGAGAGACCCCGCAGGTGCAGGTTCAGCTCTCGCACCGACAGGGACATCAGCTCGCTGTCCGACAGCACCGGAACGTTCTCCCCGCACTCCCTCTTCACCTGGGAAAAAGACAAGACAAGAGGCAGGCCGAGTTTAACGCATTCTTCACTTCTGCAACAAATAAATGGCCAAAAAGGTTATGTGAAGGGCGGGTAAGCTATAGGTTGTGATCGTTTGTTGGATTTTTTTACCTTAAAATAAACACTTTCCCCTTTAGCCTTTATGCTTGATTTTGTCATTTTTTAAAAAATATTATGAGGGTTCTTTATTTAGAGATGATTCATTCAAGAATTATACATTTTTTTGTGTGTTTTGAGTGTAATTACTGTACACTTAAAGCTTAATACAGCATACATTTCAACACTTTGTTGAAATGTAAACCAATTAAATACTGAGGACACACAAATACTACACAATGGCAACAGGGCTATGTGGATGCACTTGTATTGAGTGAAAAACTGGCGAGAAGCCTGCTGGTTTCGGAGAAAGAGCACAGATGCAGCTGGACTGAGCGATAGGCTACCTTCAGAGCTTTGCTGACTCTGCTGTCTGACGTCATGGTCCGGCTGTTCTCTAAGGGTCTATCAACACACAATCACAGAGCTCTGGGGAGAAAAATAATAAAAGACCATCAATTAATTAAATAAAGAGACCTTTTTTTAAAAGCTTCACAGTATTTTAACAGCAGTCTGTCAGAAATAGTCTATTTCTTTATGGTTGGGATCTTGATCTTCAGAAAGCTTGACAAAAATACAAACGTTGTTTAGTATTTGCTCAAGTAGTAGATAAACTAAATAAATAAATCAATAAATAAATCCAATATCGGGGAAATTGCTAAATTATTCCCTGATCCTCGAAGAGGTGTTGAATTTGCACACCTTGGATTTAAACGTGACACTAAAGATTGCATAAAATAATAGAATGTAAAGACACGGACAAAACAGAATACATGAATAATATATAACAGTACTGTAATTAGTAACACAAAATAAATGAAGTTGTAAAGTGGTAAAGCTCTGAAAGACCCTTCCCTGGTGGTTTATAAATGAAAGTTAAACAAGGTTCTGAAAGTTGTTTCTCATCTTGCTGTCAGAAACCACATCCCCCTACACTCCTCGTTGCCTCACTCGGGCACTCCCCTCGCCTCTTCTCCCCACCGAACTATATAGCTCTCCCACGGACAGTCAGTGTAAGGCTGTATTTCAAAAACACACTACCGTCTGCTACATTACTGAAATTCTAAATTGCCCTGCATTTTTGCGAATCAAAGTGATCGAACAAGTAACAGGACAGATCAATGATAAAATCATTGAGAAAATAGAGGGTAGAAAAGGGGTTGGGGTCGAAAAAACAGTTTTGGGGGGGCTGAAACCAATCAACTTCTCTAACATTTTGACTATAACTTACATTTTTTACTTTTTATTGTTGTTTACAAAAGACTGACTAGTTTTGATAACTGGACTGACGCCGTCCTTCCTGAATGTGTGGGCAGTGTGTGTGTGTGTGTGAGCTTGTGGAAGAAGGAACATGACCACGAGGCCCTATTGTAGAAACGGACCGCAACTGTTTCATAAAGTCACAGTGAATCAGCAATACACGACTTGCCCTCTCCCACCGTCCTATCGACAAAATCGACACTCGCGCTCCGCAAGTCAGCATATGACCAAGGTTATGCCACGGAGGCTTTATTATAAAGCCAGGTTTAAGTGCTGCCGACATAAGAAAAACATATCCAAGTTGCTTTTGGGAACAACATAACTGCTAACATTCGATATTCCAGTCAAGCGCAAATGTAAACAAGTTAAATTAGCTTGCAAGCAGCACTGTTCGGTGTCAATTTGACTTTTGTACCATGCGACACAATATTTAGCCAATGTACATTTCTGCTGTCATTTGATATGCGTCATGTAGCGTTAGCATAATCTAACGTTAGCTAGATAGTCATAATAACCATAATGACCATGCAATTTAAATGTAATTGCGAAATGACTAACAGCATAAATAACGATACAACCACTTTAAATCATGCAATTTAGAAATGGTAAAGAAACACGCTAGATTCATCTTACTTTTGAAAGATTCTGAGACTGTTATGCTCCACGCAAACAAGTTAAAGCACTCCGTTCCCAAATTAGCTGTAACACGAGCTAACTCGCTTAACATTGGCAACTGTTTGTAGCCACACTGGTCCTATTTATCATTCGATAAGCTTATTTCGCGATCAACTCGTCGTTTTCAAAAATCTGTTTGTTTCCAGGAAGCGATATACGGAAAAACTGGGACGCAGACTGACTTCAGGTTCTTAGTAAACATATAAATCTAAAACACAGTCCACCCATTTCCTTATACGGAAGGCAGAAGGAAGGCTAGCTAGCGCTAGCTAGTTGGTTACGTTGGTAAACATAGCCATCGCTACTGTGCTTAGGCTGTCTTCCATTTTATTGGTTTAAATGGCTCGCTGTTTCACCAGAAAGCATTTGTAATAAACAAGTGTATTCGTCCAACATAGTTTATCCCATATAAATCACCGTCACATTATCCATCGTTATCGAGCGTTAAACTAGCTAGCTTAGCTTGCTACTATTGTCTCAATCGGGCCAAAAACTCCTGCGTAACTGAATACCAGACATTTGTAGCTTGCTAGCTCGAAAGCTAGCTACCTAGCACTAGCCATCTCGCTAGCTCGTTAGTCTATCTGTATCTTTAACCTTTCTAACGAGGAAACATATCAAACCACTTACTGGTTCTTTGCACTCTTTGGAAATACCCGATGTTCGTGTTTCGTCAATTTTATTTGTATTGGTATAAAAATAAGGCTTTGATACGGCTCCACACCTCAACGCCGTGCGACAGCACCAACAAAATGTCAGTTCGCCTTTCCCGGAATTACTCACCATCGGGATTCTTTCATTCATAAAAAACATACTTAGTATGACGTCAGTTTCGAGGAATGAGGGCGGTGCCTCAGCGCCCCCACGCTCGACCAGAAACAGTGCAGAAAGCAATGAAGAATATCATGGAAACAGAGAGACACCATCTTTGTAAGGGTGGTCTTCAAGATATCACAACAGAGGAATCACAGAATAATAACAATATTGCTTTAAAATAGGCTAGTTTAGCGTTTTTCAATTTCAGTCTACTGTATATGGTAGCGTAAATCCTAGTAAATGTAAGACTAAATGTAAAACAGTTATATGCTATTTGGATACAGAACACTTCCCTTTTATTTTGGATATCTAAAAATATTTCTGGAAGAAACAAGAGCCTACACTTTCCTGTATACCATGTAGTCATGAGACCTTAATTCACATGAATACCAATGTGACAATTAGATATGTATGCCTACTTGCTTAATATCACAGCATCAATGTCACATACCTAATTATCTCCCTGGCCCAGGGCAGTGTATCTTACAATACAAATAAACTACAAAGTATCTTAAAAATTAATTTCAATGTTCAGTTAAAATTAAATTACTCACCCTTCCCTTCTTCTATTCAGTTCCATTTCAATTAAATTTTAAGTTTATTGATATGTCTGATTTACTTACATATTTCATGTCTGAAATTGAAAAAAAATTATCAATATGGTAATTATCACTAAATACATTTTATCAATGTGCTATCCTTGTAGCAAACTGGCAGCCCCACTTTGACCAGCTTCACACTACATTCCACAGACTTGAGGCAGACAGAAACAAAGTTTTACAATTGGTTTAAATTTTAATTTCAATGGCTTAAATGCCTGGTATGGATATGCCCAATGAGAAAGCATGGCATTGTAAGGCAGTGAAGGGACATTGTAGTACATAGCAGTCAAGGAACTAAATTTGAGATCCAGAGCTTAATGTTTCTAATTTTCTGATATACTGTACTTGCTTTTCATCTACTTACAGCACCTGAGCTTGGCTCACAGCCTACATAACAATGCAGATACGTACAGTCAAGCCGGAAAGTCTGCACATCCCTTTCACCTTCTCCACGTTTTATTACGTTACAGACATATTCTACAATAGATTGAGTTCATTTTTTGTCTCAAAATTCTACACAAAATAGCCCATAATGACAAAGTGAAAACAGGTTTTTAGACATTTGTGCTAATTTATTAAAAATCTAAATGTAAAATATCATATGTACACAAGTGTGCACACTCTTTGATATGACACCCAAAAGTGCATTTTGTTTCCACTGATACTGCTTGAGATGTTTCTACAACTTAATTGAAACATTTAACCTGTGATAAATTCAATTGATTGGACATGATTGGGGATTGCCAACACCTGCCTATATAAGGTCCCACAGTTGACAGTGCATGTCAGAGCAAACTCCAAGCCATGGGGTCAAAGGAATTATCTGAGCAAATTAGCAAAAAGTGCAGGATTAAATTATGTTCATTGTTTATCAAATGTAGTTTATGCTCAAAAGAATGAAAAAATGATATTGTTTAATTGTGATACCATTGATAAGAGGATAACAGCATGGGTTATCTTGTAATGTTTGATGTGGTTGGATCTAAAGGGATTTTAGACTATTGTTCCATACAGAATCCTTCCAGATCTTTCAGAGTCATTGGTCTTCACATGTGAACTCTCCTCATAGGTTTTCAATTGGGTTCAGGTTTGGGGACTGGGATGGTCATTGAAAATCCATGATTCTGTGATCAGTTAACCATTTTTAGATAGATGTTGAGGTATGCTTTGGATCATTGTCCTGGTGGAAGATTCAACAACTTCCTACTTTCATCCTCCTGGCAAAGACAGTCAGATTTTGGTCTATAGTCTCCTTGAATTTGATGGAATCCATGATGCCATGTATCCTAACAAGGTTCTCAGTGCCTTTGTAGGAAAAACAGTCCCATAACATCAGAGATCCACCCCCACACTTCACTGTGGGGATAAGGCTTTTTTATCTTAATTTTTAATTTTCATCTTGTCTCGTCTGACCATAGCACCCGGTTACAATCTAATTTCTGGTAAGATTTAGCAAACTCCAGGCACTTGCATTTGTGGTACGATGACAGCAGATAATTTCTTCTGGCAAGACTTATAAATAGCTTATTGGCATAGAAGTGGTGTCTAATTGTACTTTTGGAGACTTGCTGACCCCAGGACGCTACTAACTTTTGCAATTCTCCAACTGCGTTCCTTGGGAAAATGTTTGCCTCTCGGGGAACCATCCTCCTCAATGTGCATGGTGGCAAACTACACTTGGGTCCTATTCCAGGCAGGTTTATCATAAGTCCAGCTCCAGTTGCTTTAAACTTCTTAAGTATTGCTCTAATGGTAGAAACAGGTAATTTAAAACTTGTGTGAAATGGTGGAAATAGGTAGTTTCATTTGTGTGTTCTCTGATCTTCTCCATGTTGATGGATGACTATGGGGTTTTGGCCTGTGTGTGTCACCTCATATTTAGGCCCCAGTAAAACAGGAAGTTCAGAATGACCACATAACAGTTCCAAAACACTCAGATGTGCTTTTAATTATTTTTCTCGACATGTTTCTCATATTTTGAGTCGTTATGCTGATAAACAACAAATACAGTTTTATAGCCTTTTTTGCTTAGATTTTTAAGGGTTGCCAATAATTCTGGTGGGCACTGTATTTCTGCACTTATTACATACAGTTGAAGTCCGAAGTTTACATACACTTAGGTTGACCACTCGTTTTTAACCACTCCACAAATTTCATGTTAGCAAACTATAGTGTTGGCAAGTCAGTGAGGACATCTACTTTGTGCATGACACAAGTCATTTTTCTAACAATTGTTTACAGACAGACACTTTTAATTCACTATATCACAATTCCAGTGGGTCAGAAGTTTACATACACTAAGTTGACTGTGCCTTTACATTTTTAATATTAATATTTGGTCGCATATCCTTTGCATGCCATGACTTCCTGATGTCTGTGACCCAACAACATCAGAAAAACTCTTGATATCTTTTTTTGCTGGTACTCTTACAAGTGCTACTATAACTTCTCTGCATTTGAATGGATCTCTATGAGAATTGGGGGGTGGGACTAGTTTTAGTTGTAAATTATGCTGGAACAGTATGGAATACATGATTTGTAAAATGGCTCTAAGTCATCAAGGGTCGGAGGTATCAAACAAGCCTCAAACCATCACTCTGCTGCCAGATATGCAGTAGATATGGATGGATCACTTTAAGGGTTGTTTCTCCTGACACATTTTCCTATTGAACTCTATGGAAAAATAAATCAGGAGAAGAAACCCTTCAAGTTATTCATCTATATCTACTGTATTTATGGCAGCAGAGTGATGATTTAAAGCTTGTTTGATACATCAGACCCTTGATGACTTACAGCCATTTAGCCAACCATGTGTTCCATACTGTTAATACCAGTGTAATTTACAGCTAAATCTAGTCCCACCCGCCAATTTCTATAGAGATCCATTCAAATGCAGAGATTTACAGGCATTTAGCAGACACTCTTATCCAGAGCAACTTACACAGCATTTTTTTTGCATTTATACATAGTATCCATTTACAGCTGGATATATACTGAAGCAATGCACATGAAGTACCTTGCTCAGGGGTACAGTGTACTAGCTGGGAATCAAACATGCAACCTTTCAGTTACAAACCCAGTTCTTTAACCATTGTACTACACTGTATACATGTTATAGTATAGTCATGTTATAGTATCGCTTGTAAGAGTACCACAAAATAAGATATCAAAAGTCTTTTGATGTTGTTGGGTCACAGACATCAGGAAGTCATGGCATGCAAAGAATATGCAACCAAATATTAATATAAAAAATTTAAAATGACAGTCAACTTAGTGTATGTACTTCTGACCCACTGGAATTGTGATGTAGTGAATTAAAAGTGAAATAATCTGTCTGTAAACACTTTTTGGAAAAATTACTTGTGTCATGCACAAAGTAGATGTCCTAACTGACTTTCCAACACTATAGTTTGCTAACATGAAATCTGTGGAGTGGTTAAAAATGAGTTTTAATGACTTCAACCTAAGTGTATGTAAACTTCTGACTTCAACTGTATATGAGAATACACATTTACATTACATTACATTATAGACATTTAGCAGACGCTCTTATCCAGAGCTCTTATCCAGAGCGACGTACATACACATCATTTGTCAGTTTTATTTGAAAATACATCGTAGATGTCACAGATAATATGAAGCAATGCAGGTACAAATGTAATGCCAAAAAATTGTGTCAAACAAAAATTTTGAGAACGCCAATTTAAACGTTAAATTACATCTAATACACAAATTTGTCGATGATACCCTACCTAGTTTGTCCGATAAAATTCTAAATAATTAAGAATTTTTAAAGCAGATATTGCTGCCGAACTATTCTGCCTGGCTACATGCTTCACAAATACCTTATTTTAAATACCTCTGTCAGGTATTTACAAAGAATCTGAAGTATGACCATGCAATGTAAACAAACATGGAGATGGCAGATGTGAATTTTGTGGGGAACAAGAAACAGTAAACCATGTAGTGTACAGCTGCATAAAATATGTCAGACAGAGAGAGAGACTAAAAACCAAGCTACATGAAGTGGGGACACAACTTAATATATACAGAATTTTGAAACAATCAACAGGGGATACATGTATTACATTTCTGTTGGAGTATTTACATTCAACAGGCTTAATAAATAGAATATGAGTTTTAATTATTAATATGAACTTAAATTTTATTATTGGTATTTTAGAATTTTATTTAATTTATTAAGCAAGGGTATTAATGATTCCCAGTCCACACTCCAGACCAGTGGGTGGCGGTAAATGCACCACTAAAGTTGTTTACCAACCGCCATAAAATAAAAGAAGAAGAAGAAGAAGAAGAAGAAGAAGAAGACCACGCAATGTATAGAGTGTGGAAAACTATCTTGAACGCCAGGTGGAGACACTGTAGTTTTGCAGGTATAGTTCTGTCCTCTTGTTCGAACTCGAAGCCTGTGACCCCATTTCCCGTCATTCAATGCGCATCTGTTCCAAGTGACCTCAGCTTGTCGTCGCAGAGGCGAAGCACGCTTCTTGGCTCCCATTTACGCAAGCCGGTGTGAAATCAGAAAACACCGAGGTAAAAACGCAGGGGACCGGCTTGCGGCACAAGCGCTGCGGTTATATTCGCACCAGTATTTATATCCTCGTGTTGTTGAGGATTTAACCCTCCTAATGGCTGGAATCGAGGAGCTGTCTCTCGCCACAGGGCCTGCTGAGACCCGGGCCCCTGAAGACGAAATTGAAGGGGATGATGAGGACGAGGAGGTAGCCGTCTGCCTTGTAACGTTTTGCTCTCTAGTTTTCTTTATGCATTGTTTTCATAAAGAGCGAGCTATCTTGCAGCAACAGCTAGTTCGCTAAATATATAAAAGGCCATTATCTCCTAGCTAACTGGCGTTAGCTAGAAGATAATGGCTAGCTGGCTTTTCTTAGTAATCTCGTACTCAATGGCATTTGAGAAGGCGATTCACTGTCAAGTGTCGCTAGCACGTAAAAGAAATGTAAAATGGTCGTCTGTAATAGCAAAGTGACAATCGGTAATTAGAGTAACTTAGTTTGCACTACATAAAATGTAGTTGGCTAACTTTAGTAATGTTAGCTAAATATATCGCTTGTAGCTAGTAGGTTAGATAACGTTAGAAAAATGTATTTTCATACGTTAGTTTAGTCATAGTAATAGTTCGTTTTAGTATTTAAAGGAAATGAGTAGGAGACTGGGTGTAAAGACTTGCAAGACCTACAAAAACAAACTTTTAAAAAGCAGAATCCATCGTGAAGGAAAAAAATCATCCTTCTATTACACATTTCTGACTAATTGTAAGCCATAGGTACACCAAGGGGAAGTCCAAATTATCAATGCAACGAATTGGCCGTAATGGTATAGCCAACACAGTTGGTGTTGAACGGGAGAACTACGGTGATTTTCAAGCCACGATATTGACACTGAAAATTACGCAATATTTTTCTTATTGCCGTAAGTTGCACGGTCAGTTGTGCAACATGAGTTGCACGACAGCTGGATGAAACGTTTTGTGCTTTCAAACAGAAAAATGATGTGTAAAGGAATTGCTCCCGTCACGTCCATAACCCCATGTTTTTCCTTCTCTCAGCTGGACGAGACGCTTACGGAGAGGTTGTGGGGACTGACTGAGATGTTCCCAGACAAACTACGCTCAGCGGCAGAGGTGTCCGCGCACTGCTCGCTCTCCGTAGCTAAGAAAATGTACAGGTGAGCTCACATATATTAGTTAAACAATTTGGACACAATCTTTGGTTTTGTATGTGCTTGATATGGTAGGCCTTCTCATTTTGAAAATTACCACACACATTGTTCTGTGTTAACAGAAGTGCTTATACTTGTACTGTATAATTATTTAGTAATAATAGTAATAATTTTCAGCTTAATATATGTGCAGTCAAGAATATGAATGGAGGAATTCACTTTGTGTGGACGCCAAACATTTTTATTGGCCTCTTCTCTGCTCATTTTTAACTTGCTCTCTCTTTCTCAGTTTCACGCGCTCTGCTCTGTGGGTGGGCACCACCTCCTTCATGATCCTGGTGCTGCCTGTGGTTTTTGAGACGGAGAGGCTGCAACTGGAGCAGCAGCAGCTACAGCAGCAGAGACAGGTACATGTGCAGAGTCAAGCCTTTTTTTTTCATTGGTCAGAATAGTGACCCTCAACCCTGATATTGGAGAGCCACAGGTCTGTTTTTTTCGTTGTTACGGAGCACTTTGTCGATCGGTTAAATGAGCCGATTACACAGGTCACTCGCCTCTGCTGGTTTCTTGGGTCTAAATTGGCTGCTTATTTTGTGGTGAAAACAGAAACCTGGAGGTAAGTCCTGTGGATCTCTTGGGCGGTGGTTGAGCACCACTAGGTTAGATGACCTTGTCATTTTACCATGATTTTTGTCAAGCTATGGTTTTAATTTGTGTTGTGTTTCAGATTTTACCTTTTCTGTGTGCACAGTATGTTTCTTGACAACCAGTCCTAGGTTTTTTTTCTTCAAAATATTAAATTGTGTGACTCCTCCTTGTACAGATCCTGTTGGGACCCAACACGGGTATGTCAGGTGGGATGGCAGGGATGATGCCTCCAGTTCCAGGGAAGATGTGATGAAGAGCTCCTTCTGTCAGCCCCTGAGCTGCAGGGAGTAAGGGAGGGGGAGACAGTGGAAGTGATAGAGGTTTGGAGAAGGGGAAGGACGGAGGAGAGGGGAAACTGCAGTGGGTCCGCACACAAGCTCATTCCAAAACCGGAGGTTGTGTGTGAAGGGATAGAGCTATCCGATGGACTGCAGAACCTTGCAGGAATCTTACAAGACGGCCTTCTCCTCCGCTGCCTCTTGCAGACGACATCCTGCAAAGACTGACTTATAAACACTGTCCTTTAACTTTTTTTATAGATGTATAAATATGTATGTGTTTCAAGGGGTAGGGAACGGTTAGTCATAAATGGGGTTTTTGGGGTTATATATCAGAGTATGCAAATTACGAAAGTGTACAGAATTAAACTTTTTTTTAATTTTATTTTTTAAAGGCTATACAATTTGTCATTTTCATTTTTTGCCCGGTGGCTGTCCATTGTGATGTCACTTTATTAGGTAAGCAAGCCACCACAGCCCCCTGTGAGGAATGCTCTGATCTTGTTTAGTGGGAATGCAGTCACAGGTTATTGAGGTACTGTTTTACCCCACAATTAATTACTATCTGAGCCCAGTCTTTGAGTTACTGTTTCTGAAACTTATGATCGTTTTTGGGAACAACACTAAAAGTCTATTGCAACAGTAATTTTACAGCACCTTCCCTGCATATTATGTAAACACATGCAAAGCCCTCAGTCTGAGATCGCATCTGTCAATAATTATTTTTTTCTTTGCACCCATCCCTTTTACCCTCTTACCTTTATTCCCTAAGCATAGTCCTCTGTCACTGTGTTTGACACGACTGCAAAAATAAAAATCATCAGTGAAATAATGACCCGTGGTATTCGTGTTTCTTGTCTGTGCCTTGTTTTCGGAAATAAGGAATGTAACGACTAGTGTTGCCAACCGTCCCTTATTTGGAAAATAAAAGACCCGTCCCTTAACGAACTGATAAGGGACGCAGTTTGTCCCTTATTTTGGGGACTCAATGAATGACAGAGCGATTTATATGAGAAATTACGGTAATCTTGTCTATGTGCGAGAATGCACTCAGCTCATTGGTCATGACTCGAATTGCTGTCAGTGTTGCTAGGATAGATAGGCCCTTGTGCCTCAATGCGATTGGCTCTGCTGCGATTGTCCTGAGCATCCCATCCTCTACTGGGTAGGTGGAGAGGGTCTTCTCTTTGATGAAAAACAAATGGACTGATGTGCAGAACAAATGCTCTCTTGCACTAATGAAGAGTGAGCTGATTGTCACTCTCAATTATTAAATGTCTTGCTCACAGTTTTACACTGCAGCTTTGGTGGATAAACAACTACTTCCTGCTGCAAGAGATTTTTTAAAAATAATTTGGAAAAAATAGAGTTCTGTGATATCTTCCCTGGTTCCATGGGCAAATGTAGGGGTGCAAGGGTTGGCAGGGAAGTATATGTGGGCCCACCTGTGGATTTTGTTTTCATTTTCATTTTCTGCTTCAGTGTGCACACACAATGCAGTTTATTTTGTCTTTTAGTCTAAGAGCTCACAGCAGCTCATTGATTTTTCCTTTGTTCAGATGATGTCAAGTTCTGTAGTAGTTGTTTGTAGGCTACACAAGGTGTAGTCATGGCCTTTGAAGTAAAAAAAAAAAGAAAAAAAAAAAGTGTTTTTGTTTACAGTTAAAAGATGATTTTTGCACTAATGACTTATTCCGAAGAATAAGTAAACATTTCTGTTTTGCACTGAGTTCTCTCAAATAAGTACAGACCAAAGATGTTTGCACTACTACTAATGTTAAATGTTTTTATACTTTATATGTTTTTATATTGTTTAAACTGTGAAACTAGTTATTTTACTTTAAATTGAAGTTCGACATGGTGTTGAAGAACTGTTATTTTGCACTGACAAAATAAATTATTGAATGATAATGTTTCCCACGTATTCCTCAAAAATACAAAACTGATCAAATTCAGTGTGTCTTAGTACATGGGCTTATTACAGATGCATGTCCGGTATATGGATAGGACATGTTACAACCAAGTAGGCCTATATTATATGTTAAAGTGTAGTAATAATGCAGTAATGCAGGTGTGCCGCGAGGGCCGCTAAGGTGTCCCTTATTTCAATTTCTGATAGTTGGCAACCGTAGTAACGACCCACAATCTACTCTTAAAATAACGATAGTCAACACTCGGCAATTGAACTGTAATGAATTGCTTTGTAAAGAAAAAATGGATAACATGGCTGTTAAAGGTTCGTGTACGAGAGCCAGCGCGAGGACTTTAAAGGGAAATGAACAGCTTGATTGAGTTGCATCCCAGTTGAGCATGTTCTCCCATACCGCGCGTGCCATAGTATTTTTATCAGAAAAGCGGGAAAGTGCCGTGTGAACAGCAGCGCGAGGAACATCAAGTTCAAAGTTGGCCGGCTACAACCCCACCATTTGGGATTTTAAACTGAGGTAAAAAATACTTAATATCACTGAAATTCTGAAGTTTTGTTCAGAAAGTAGTAGAATTATGATTTAATTTTAAATTACTATAGCTTACGAGGTAACTAATTAGCCAGATATCTAACGTGTTAGTTGCAGCTGGCACACTCGCTATCGTTATCTAAAGGTGTTTCTTGACAGTCAACAATCTGGTTCCGACTTTGCTTTAGTTTTACGTCCAAATATTTTCACATCCCCCCGTTTGATGTTGACCTACGGATATGGATAGTTTATTTTATCAAGTTTTTGTAAAACGACTGGCTAGTTAGTTTTCTATCTCTACGTTTAACTTTAGTTTTGGTAAGGCAACATTTTGCGTAAGTTAGCGTGTTTAATGACGTTATAAATAATAAGCAAACTGCAACTAATGACCTCAGTTGCAGGTGGATTAACTAGGACTAGTTTAAACTAAAGTAATTTACTGGTATACCGACTAGATTGCTAATTACAGTAAGTTAAAGCATTATAATAATAATCATAATAACCGTTTAGAAAATGACATGGCCGTCAGTACGTAACATTACAGTATTCTACTACAGTAAATTCGGTTTGCATGTGGTATAGCTACATATGTGTGTGTGTGTTATTATGCATTTAATTAATTATGACATTGCCTATCTTTTCAACAGACTTGCTAGGTACCTTGTACAATTGCTTATCTACATGGTCAGATAAAATGAGAAGATCTTTCATGGAAAGGTTAATAAACTTGCTATAAGGTAGGAGGTGCAACACATATTTTTTGTTGTTGTAGATTACCCTTGTTACTGCTACGGTCAGCAGGAAAGCAATGGAGGACCAGGTGGTAGAAAATGAAGTTGGATTTCAAGATGATGAGGTACTGAATTTATGTCCTGCAAGTTAGCAACTTTCCACTCAGTAAAAGCCATTTTGCCACCATTGAACGTGCTCCAGGTACTAATCATAACGACAGTAAGTTAAATTGGTAGTTTAACTTGTGGTGAGTCATCTTCATACTGCCATATATTGTGTTTCTTTTTTCACACTCCCAGCCTCTCAAGCAAATACCCGTGTACAAATAGCTAATTGTGGTTCTCCCCTCTCAGGAATCCTTTTTCCAAGACATCGACCTTTTACAAAAGCATGGGATCGTGAGTATGACGGACACCTGTTATCTAGTTTTGAGAATAGCATAAACATTTTCTTTATGAACAAACAACCAGTTTCTTTGTCACTGTATTTAGAACATGTCCGATATCAAGAAGCTGAAGTCTGTTGGTATCTGCACTGTGAAGGGGATTCAGATGACCACCCGCCGTGCTCTCTGTAATGTCAAGGGCTTGTCTGAGGCCAAGGTTGACAAAATCAAAGAGGCTGCTGGGAAATTGCTGGTGAGAACTGTCCTCCACTACACAGTGTTCTCATTTTTACAGCGGGTTCTACTATCGTTAATATGCTAAACTGTAGTTGATACAACTGTTGGTTTTCATACTATTTTTTTCCCCTTCATTCATTGTGAATAATTTATATGCAGGAACCATGTTTATTTTGAAGCTGGACATTTATGCATAAACTCACAGGCAGGGACAACCTTTTTGTGGTTTCTGGGATAGTTACTTGCAGCATGTTGTCATTTTGGTGTGATCCTAAGTGCTTTTTTTGTGTTTCTGTTCAAGAGCAATGGTTTCTTGACAGCATTTGAATACAGTGAGAGAAGAAAACAAGTGTTCCGCATCACGACAGGCAGTCTGGAGTTTGAGTTAAGGGACACCCTCTCCCTACATGCATGTCCACACGCATGTACTGTATACACACACACACACTCACAACATGCAGGCACAGACACAAACACACATTTCACACACCTATTCTGTATTTAGTTGAGAAATTCCATACCCAATTACGTTCCCTTTTTGGCTTGCAATGGCAAGTTAATGAGGGCACCATACAAATGTTTCAAAACATGCACTACAAAGTGAATTTTTGAAAGCATTTATTCTTTTTAAATGTTGTCATAGGTGTTTCTTTCTTTCTGAATCCCTCTCTCTGTAGCAAACTCGTTGGTGGAGGTATTGAGAGTATGGCTATAACAGAGGCTTTTGGCGGTAAGACCCCACTCAGATCACTAGCTGTATTATATTTGAATGTTTGGATTATTTTACTGAAAATCAGAGATGTAATTATGGCGGGAGTGATTTAATTAGCCTAATACTAATAAATTGGCCAGGTGCATTTGTGCTGGATTAGGTGGCCAAACACTCAAAATCTGTGTAATCAGCTCTTGTTGTGTAATTTGATTCAAAGGCTTTCCTACAACCACTGTCATTGGCATTTTTGTTGTTGTTGTTTTTTAACAGAGTTCAGAACGGGCAAGACCCAGCTTTCTCATACATTTTGTGGTGAGTGAAGGGAAATGAACAGGAGAAAAACTCACTCTGAGTGAAAGTCACTCTGTTTTGGGGGACTTGGTGTGTGTAATTTGGTGTAATGGGCATTCTAGTAGCAGGATTGCATTTTTCGCATTCATATTCTCAGTGGTGATACTCATAAACACAAATGGTTAGAGTGATCTGTTTGATAGCAGCATGTGCGCATTTTATGATGTGCTACCAGAGGAGGTTTCTCTAAGACAACAGGTGAAGCAGTGCTTCACCAAAAAAAAGGGGTGAAAAAGAACATGCATATCACACAATCACACACACAGCATAGGCTTTCTTTAATATTGAATCATCACCGACTTTCGACTTTCCCTTGTGAAGCTAAAAAAAAGTGCTTAGATTCAAAAATATGCCTTGTATCTTTTTATATACACTGCTCAAGAAATGAAGGGAACACCAAGTATAACCAGTATAACACCAAGTCAATTAAACTTCTGGGATATCGATCTGTCCAGTTAGGAAGCGTAAACGATTGTGAATCCATTTCACCTGCTTTGGTGCAAATTAAAGTGACAACAGATGGACAGGAGAGGCAACAGCGAGACAACCCCCAAAAAGTAAATGGGTTTGCAGGTGGTGGCCACAGACCATTTCTCTCTTCTTATGCTTCCTGACTGATTTTTCTCTAGTTTTGCATTTTGCTAGTGCCCTTGTCACTACTGGTAGCATGAGGCGGTACCTGCAGCCCATTTAGGTTGCACAGGTAGTCCAGCTCCTCCAGGATGGCACATCCAAACATGCCGTCGCAAGAAGGTTTGCTATGTCTCCCAGCACAGTCTCAAGAGCGTGGAGGAGATACCGGGAGACGGGCCATTACACGAGGAGAGCTGGACAGGGCCGTAGAAGGGTAACAACCCATCGGCAGGACCGGTATCTGCTCCTTTGTGCAAGGAGGAACTGGAGGAGCACTGCCAGAGCCCTACAAAATGACGTCCAGCAGGCTACTCGTGTGTATGTTTCTGACCAAACTGTCAGAAACAGACTCCATGAGGGTGGCATGAGGGCCCGTCGTCCTGTAGTGGGACCTGTGCTCACAGCCCAGCACCGTGCAGCTCGATTGGCATTTGCCAGAGAACACCAGAATTGGCAGGCGCCCCGTTTTCTTCACAGATGAGAGCCGGTTCACACTGAGCACATGTGACAGACGTGAAAAAGTCTGGAGACGTCGTGGCGAATGTTATGATGCCTGCAACATCATCCAGCATGACCGGTTTGGTTTAATTGACTTGGTGTTATACTGTGATGATTAAGTGTTCCCTTATTTATTTTGAGCAGTGTAGTTCTGTGCTTGAATCGTGAAAAACAGCGCCACCCTTTGACTTTTAAAAGGAACTTCAGTGAGGCACAGTGTCTGACTGCTTAATTTGACCATTGGAAATCAATGGGGGACTTTATAAGACATGATTGGATAATTGTGGATTATGACGCGTTTTTGAGCCCATCCTCATCCGCTGCCTCACTAAAATATTCAATTGAGTTCCAATCATGCGTGTTCTGGTGTGCGTTCTCGTCCTGATGATTGTCATAATGTCTATCCATTCAGAACGAGTTCAGCTGTCCAGCAATATAATTATGGTCACTGCCAATTGCGAGTAGCCCATTACTGTATTAGAGAGAGAGAAAAATAATTTTTTTATGGTTGTGGCGTTGTGAGTGGTGATTTGTATTGTAAATAGTTACATTTTTTATCGTGTTGTAGTGTTAATAGCGAGCTAATTGCTAACGTTTGTGATTTAACAAACGTTGCCTAACGTTGGCCTAAAGTAGCTCACTTTTTGTAACAGCTTTTGCCATTTAATTTGGCTGCATTTGAAAGAAAATGGATCCTGGATCGGATTCTGCAGGATTAACGTAATGTTATTTTCAATCATTAAACTGTGAAGAAAGATTGCAAGTGAAGGCGGGTGGGAGACCAAAGCCTCCTATCAATCTTATCCAATGAGCGGGCTCGGCAAGTCAGCTTTAACGTTAAATGCTCGTTGTAGCCTACATCGAGGTTAGTTATAGGCAGCTTGCTAACGGAATCGCATGTATTGCTGGCCATGTGTGTTGTTTAAAGGAAAGCATATTATTTTTTAGCAAGTGTGTTGCTACAAGAGATGTTCATTGTTTGCGAGAGATGGCTTTCATTATTTAGGCTACGTAATTCATATCTGTCAAAATTAATGCAAAATCGATGGAGCATGACAGTAGTGTAACCATGCGAATTGAGTCTGAGAATGATCATTTTATTGATGAAGGTGAATTATCCCCCGATGAGTTTCATGTGGCACATTCGCATGGGATAAACACAGTCAGTATTTCACTCAAATTTACTTATGAAATTAATGGGATTATCAATGGGTACAAATGAAACGTAACATTTCTATAGGCTACTTCCATATTCTCTGTTTTTCTGCACATTTGCACAGCGTATGTAAATTGGTGTGTTGAAGTTGGCTACAGAGTCGAATAGGCTACAATTCCTTTCAATTCAGTCACGTTAAATTCAGGTGTAACATTTAAATACTTTTGGTATAAGAATCGCACCCAAAATGTCAGAATTAGCAATAATAATTTCTACCGCAGCCTCCATAAATCTCAACTCGGAAAGATGAAGAAAAAAGCGGGGAAAAAACAAGGAATCCTTGCTGGGGGAAAAAATATCACCTCAAATTACTGAGATGCTGATTCACACAGGACTAATATTATCAGATTACCTGTTTTGTGCGAAATATGGTAGGTAATTTACGGTGGGGAATTTTGATTTACAAATTACGGAAATGCAGATTCGCTCGGGATTTAGAACACAGACGACCTCCACAAATCACACGAGGTCCCCAGGTAATACTACTCCAGTGCATAAGACGATTCAAAATGATCTGAACAAAGCTATTTCAGCTACGGTGCAGGTGGATTTGAGCATTTATCTATTGAATATTCATAGGTGATTAAATAATTTGGCTGCTAATAAATGAGTGTGTACATAAGTACGTGTCATTGTATTCTATGGTGTTATTCATTTGAGAGAAGGCAGCTCAATTTAAATGGTACAGCCATAGTGCTCTTTTCTGTCTATAGCTGGTCAGTTGACGTGGTCAGTGTTAAACAACTCAAAAATGGCCTAGCTCAACAGGTAAAGCAGGGGTTAAACTTTCACAGGTAGAAAAAAAATTGTGGGTTTGCTTTACCAAAAATTTTTGTCAGCAGCCGCCACTGTGTGCTACATATTGGCGGGTAAAAGTCTCTTTGGGTTGTGAGGCATGTACTTTTTCCTATTGCTCGCACAACACATTTCTATTCCAAACTTCCTGAAGAAATTAAACCCCAACAAACTGGAGCACTAATAATTGGGTTATTAAAATGCAATAAATTCTATGGTGCTCTATTAACATTTCTCATTAGAATGGATTGTCTCAATAGGAAATAAAATCGGCAGATCACCATTTTGTCTCTTCATAGGTTACACATAGGTTACACATCCCTCTGTTTCCCATTCTGTTGTGATCTCTGCAGTGACGGCTCAGCTCCCGGGAGACAATGGATACACAGGAGGGAAGGTCATCTTCATTGACACAGAAAACACCTTGTATCCCTCTCACCGACAGCTTAAAGCCCTGCATTTGAATTGAGCCACTGACCAACGACTGTAATGATGGTTCCGTTATAATTATTTTCTGAATTCTGATGTTGAAACCAGGTACCCAGCAACATGGGGTGTTGTAAATTCCAGTGGGGATGTTTTTCATATGACAAGTCTGGGACCTAGAAATTTTTGTTTTATTTTAGCAGATGCTCTTATACAGAGCATTTTACACTGATTGCATTCTTACATACAATCTCATTTAGACAGCTGGATTTTTACCGAAGCACTTATGCATGTGTACCTTTGCGTTACAAGCTCAGTTTCCTAACCGCTTTATTACACTGCCACCCCATACCTACGGAATGGAAGAGTTAATCATAGTTCACATGATCTCTGGCAATGATCCTGAAATATTCCTCACAGTCCTTAATCAGAATCTTGCAGTCGGCCCGACAGGCTGAAGGGTATAGCTGACAGGTTCAATGTGGACCAAGAGGCTGTGCTGGACAATGTGTTATATGCTCGTGCCTACACCAGTAAGAGCCTCTCTGACTTGTATCTGTTCCTTCTTTCGTTTTTCACTCTGTTTTATGCCTGCTCTCACAGATGAAAGCTTTTTCTGTGTGTGGATAATTGAATGCCTATAGGTCTCTGCCAAAACGGCGCACTCATGCACCTTTCTGCTTGGCTGTTTGATAAACACAAGCTGAGACTTTGGGAGTGGTGTGTGTTTATATATGTTTGTTTTGGGCCATAGTCCAACTGCGTTCTCGTCTAACAGGCGAACATCAGATGGAGCTGTTGGACTTTGTGGCGGCCAAATTCCACGAGGAGGGAGGCGTGTTCAAACTGCTGGTGAGAAAAGATACAGACTGTCCTTATCTCTGTTTCCCTTCTTGTGGCCCTGTTCCTTTTCTCAGCATGTTTCACATTGTCCTTCTCATTCATGCCTTCAGTCTGCCCAGCCTTACACCTCAGACAAGAAGACTGGCCTCTACTATTTGTATTTTTACACTTTCCATCTGATTACTCCTCCACTCCATCTCTTTGTCTCTCATGCTCTCTTGTCCTCTCCCTCAGATTATGGACTCCATTATGGCTCTGTTCCGGGTGGATTTCTCTGGCCGGGGAGAGCTAGCAGAGAGGCAGCAGAAACTGGCTCAGATGCTCTCTCGACTGCAGAAGATCTCTGAAGGTCACTTATAACAGATTCACAAACACCTCCAAGCACATTTATAAGGATTAGACTGCCTGTAGGCAGGTGCAGTCTGGCTAGACTGCACATGCCGAAAGCCTTTTGATATCGTATCTCTAACACGCAGTACAGCCAGAATTGCTTGCTCCCATAGATACCTAGTGGAACAGGAAAAAAGAAAACCTAAGCAAAAAGGAAACATTGCAAAGGGACATACTTGCTCTATGGAAACAGGGATTGCATGTTTATGTGTTTTCTGACTGGTGAGTTTACTGATGTATTTGTAATGCGAATTACAAGACTGTGATTAAATCTTGTTTTGACTATTGCAGATACAAATTAGCATTTACTGGTCGTGGCCAAAAAGGAAACACTAGAATTAAATGAGGGACACAACGTATATTGAAAGCAGATGATTCCACACAGGTGTGGTTCCTGAACTAATCAAGCAATTGACATCCCAGCATGCTCAGGGTTGTGTACAAAAATGCTTGTCCTGGCTTCCTGTAATTTTGGCTAGCATCCTTAAAATATGAGACCTCTGTGACTGAAAGGGGGGTGACTTTTGGGGCGCATTTGGCAGAAGCTTCAATGATAAAGACCGCTCAACTTGCTGTGCAGAAACCACTAATTGCACCTTTTGGTATGGTCAGATGAATCATCATTCACCATATCCTATACGAATGTACGAGTGCACTTTGTGGCAACAGAGAATGGGCCTGGAAGTTCCATAATGGTGGGGGGGGGAACATTTTTCTGGCATGGTTTGGGTGCCCTCATTCCATTAGAAGGCAAGGTCACTGCTGATGAATACTTGGTGGTTTTGAGTGATCGCCTTCATCCCATGTTCAACATTCCTATCCTGGGAGGGGCGTCTGCAATGCCCTTATCCACAGAGCATATGTGGGCACCCAGTGGTTTGATAAGCATGCCAAAGATGTTATCCATGTGCCACAGCCTTCTCGGTCACCAGATCTGGACCCAGCTGAGAATTAATCAGATTCTGGAATGTCTGAGAAGGCATTTTCAACATCCATTAACAGGACATGACATGATTGACTTTCTCGTGGAGGAAAGGTGCCACGTCTCTCCCACGGAATTCTAGATTCGGATAGATTCTATGCCATGGTGGGTTGTTCTGCTTGGTTTGGATGTGGTGGAGCAATGTCCTATTAAGCAACTTATAGGTGTTTCCAGCTTTTTTTTTAAATTTTGTATTTAATTTTTTTTGACAGTAGCTGTACAAAGGGGCTTTTGGCTCTTATGAAAAGCACTGTAACATTTTAGTTACAACGCCCTGTGTGAAATAACCCACTATTTTATTAAAGAAATAATAAACTGTGGTATATTACGTATATGTGCCGTATGCTGTTTACTTCCTAGAGTACAACGTGGCCGTGTTCGTAACCAACCAGATGACGGCAGACCCTGGAGCTGGGATGACGTGAGTGCCGTTAACTCGTCGACCCGAAGCGCTGTAAACTTGCAGGCACCTAATTTTGCTAAAGAAAACCTTGTGTGTGCCAACGTGTCTTCCTGCTGAATTGAAGGAGGGCATTGCGGCGATGTAGGGTGGGCCGACAGTTGGGGGCTCCAAACTGAGTTTCTGATAGGACGACTATTCCGTCTGTCTCAGGTTTCAGGCGGATCCCAAGAAGCCTATTGGAGGACACATTCTAGCGCATGCCTCAACCACACGAATCAGCTTGCGGAAAGGGAGGGGAGAATTGAGAATTGCTAAAATATTTGACAGGTATATTTTTTGCACCAGCTGCTTGAAGCGTTCATATTTGGTGATGCTGATATGCATATATGCTCCTATTGTGCTCATATAGCCATGTGACCAATTTATATTGCTGTTTTTTTCCTGAAGCAGGTAATGTGAAGAGAAAAAGTTCAATAGCAGTTCCTCACAGGACTTGATCCTTAAAAGTAGTGTTCTTACCTTAAGAATAATTTAAACTCACTGCTGCCACTGCTACTGTCTTTATTTTTATATCTTCTGTATGTATTTTGAATTGACACTCATTTCATGTTTATTTTCAGCGTTGTTAAGATTATGTTGCATGCAGCGGTGCTGACCCACAGTTCACATACCAGTAAAACAAGATAGATTAATGTTTGAAAACATGTTATGGTCAAGGGATTCTCTCCTCTTTTGACCTTTTCTTCATCTTCTCCAAATAGCCCTGACATGCCAGAAAATGAAGCCACTTTTGCCATCACTGCAGGAGGGATTGCTGATGCCAAAGAGTGAAAAGGCCATTGTGGAATTAAGGATGGACAGAATAGTGGACAGAAACATTTACATGTTTGCAATCTTGAATATTAGTATCATTTGATGAGTTTTGTGTTCTGTATTTGTGATTATATTTATCTAATTAATTTATTACATTGACATTGTTAATATATTATGGTTGTGTGCTTATAATTAAACTTTGGACAGAGTTCATCCGTTATTTTTTTCCATTGTCGGTCTCTATCGGTGTTTGGGTCTGGAGATAACAATGCCGCCGAACTGTTTTTTTTTTTTCTGCCACTGAACTGTGAGCACTGAGCAGGACTGAACAGTGTAACGTGACGTAAATCCGCCAGGAATGCGTGCTTACGTCAAAGTGAAGATTACGGTATTTGTGATTCTTGAAACTTGGTACGCTCATTTTTGCACGTTGTTCCTATGTAATGCAATGTTATGTACGACTGACTGATAGTCTTACGTTTGTCGATTGTGCCGCCATTTTCTCAGCTAAAATTGTTGAAGACGGGACACCGAAAAAAAACAACCTCAGTTACCACCTTGTTATTTATTACTGTAGTTACCATAAATATCATTCGAGCACAGACGTCTTTGAGTGTTTATTTTGAGCCTTGATTTGCTGGTTACTTCAGATAGTTTAACATTTGCAAGGAGAACTAAAATACTGTTGACTAGGCTGAGCATTAGTTTGGAAAGTTAGATTGCGAACTAGTGTTTTTCGTGTGTAGGAAATGAGGGGAAGTTCATCGTATGGAGACCGAGATCGGGACCGCGGACGTGACCGAGGGTAAGAGCTAATTTGTTTGCAAAGTACTCTTATTTCATAAATGGCTGGATTTATATGCAGTATGCAGCCATACAACGAACTTCTTAATTGCAGAACACAATAATGGATATATGCCGGAGAATGTCAGGAGAGATGACTCACTGCAGGGGAGGGTAGTTCGGAGTAACGATAGTGTTTAACTTTTTTTAAATCCTGAAACTCACAAACTCCCGTGATGTGAAGGTATGGTGTATGTCATACACCGTGTATGTATATCCCCATGAGCACTTAGTTGTATGCACGGTACAGCTGGCTATGTAGTGACGCAGCTGCATCGATGCAACAGATGCAGTTAATTAACGTAACGTTACACCAAAAAGTTATTTCAAAACCGTGTGCATGCCTAAAATTATTTTTTGCTCTTTCAAATGGTTTTATTTCAGTTTAGTGTCACAATATGAAATAAAATCAGCGGTTAATGTTGGGTGACTCGTGCAGCTAAGGCACTTTTCTAAGCGCAACGAGGCGTCCCAAAGTCTGGAAGCGAACCAGATGTGCCAAAGGTGGACGATAACGTTAGCTATGCAGGGAGACCCAAACTTGGCCAGGCGGCCAGTGACTGTTGCGGCCTGCTCCAGTTGGTGCAGTAAGTGCAGTCCTAGGGGCGATGGCTGGGCTGTCGAGTGAAAAGAAACGGCGTCTGGTGGAAGCGTTTCAGAGCCAGGACGTGTATTACTTGTCTACCCGCTTCGGGCGTTCAACACACGGGAGAGTTTGACAAATGGGCTACTGTTGTGGTTTCCATGGAGGAAAACTTTAAAATAAATAGGGGTAAGATTTTTTTACTGGGGCATGTACTTTGTCTGTAAAAGTTACTGTTTTGGAAAAATATTTTTTAAGAATTAATTTTCAAGATTGATCATCCCTGTAGTTTGTATGATGCACAGCTAAAATCCTTGATGGTGATAGTGCATAGACATCTTTTGTAGGCCCTCAGCCATTCAGTGCTACAATACCCTTTGTTATCCTCTTACACCGTCCTGTTCTCTCTCCCCTAGGCCTCCTCGTTTTGGGTCGAGTCGGGGTGGCCCTCCTCAAAACAAGAAGTTTGGGAACCCAGGGGAGCGTCTGCGTAAGAAGAAGTGGGACATGGACGAGCTCCCCAAATTTGAGAAGAACTTCTACAATGAGCACCCGGAAGTGCAACGCATGAGCCAGGTTCGCCCGTGACTACCAGGGTTTCGCTGTGACTTCATTTTTATTTGCTGGAAAGGTGTCCTTATCCAGACCAGTTAACATAAAAAACAATGCATTTTCACATAATCCCTTAATGTGGATTCAGATGCGTATTTACTGAAGCACGTAATGTTTGGTGCCTTGCTCAACAGTAGGGTGTCTCTGCCCAACCTTTGCAAAGGCGGCATTCTTTGCCAGACCATGAAAGGACAACACAAGTGCATCTTATGAATTTTCACAGCAGGATACCCTTTAATATAGAAATTCAGGTTTGGGGCCCTTGCTCACGGGTGTGTCAGCTGGACCCAAACCCTCCCTCTCTGGGAGAATTAAACGTGCGGCTTTATAGCTACAGGTCAAACCTCTTTGCGGGGTACGAGTATTTCATTAGGATGGAACCTGGATGAAATATTTCACAATTCGCAATTGCGTTGCCCAGGGTATGGGTGGGATCAGTCGGCCCGTGTTCATCAGGCAACCCCACTGAGCATGGACAAGCCCATGGCCTGCGTGCTGCTGCGTAGGGTGGTCTTCCTTCGATTCCGCTCTGCGAGTTTGGCGATGGTGCGTAGGGAGAAACAGGTGGTTCAGTCACGTGTTTCGGAGGAAAGCCGTGGGTTTACATTGAGGTAAAAGATACCCGTGTGTCCAGTGCAGTGGGGTTGTTTCATGAACGTGGTTTGGGGAGACAGTTGGACATTCCAAATTGGGGAGGGAATTGGATATAGGCAACCCCGTGTTGAGAGCCAAATTATTTTAATTAAAATAAATCGATTAAAAACTCAGAGGCGCAGAGTGAAATGCTTGAGTGTTGAGAAGACAGCCAATGAGCAGCAAGGTCGTGCAGCTTCCACGTGATCATGTGATGCATTTTTGTCAATCACATGAAAGGTGCAACGCCTTTCTGCTGATTGTCCATCTTATCAACACCCAGTAGACAGTGATGACGTTTTTTTCCCAGGAAGAATTTTACGCGGGCTTTGAAGTTTAGATTACTACCGCATCAGGTATAATTAAAGAAAAAAAGATGAAAAGAAAGGCAATACCCCACATGGTGGCGACAGCCGTTATTGTAATCGATAATTATCGTTGCGATATATTGCCCAGCCCTAGTAGTGATGAATACCGCCATTGGCCTGTCTCTTGCTTGTATACACCCACATGGACGCTTGTTTTTTTTTTCTCCCCCCCCTGTGTTGATCTTCAGTATGACATTGATGAGTTTCGCAGGAAGAAGGAGATCACCATCCGGGGAACAGGTTGCCCTAAGGCAGTCACCAACTTTCACCAGGCTCATTTCCCTCGTAAGTGTACTGCACACATGCACATAATGGCGCATAATGGCGCATTAGGTGTAGCCAGTCACAATGTAAAGATCATTGCTCTTCAGTCACAATGTAAAGATCGGTGAATTAACAGTTTTTCAGGATGGAATTTGTTCACTTCCTTTTTTATGCTTTACTTTTAGTGTTTGGGTTGTGTGTCATATATCGTATATTTACAAGATAAACTGAAGGGAAAAGAATACTAAGTTACTAACTGATGAAACCCCGACAGTGTATGGAAGGGTAAAATTCCTGAAGTATACAGTCATTTATGAGCAATTCAGGCATTTCAGCATTCCAACAGCAGCATGTACCCTCATCCTGTGCTTAGTATTTCAGTGCCTTTGTGACCACAGAATAATTTTCTTACCAATCAAATATAATTGCGCTGTGTGCGTGTCCACTTTGGAGTTGTACTCCTTTGGTCAAAAACAGTTTTTTCACAAAGACGGGTGATGTACCGTGTAATTAAAACGCTTACACTACCCCATTTCTTCCCCCAAAGAGTATGTAATGGACATGCTGGTGCAGCAGAACTTCAAGGAGCCCACGGCCATCCAGGCCCAGGGCTTCCCGCTTGCTCTCAGCGGGAGGGACATGGTGGGCATCGCCCAGACTGGATCTGGAAAGACCCTGGCGGTAAGGGGGGGTTCTTATGCACTGTCCAGTCCGCTGCTGTGGACATGGCTTGTGGAACGTTCAATTGGGCAATCAAGCGGAGGCACACCACATCAACAAAATAGACACACACCTGTACAGATTTATGAATGCATTTTATTTATCTAAACTCTCGAATTCACTCGAAGGCCTCTTTGCTGGGTAATTGTTCCCCTACGCCTTTTCTTTTGTCAATAGACACAATTTTTTGGACTATGTCTTGATTGACATCTCTCACTCTTTCTCTGTCTCTATCAGTATCTTCTGCCTGCTATAGTGCACATTAACCACCAGCCTTACCTGGAACGAGGAGATGGACCCATTGTAAGTACTCCGTACTGGGAATATTTGCATAATTCCACTGTGTGTGTGTGTGTGTGTGTTTGTATCTGTGTGTGTACGTGCGTGCGTGTGTGTTTGTATCTGTGTGTGTACGTGCACATTAAGTGTTGACTCTGTGTGTGTGTGTTGGAGACGCATCGCTGCACAAACCCGTCTCTCCCCGTGCGCAGTGCCTGGTTCTGGCTCCGACCCGAGAGCTGGCCCAGCAGGTGCAGCAGGTGTCCTTTGAGTACGGCAAGACCTCCCGCATCAAGAGCACCTGCGTGTACGGAGGGGCGCCCAAGGGCCCACAGATACGAGACCTGGAGAGAGGTGAGGGGGCGGATATAACAAATGTAATATGCTTGTCATGTGCTCAAACAGATTGGTAGGCCTGGAGGGAACCAAACCTGGATCCTATACAGTACAGTAGCTCACAGCCTCATTATGCTGCATGAAGGAAAGGTTGAACTAATTAAAATACGAGGACAATTATTTTTAGACATGCCTGGGGTCAGAAATAATCCATTTTAAGGTAGTCTCAAACCACCACTCTGCTGCCAGATACGCAGTAGATATGGATGGATAACTTGAAGGGTTTCTTCTCCTGACTTATTTTTCCATAGAGTTCAATCGAAAGATTTGTCAGGAGAAACGACCCTTAAAGTGATCCATCCATATCTACTGCATATCTGGCAGCAGAGTGGTGGTTTGAGGCTCGTTTGATACCTCAGACCCTTGATGACTTACCGCCATTTTACCAATCATGTATTCCATACTGTTCCAGCATAATTTACAGCTAAATCTAGTCTCACCCCCCAATTCCCATAGAGATCCATTCAAATGCAGAGACGTTATAGGATTGCTTGTAAGAGTACCATAAAATAAGATATCAGGAGTTTTTTTGATGTTGTTGGGTCACAGACATCAGGAAGTCATGGCATGCAAAGCCAAAGAATATGTGACCAAATATTAAAAATTTAAAGGCACAGTCAACTTGGTGTATGTAAACTTCTGACCCACTGGAATTGTGATTTATATTGAATTAATAGTGATTTAATAGTGAATTAAAAGTGAAATAATCTGTCTAAGCAATTAAATCTAAAAAAATGTCTTGTGTCATGCACAAAGTAGATAACTGACTTACCAACACTATAGTTTGCTAACATGAAATATGTGGAGTGGTTAAAAATGAGTTTTAATGACTTCAACCTAAGTGTATATAAACCTTTGACCAAAACTGTATATGAAGAATTGTGGTTCTCTATAGCCCTGTGGAAGACTTTTGTTTCTATGCTGGTGTGATATGGGTGATGGTTTCTGCACTTGGTGTTTAGGGGTAAATTTGAGGGTTTATTTTGATGGTAACTTGGTAAAGAGCCCTTGAGGCTGCAGTGAGACATTTATCCAGACAGTTCTTCCCCCTTTGTCTCCCCTGTTGCAGGAGTGGAGGTCTGCATCGCGACCCCGGGGCGCCTCATAGACTTCCTGGAGGCGGGGAAGACCAACCTGCGCCGCTGCACCTACCTGGTGCTGGACGAGGCCGACCGCATGCTGGACATGGGCTTCGAGCCGCAGATCCGCAAGATCGTGGACCAGATTCGGGTGAGAGGGAACCACTGAGACATTCTACCTGACTTTACATTACATTTGTTTAACGGGCTCTTATGCAGAGCAGTTTAAAAAGGAAGCACCTTCAAATCAGTTAATAAAAGGAGCAGTACTACAGAATATGATATTAAAGTGATATAATTGCATTAAAGGATAGAAATGGATGTGAAATTAGTTTCTGCCATTAGTTCTGCCTGTGTTTTGGTGGTAGTGCAGACAATGCGTATTAATGAAACAGTTTCTCGAATCAGAAAGTACAGATCGCTGACTTTTCTAACCCCACTCACACACACACACAGCCTGACCGGCAGACGCTGATGTGGAGCGCCACCTGGCCCAAGGAGGTGCGGCAGCTGGCGGAGGACTTCCTGCGGGACTACGTGCAGATCAATGTGGGCGCCCTGGAGCTCAGCGCCAACCACAACATCCTACAGATCGTCGACGTCTGCATGGAGAGCGAGAAGGACAACAAGTGAGGCTCACTTTTTTTGATTTAGTTGTTCAAGCAATATGAGCAAAATGAGAGGACTGTGGAGTGGAAGGTAGAGAGCCTCTGAAGGAGGCCCGTGTTGATGCGTTTTGTGCCCTGCGCCTCTCCAGGCTGCTCCAGCTGATGGAGGAGATCATGGCGGAGAAGGAGAACAAGACCATCATCTTTGTGGAGACGAAGAAGCGATGTGATGAGCTGACCCGCCGCATGAGGAGAGATGGGTAAAGGAGAGGAAGACACACGCGCACACATACGCACACACATGCGCACACACATACGCAGATGCACACGCACACACAAGCAAGCACTGTGATGAGCTGATGTGCCATCATCTCATTGTTCTTTAATGAATTTGTTGTGGAGTCAGTTCTCAGGTCTGTTACAGCATGTATTGAAATCCAAATCTGAGAACACAACTGAGAATCCTCAGTAAGAGTGAGGAGTGCATAGTCTCCTGTTTAATCTTTCAGTTATGTAGTTTTTATGTACACTGCTCAAAAAAATAAGGGAACACTTAATCATCACAGTATAACACCAAGTCAATTAAACCAAACCAGTCATGCTGGATGATGTTGCAGGCAGCATAACGTTCACCACGGCGTCTCCAGACTCTTTCACGTCTGCCACATGTGCTCAGTGTGAACCTGCTCTCATCTGTGAAGAAAACGGGGCGCCAATGGTGAACCTGCCAATTCTGGTGTTCTCTGGCAAATGCCAATCGAGCTGCACGGTGCTGGGCTGTGAGCACAGGTCCCACTACAGGACGTCGGGCCCTCATGCCACCCTCATGGAGTCTGTTTCTGACAGTTTGGTCAGAAACATGCACACGAGTAGCTTGCTGGAGGTCATTTTGTAGGGCTCTGGCAGTGCTCCTCCTTTTCCTCCTCGCACAAAGGAGCATTACATTACATTACATTCATTTAGCAGACGCTTTTATCCAAAGCGACGTACAGTAAGTGCATACAGAAAGGTCATCGAAGTAACTACAGAACAGATAAGAAAGCACATTCTTCCCATACAGTAGCAGCTATCCCTAGTAATGAACACAATGCAGTTCACAGTGAACTGGGTAAATCAGCTCTAATACAATTCTATTCTAAACTTGAATACCTTGAATACACAGTTCAACAAGAACACATACCATGAGGTCCTAGATAAGTGTTAGTCCAGGTGGAGTCTGAAAAGGTGCGTTTTCAGGCCACGACGGAAAGTAGGCAGGGTTGGCATGGAACGTAGGGGAATGGGAAGTTCGTTCCACCACTGGGGAGCTAGGGTGGAAAAGCTCCGCAGTCGGGACGAGCGAGTGCCATTGACACGGAGGGGGGGAAGTACAAGTCGACCTGCAGTAGATTAGCGAAGTGGTCGAGCAGGAACATAGTTCTGGATCAAGTCCTGCAGGTAGACAGGGCCTGTCCTATTGGCTGCAGTGTAGGCCAGGGTCAGAACTTTGAACCTGATCCTGGCAGATACCGGTCCTGCCGCTGGGTTGTTGCCCTTCTACGGCACTGTCCAGCTCTCCTCGTGTAATGGCCCGTCTCCCGGTATCTCCTCCACGCTCTTGAGACTGTGCTGGGAGACACAGCAAACCTTCTTGTGACGGCACGTATGGATGTGCCATCCTGGAGGAGCTGGACTACCTGTGCAACCTGAATGGGCTGCAGGTACCGCCTCATGCTACCAGTAGTGACAAGGGCACTAGCTAAATAAATGCAAAACTAGAGAAAAATCAGTCAGGAAGGATAAGGAGAGAAATGGTCTGTGGCCACCACCTGCAAAACCATTTACTTTTTGGGGGTTCTCTTGCTGTTGCCTCTCCTGTCCATCTGTTGTCACTTTTCATTTCACAGATCGATATCCCAGAAGTTTAATTGACTTGGTGTTATACTGTGTTGATTAAGTGTTCCCTTAATTTTTTTGAGCAGTGTATTTATCCTCTTTCAGTTGATAGCCATGCTGGTTCATCATAAGGTCTCAGCTTTTTTTCCATAATGTGTAAAGTATAGTAAATATTAAGAAAATATTTTGATATCTTGCTTACAACAATGATATCTCTCCATCACATTAATTTAATTAACTATATTAATACAGTATTTATTTAGAAAAACTCCTGTTCTGGACTTGAAAATGTGTGGGTTATTCACCCATCCGTGCATAACTGCCTCGTGTTAAACATTTCCAGTTTGTCGTCATGACTCATTTTGTATCTTGTTAAACAAAATATTTAAAGGCTTGGAAATGATGCACCCGTTCTCCCCAGAGCTCTTCCTGTGATGAAGTGTCATTCGCCTGCTTTTCTTTTAGGCTGAATGACGTTCGGTGCTTATGGCTGCAGACTCTGCAGAATGAAGATGTACATCTCAGGCCTTTGTGTGTAAATCCTTTTTTGGTTTGTGCCAGCTCTCCTTAATTCCTCTTTAATTTCCCTTTAGCTGGCCTGCAATGTGTATCCATGGTGACAAGAGCCAGCCAGAGAGGGATTGGGTATTGACAGGTGAGGCCTAGTCTTTGGAATTCAGGGTAAATTCCTCACTGTTTCATAGTGACATAGTGACATGTGGCTTGTTTGATATTTTAGCTTGCTGAAAAGTTTTTAGTTTTGTATTATTTTTTTATTTGTTTTTGCAAAGTGCTTTTTATGACCTTTTGATGCTCTGGTAATTTGCGGTCACATTGCTCTTTTTCTTGTTCTCCCACTCTTTCACTTTCTTGTTTTTCTACCTTTCCTCTTATCTGTGCTCCTGACTCCAGAGTTCCGCGCTGGCAAAGCCCCAATTCTCATTGCTACTGATGTGGCATCCCGTGGTCTAGGTAGGTCTCCAATACCCCCATATGGTTTTTATACGCACGCATGCATGCACGCACGCACGCACGCACGCACAAACACACTCGTATACATGCATGCACATACACGCAAACACACACATACATGCGCACACACGCGCACACACACACACACACACATAAGAGGCTGTCTGTAATTCTCTATCACAGCACCTTCTACCCTCAGCTGTAGTTTTGAGTGTGACCACACAAATTTACGAAAGTTACTGCTTCATATTAACCTAAAGCAAAATAAATGCTGTATATTTCACTATGTGATTCAGGTAACTGCCCCCCCCTAACCCAGCTGGCCATTGGCCCTTTCATTCTAATGGTAATGTTAACAGCATGAATTGCCATTTTTGACCCAATTATGCATTGCTAAATATTACACCGTTAATATCTGTATCTGAGGCAAATCGGCTTGCTGACGTTAAGCTGTGGTGCAACTTTATTTGTTGGTCCAATTTTAGTTCTGCAAAAGAGAATGATGTATTGAAGTTTCATGTGCAAGACAGAAAATATTTTTTAATGTGGAATCTCAGGTTTGAAAACTGCCCAAGTTAATGCTCAACCAACAAAACAAAACTCAAAAACATTTGAACTAATTAGTCTGTTGTGTATGCATGCTTAGTATACTTTTGTCAGCCAAAGCTAAAGGCATCAATTTAAATAAGAGGAACGAGAGAGATGGGGAGAGGGGGGGTGGGGGGGGCGTGATACGGTCAAAATCTGATGATCCGTTTTTAACCAATTTTCTTTCTGTTTTTATTTTTTTTATTTTTTGTGTTTCTTTTGTTTGGTTTTTTATTTTTTATTTATTTACTTTTTTCCAAGTCTCTCTTCCGGCACTAGAAGCGCACAGGCCCACTGGAGCCTGCAGCCGGACCTAGGCATGACTAATCCAAGCCTGAGTTGAGGAGAGATACAGGGGAGAAGGCCTGATTTATCAATCCCAGACACAGCAATCTCTCCGAAACCACAAAACAAGGCCCTCAAATGAGGCCCTCCACCCGCTTCCAGGAAACACGCTGCCCGGGATTCCTGGGAGTCCAAATTTGAAACTGGGAGGAGGGGATGTGCTGAGAGGGCTAAGAGAGGGGGCATTCTTGGGGGGCCGGGGCCCTTTGAGTACCTCACCGCTTGCTGTGGTAAAGCATGACGACGTCAGTGCAGTTCTAGAGTGCTTCGTCTTATCCATATAGTCTTGTACTTTAGCAGAGCTCAGTAGAAATGCTCAGTTTACAGTTTAGCATAGCATGCTGAACATACAAGGGTTGTCCAAGGAAGAAGGGTGTTTGGTAGCTTTATTCCATTTTGAATTCATATTTTCCGTCAAATCTTCTTCATGCACTTGTTTGGGGGGAGAGCCCTGTGAAAAACAGGTTGGCTTTCAGAAAGGGAAGGGAAGGGATTCTGAAGGGTGTTGCTGTAGTAGCAATTTGAGCGTCATATTTAAAACATCACTTGGGTCATTTGGTCTAGTCAGACTGAAGAGGGAGGAGCTGTGTGCATTGACCCAGAGCCTTTGAGATGACTGTAGTCCATACTCGCTGCTGTAGGAATGTTTATAAATGGCAGGTGGCATATGTCACTGGTATTATAGGGCCACACTTATTGCAGTGTGAGAACAGAGTTGTTGGCAGATTGAGACCACAGCGCACTGAGGCTCCCTCACCCCTCCGATCTGCCCCCTCGCCCCTCTGATCTGCCCCGCCCCCCGGGGCCCCAAGCCTGTCCCCTCTGCTCTCTCCTGTGGAGGGCCGGCCTCTCCCTCTGCAAGCGTCATGTCTGGTCCTGGCTGGCAGGAGTCCTGGCCTGGTGGAGTCTCTCTCGCTCTCTCTCGTCATTTCCCAAAATCCATACTCCTCCTGTTGAAGGCAGGCTTTTTCTCAGACTGTCGCTCTGTCAGTAGCATCAACCCAACCCTCTGTCTTCTTTCTTTTTCTCCCTCCCACTTTTGCTCTCTAACATTCCTCCCTCCTTTCCTGTCTCAGTGTATCTGTCCCTTGTGGCCGATTATTCCTTTGTGTGCATCATGCCGAGACAACAACAACAACAGCCAAAAAACAAACAAAACAAAGCGACGCTCCCCACCCCCTCAAAAGACTGCTCTCCAGGGAGCTTTTTCAGCCTTGGGTTTTGTGACGCAGCTCACCCCCCCCCCCCCCCCCCCCCCTCCCCTCCCCCCCAAAGCCCCACTGTCTGTTTCTTGTTACTGCTGCTAAAGCGTGTCTAAGCTGGGCTCTCAGACATGCTGCCTTTCTGTGGGAAGGACCATCGCAAACTGCTGTGTGGGAAATGAGACATCCGCACCCTAAAAACAGAGACATCCTTTACTGACTGCAGTATCCCCCTCAATGTCGCGCTGTCCCCCGTAGAGGTGCTGTGGGAGTTGATGTAATGCCCTTTTTAACTGTTTTAATTCATTAGTGTCATTGTCCAAGGTAGGTGATACCGTTACTCAGTGCCCTTTAGGGCTCTATGTGCTTTTGTGAGGTCAGCAAAAGGACAGCTTTCTCAGCCAATCAAGGAGGGGGGAGGATTTAGTTATTTCCTGTTTATTGATGCCTGTTAGCAAAGCTGCAGGTTTGCTTTTAACAGAAATATGATCGTAGCTAAAGTAGAATAGAGGAAGTCATTTTCCAAACTATATATGAAAGTCTTAGTGTACCCCTCTTCTACTTTTATTAGTTACACACAAGGCAGCTTATAGCACAGTAATGATTAATTGCTGAGGTTTACTTCGTTCTTAGTTCATTTGTATACCGTAGCCTGGGTAGTGTGAACAGGTACTACATCCCCTGTTTTTCACCTCTGGTTCTCAAACCCTCTTACAGTAGCTTCCCTTTTACCACTGGGCATCCGACACCAGCAAGCTCTCCTCCAGGAAAACCGTAATGAGAAGAGTCTGTCCTTTGCTGGGGGGAAAAAGTCCTCAGACAGACGAGGAGAGCAAGTAAGAGCTTGGTGTTGGGTCCAGTCCGTGTCCTGCAACGCGGGGAGAGAGTGCTCTGCTCGGGTCCGGAGTTGTGGTTTTTTGTGTGGGGCAGGGAGGATCGAATTTTTTTCCGCCCCCTCCCTCCCCAGCCACTCCAAGTGACCCGGGACTGATCAGGGGGGGACAGAGGGAGCTAACCTTGTAAAACACCACTTAAACAGGGTAAGTACCTCAACCCCCCCTTCTCCACCACCTCTTCCCCACATTTCCATCTACTTCATTTAAAAACACCCAGGATTGAAATCCAGTGGATTTTGAGGAGTACTGTTGCAGGACAGTTGAGCGGTTGAGAATCAGTACTGTGTTCTTTATATTTGTCCCCCAAACCCAGTCTGTATGATGGATGCATTTTAATCGGCTCATTGCGGAGTAAATACCCGTCTTAATCTGTCAAAAACTACAGGAACCCTGTGATTTCTCAAGCGCAGCAATGTTGTCAGAGCCCCATCTGTAATGAGAAACAGACTTTTAAAAAATTATCTTCATCAGCTCCACAGACAACAAAGTCATTCCCTGTTTGCCCCACAGAGCCCCCAAATCCTTCAGAGGAAAAAAAACTATTTCCTTGAGAATTTGTCTTGGCAGTGCATGCACAAAAATATCCCCAACCTAAATTTTTTTCATTTGGAAACTCATATGTATTTAATATGTTGAACTCAAAAGTCCTTTTCACAAAACCGTATTTCAGGAACAGGTATAAAAATGGTTCTTGTGCCATACATTTTCACACTCAACCAGGATGTTCTTCGCTTGTCACTCACTGTTCCCTTGACTACCTTTTATCACTTGTGTGTTTGGTTGGGTTTTTAGGCCTTCAGGCAGACTCTTAATTGAATAGCAGTTTGGCAAGTATGACAGACATGTGGCTCTTAAGTTAGTTAGTGTAGGTCTTGCTGGAAGCCAGTGAACTTGGTGTCCTTTACATAGTCCTTACACTTTAGTGGAGCAAAACATTTCTATCAAAGGCTGTTGTGATCTCTTGTGTCAACTTGGTGGACTGGCTGAACCATGTTGTGTATACTGAAATTATGAGATTATACAAGTTAGCCAATATGATAATACACAACTTTTAACATGTCAAGTTAGCTATATTCATTTAATTTATTGTGTTTAAATACTACAAATTATGATTTAGTGGTAATTAGTATGTGAAAATGTGGATTTTAAACACAGCTTTCAGTGGACAGGTAAGTGCCTTTTTAAAGGTTAGATTTAGGATGGGTTTGTCAGCATATTCTGACTTTGAAAAACCTTTTTGAAAAAAGTGACAAAATGTTTGCAGCTCAGATACAAATGACCCCTCCTATTACAATGAGAGAGCAGTGTGCAAGTATGTAGCCGTAGCCTTACTCTGCGAGTAGTCTGTGCCAGAGTTTTTACTTGTTTCTCTCTTCTTCCCCCTTCATTGAAATAACATGCCACTCTATGCTTCCACTTACACATTCTCCCCACCCAAGACGTGGAGGATGTTAAGTTTGTCATCAACTACGACTACCCCAACTCCTCCGAGGACTACGTGCACAGGATCGGCCGCACGGCCCGCAGCACCAACAAGGGCACGGCCTACACTTTCTTCACCCCGGGAAACCTGCGGCAGGCCCGCGACCTGGTACGGGTTCTAGAGGAGGCCCGGCAGGCCATAAACCCCAAGCTGCTGCAGCTGGTGGACTCCAGCCGTGGAGGAGGAGGAGGGGGTGAGTGAATAGGCCTAACCTGTCGGCTTTCAAAGCCATGTTCCAGTGAGCTTTCATCAGGCCTGTAATGGGTGGAGCTACCATGTACCCTCAGTCACTCGTATGAACCAATCAAAATGTTGGTTCAGGTCTTGAGTTTTTGAAGTGCATGATGACTCCACGCATTTTTGGGTTCAAGGTCTCAATTGCTCATCACTGCTTTCAGCCTCATGACAAAGACAAAACTAATATTTTGTATCTTTTTTTTGTAGAAACGCTGTTAAGCCTGATACATACATACCCTGTAGTTCTGTTGCTCTTTCCCATCTTATTTTAATTGACTTGCAGACTTGAACCCCTTCTCTAGCACCACCTTTTTTTGAACACAAGCATGAAAATAAAGTGGTAACTGTTCTTGAACCTCTTTGACTACAGGAATAATCCTGGTCTCTTCTGTAAGGTAATGGTTAGGAGTTTGTTTTCCACAAGTTGAAATTAGCCTACTGTATGTATTACTGAAGCAAAATTTGTATTTCTCACCTAAAAGATTTTTATTTATTTTTTTGCCGGGATAAGGATTCAGCCTTTACAGTGATTTGTGTCGTCTGGGAATTTCCAGAACACAAAGAACGTATGGAATCGTCATTTTGATAGAGCCTGTTTTGTGTGGTTACAAAGTAAGGAACCGTTGTCGCTATAACATTGGAATCGTAAAATAGTTAATGGAGATAGAATCGTAACACTTTCAAACGGTGTTACCAGAAAGAAAAAAAAATAAAGAAAAAAAAACTGAATGTAAATAAAATAAAGCAATACGGGCCGGCCGGTGCGAGTTCAGAGGTTAAACTAAAGATATGAAGAAAGTGCTCTTTGGCCATCTCAGCCTGCACAGAAACACAATCTGCTCTCTGACACCTCCTGGTTGGTAACTCTCAGGCCATTTTTCTGTGTGTGCTGCAGGCTATGGAAAGGTTTCCTTTCTTTCCTCATCATCATCATCACCACCATTACTACAACTTGAGCCCCCATCTCTTTGTTTCCTTTAGGTGGCAGGTCCCGTTACCGCACCGGTGGCTCCAACGCCAGCAACCCCAACATGATGTACCAGGACGAGTGCGAGAGGCGCATGCGCCCTGCGGGCGGGGCCACCAAGGACAGCCGGGACGGGAGAGCTGGAGGGGGCGGGCGGGACGGGGACAGGTCCTCGTCCTCGTCCTCGTACAGGGACCGCAGCAACAGGGACAGCCGGAGCGGGGGTGGTTACGGGGCGGGGACAAACTCCACCCCGTCTTTCGGAGGAGGCATGGGAGAGCAGTATCAGAGCTACAGCGGGAGCGGGGGCAGCCAGTACAATTCGAGGGGAGGGCCCCAGGCCGTGGCCAGCGTGCCAGGGGGCAGCACCGGGGGGCAGGAGCAGTCAGTCCAGCAGCAGCAGGGGCAGTTCGGGAGCATGAGCGGCAGGCCTGGCCAGCCCCCCCCACCTCCAGGGGGTCCACAGCCCCTGATGGCGCAGCAGTTCAACCAGCCCCAGCCCCAGCCCATAATGGCCTTCATGGGACAGGGCCCCTACCAGTTTGCACCTCCACCTCCTCCCCCTCCCCCTCCCCCTCGAAAATAAAGGCAAGGGAATGAGAGGTGGGAGGTGGACTCTGTAATTAAAGCCACACTTTTTAGCCATTAAGTTGTAGATGTGCTACCCATTGTTTTCCAGGGTTTCATTAAGGTAGACATTTCCTGTTTGTTGGTCTTTTTTGGGGGACTGGGGAGCAAAGAGCTGAGCATGTTTGTTTAGGTTGATGAGGTTTTATTTTTTATGCTTAAAGAAGCTGTCCTAGGTTTTGGTTACTTTACATAGGTTTAGAAGTTTTCAGTTGGAGCTCTTTCTCAAGGCCACAACTTTTCCCTCACCTTGGTGTTGAAGGCATCGAAATAGCCACAACACTCGACATTAGCAGTCAGTGAAATAGTACGTAACGTCATGAGTCCAGCGCTCATTGGCAATTGATGAGTTTTGACTGATTTGTAGTGTTAAGGGCTTAGGATTTTGTCAGTATGTTGAACCGTTTAGATTGTTAATAAAGCGTTCAATTGGCTGACATTCAAATCGGACTGAAAGGGATGGAGGTTTTAGGGATGCATTGTAAGTAATAGCATTTTGTCATTTGGGAGTTGCTTTTCCACAGCAAATTGTGACAGTGCTTGGATTCAGCTGCGCTTTGACGGAATGAGACGTTAAATTGAAAATGTAAAACCAAATGTAAAAATCTTTAGCTTGTCATAAAAAGGTACAATTTGGCCAAAGAAGTGAATATTTCTGTAAATCAAATATCCACCCAGTGATTCACTTTTATTTTAGACCTGTTCTTCTCCAGTTCCTACCACACAGATTTCATGCAGTCAGTAGACAGTCGTGTCATCTGGCTCAATGTGATTCATGATATGAGGCATCTGTTCTTGTCATTTTAAACACCTTTGCTTTCAGATATGTGGTACCCTTATAGCCTTTCCCCATTTAAACTATTTTATTACTCTATGCTTTTTTTCCTCAGTAATATGTATACCTTTGTTATAGCTAATGTGTTTTACTTTTGCATTTGGGTCATGTAAGAGGTAGGCCTTCCACTTGTTATTCTTTCCATTTTCCTTCCGTGTGAGAGTGCATTGGGGAATCACACCAGTTTACTCCCTCTTACCTATACTTGGGGGGTGAGCACTTGTAACTGCCATACAGGTTTAAGTTCTTTCTGTTATGGGAACAGAGTTGGAAAATGTATCCAACGGATGATTGTTAATTGTGTATTTTAGCAAGTCTTTGGGGGAATAAACCCTGAATAGAACCCGTCAGTACAGGGGATGCTAGAATGAACAGTTGGATATTTCCCTGGTAATTTCTCCCATTTTTTCATTTGTGTAATTACAGCTGTGTTACTGCTTTTATTACACCCAGCATAGGCTTTGCTGTTCAAGCCAGCCTTACATACGCTAGTATGGGGAGGTGAGACCACGTAGTTGTAGTAATCAAATAAACTGGTGATTAATTCAGGCCCTCCTCCCCAAAATCCCTGAGGATTCTGAATTTGCAGCAATGAAAATTAATGACGTATAGTAGATGAGCTTTGTGTAGCAGTTTTCATGTTGACTTTTTATACTGTGAGTTTGTTGTTCAGGATTTGAATAAAGATTTGATCCGTTCTGATGAGTGTTTTTTGTTGTTTTTTTACAATTAACTAAAATGTGTCGATTCTGTTTCCCCATGTTTTTTTTAGATGTACAAACAGCAGTCTTCTTTTCACTCCCCTGTTCAGTGTCTGGTCCAGTACAACCGTAAAAAAAAATAAAAAAGCCATTGATAATGACCAATAACACTGGGTTCCTTGTTTCACATACAATAGACACACACTGACCATGCCTTAAACCCCAAGAGAAAGAATAACTTTATTTCCCCTTAAATACATATTTGCACTGCATGTTTGCCAATCCTCTCCACATTTGTTTTTGTTTTGGCGTATGTACATAATCACAACGCTGACAGTATTTACAGAGTCCGAGCTGGGGGCGGGATCTGTAACGCGGGGAGGCTGCAGTTCTCCGTGTGGGCGAGCCAGCTGGCCCGTGTCTAAACATGCTCATCAAATAACACTGGCTTCTCGCCTCTGCCCGCGTGTGCTGTAGAATAAATGTTTGTCTCCTCTGGCTACGAGGGTGGATTTCACACGCCAAACAGATGTTCTGAGCAGAAGGAAGGATTCCAAAGCGATGTGCAGAAAAGGCTAAATCTGACCGGGAACCAAACACCCACCCCAAGGAAAACAATAAATAAAACTTTTCTGTGACACAGTCGTGTACAAACAATATGTACTGCATGTAGCAGAATATACTTCCTCTTTCCTGACCAAAGGTGCCCATGACAGAACTATTCAAAAAAGAAACAGTACTTTAACTGGACCTTGACAAACTGCCATACTGAAAACTTGCAAACAGGATATAAATTTAATGACCAAAAAAATATATACAGAAAAAAATGGGTGTAACAAAATTTAGCATCAGAATAGGCACATACGGCAGATTAAACAAGACTTCAGTGTGGACAATTTGTGGATGAAGCACTGAATACATTTTCCATTGTGCATGACAACAGCAGTAGGTATCACGGAGTTCAGAGATGAGAGGGAGGTGCTGAATCGTTTGTGCAAAATAAAAGGGAGAAAGGTGGGTGGAGGCTTGGTTCAACACAACAGAAAGTAAAAGGGGAAGAAGGCAAAGGTCTGACGTGCATTTAGACAACTTGCTGAAGGCAAAATGGCTGAAACCGACAGGGAAAATGTTTTCTAATAACTTCATTATGTCATCAGACACCCAATCACCAGTTGTGCCAATTAGACCACACCACTGCTTCCTAAACCATAATCATGAAACATTAATTTGCCAAACTATCTGTCCTTCACTGATAATAAAAACAAAGACACCAAAACAATACTTTGTACTATACTAGTATAAATGACAGTATAGTATACAGTATACTCAGTTTCAATGTAAAAGGCCTGCCTTGCTCCCACAAGTCATTGAAATTGTTTTAATTTTCAATTTACAGTTCATTAAAAGACAGTATATACCAGGGAACAGAAGTGAAGGTGTTTGATTTTATAACTCAAAAACTATTGGAATTATAAAAAATAAAAAAATGCTGATTGAAACAGGTGGGTTGGTACAGAAGGGGAGAACGCAAGATGGGAAGTGGCAGGACGCGTAGGAAACGGCTGGTCATGTGACAGGAAGTTTGTCCATTTCACTAAAGTTTCCCCCAGGTCTCTGGAGGGGGGAACTGTTCTACATCACCGGACTCATCATGGGCTTCTTCACCCAAAGTGAAGGTAAGCTTGTATCGCAACCGCATCTTTTCCTAGGAGATGGGACGGAACACATAATTGATCAGGTCCGAGTCAATTCTAGCTTTAATTTGAAAATGTGTACTGGCATAGAGAAATCTATGCTTTTACTAAATAACTGGTGTCGTTCAGTGACCAGTATTGCCGTTAACAGTACAGATTCAGACTGACTAGGACGTAGTAAAGAAAGACATGAATAGAGAAAGGTGTTGATGTGTGTGACTGTCTACAACTGCAGTGGAAAATACAAATTAATGTAATGTAATTAACCCACTTGTAAGCATATGGGATAGAACAATAACCCTGATGTAGTGATGAAAATATGTAGGATGGAGTTGCTGTACCAGAGTGTATACCCACGCGAACTACCATGTGTGTGTTGGTGTGCGCACATATGCGCGCGTGTGTGTGCATGGGTGCATCTGTGCGTGAGACTGCGTACACTACCTTGTGGGGGTTGGCCAGCAGCAGGACCTGAGTGATAGCAGCGGGCGGGAGGATGGGGTTGAAGGCTGGGAGTTCTGTCCCTGATGGGGGCTGCAGCTTCACCTTCATCACCTGTAGCAGGAGAGAGAGAGCAACCAATCAGAGAAACCTGACTCTCCCACAGAATATACAGCAACCAATCAGAGAAACCTGACTCTCCCACAGAATATACAGCAACCAATCAGAAAAACCTGACTCTTCCACAGAATGTACAGCAACCAATCAGAGAAACCTTACTCTTCCACAGAATGTACAGCAACCAATGAGAGAAACCTGACCCTTACTCTTCCACAGAATGTACAGCAACCAATCAGAAAAACCTTACTCTTCCACAGAATGTACAGCAACAATCAGAGAAACCTGACTCTCCAACACAATGTACAGCAACCAATCAGAGAAACCTTACTCCTCCACAGAATGTACAGCAAACAATCAGAGATTCCTTTCAAGGCCAGTAGTACTGCTGCTTTTGTTTTTTTTAATGACAAAATGTTTCTAACACGTTTGTACTGTATTTCCGCACCCCACACAGAGCAGCACTCTTCTAAGATACTCACCCTGTATTGAGCACTAAAACCCACCCTGCCCTGGTGAGACTCATGTGAATGTGTCCCACCACTGCATACTCCCTGTAGGCTAATGACACAGCCCAGGCTTAAACCTGCAATGTCTAAGCCAGGGATACTCAAATTTAGCCCTCACGGCCAGTAGCACTGCTGCTTTTCTTTTCTACATGATAGTTACTTGATTAATTAATGCCACTGACTGGCCAGAGATTTAACTCATCTGGTGTCCCGGGTTTAAATCAGTCCTGATTTGAGGGGAAGAATGAAAACCAACAGTATTATTGGCCTTGAATGCCTGACTTGAGTATACCTGCTGTAAATATAGAGCCCAGTTTGCAATCGGCAGGGGCGTCTTTACCCACAGAGCCACTGGGGGGCGCTGTATTTGAGGATGTATACACCGGTCATGGAAGGAGGGGAAAGAGAAAGAAAAGGGAGTGTGTTACCTTGGGAACGGCTGCCTGAAAGCGGATGTTGGTGACGGCGATGGGGGCGGAGGAGAGCATGGAGATGACCACTACCAGCACGTCGGGACGAGAGGGGGGGCAGTCCCGCGCAAAGTGGAACAGCACCCGCAAACTGTGCTTGTCGAACACCGTGACCGGCAGCAGGCTACCTGAGAGGAGGGAGGGAGAAAGCGAGGGACAGAGACAGAGAGGGGGAAGGAGAGAGAGCGAGGGACAGAGACAGAGAGGGAAAGAGGGACAGAGACAGAGAGAGAGGGAGAGGGAGACGCTCATTCCCTGCACGAGAGTTCCATCCACTGCAAAGGATCCATTAACAGTAGAAACTCACATTCAGCCAAGGCCAAACCCCACACACTTACTTGGCTTGATGGACTCTAGTGGCACAGTCACATCGGTCAGAGTGATTTCTGTGGGAGCAGGGGACAGCCCCAGCGAGGGGGCCCCCAGGCTGGGCTGGGGGTTTAGGAGAGGCCCCGGAGGCTCGGCGGAGAAGGCCGTGATGGGGATCGGACTCGGGCTGGGATTGGGGTTGGATTTGTGCTGGAGGTCCCTCAGGGTGGGCTTGGATTGAGGCTCCTGTTTGGACCTGACAGGATAATAAGCAGGTGTTTGAATAACGTGCGCTGCTGGTCTATACTTTAAATGTACATGTTTAGTAGTGAAGCAGTCACTTCCAACAGGTATGACCATCACAACCTGTTGACCCCCGAGCAGCTTACATTTACACCTCATGAGCCGACTCACCAGTACACTCCACCGTCACTGTCACAGTAAGGTCACACAGGTACATTGTTAAATCATGTGGTCTGAATGCAGAGCGGTGGCAGGCATGTGCAGTTGTATAGTACATATGGGTACACGGAATATCAGCGGCTGAGCGATTACCATTTGACCTGCAGACTTTCTGGGGGCAGGGACTGCTGTAGCAGCGTTTTCCCCAGTAGGTCCAGATCCTCCAAGGCCTTGTTGCCGGGCGAGGCGCCGCTGGGCAGAGCCTGCAGGAGCGCGGTCACCGCGGGCTTCAGCACCGCTGCCGATATGTCCGTATCCATACTCTCAGAGGACTGGCACAGGCACGTAAAAAAATAAATAAATACAGAACACGAGACTCGTGTGTGAATTTAACGTAAGAGTCAGGGGTCACATAACCTATAATTTGCCATGTTATTCAGCGGGCTTCCAAGTACACACACGCACAGCTCAGACACCATTTCCACAATACTGGACACGCTCGAGCGCTAGTCTCCTCTTCTCCGTGATTACATGTCTAACCCTACCTGCAGCCTGAAACCTCAGTAATAACTCAATGGGGAAAAATGCTGACTGGACCCAAAAACTGGATCTTTGTTTTTTTTTTTTCTGTGGAAAAACTGCTCCCGTGGACAGACTGCATTTATACCTTCAGCAAAAACATATCTACAGCATGACTTAAGAGACCTGGTTCTGCAGAAAAATAATCTGTTTGTGAGTCAGGATTCATTTTTTTCCATTAACTCGACAGTGTTGGAGCTGCGGATAACACCCAGGAGAGGTGGTAGACTTAGTTATGCAGCTGACCGAAGGCGCGAGATCCACACCCTCAACCGTGACTGTACACATGCCACACCCCAACAATATACAACATACAGTCAAAGGACCCCCATAGGCCCTGTGCATTTGTGTGCATGTCTTTACATTCCTTTACTTCCACTTAACAGAGACATTATACATGCTTATACATATACAACGGGGGAAATAAGTATTGGACACGTCAACAATTTTATTATCAAACATATTTCCAATGTAGCTATTCACATGAGATTTTGACCAGACATTGGTATTAACTCAATACAACTACACAGCTAAAGAAATTGTAACGTTCCAATTCTTTAAAAAAGTTATGTGCAATAAAGTGAAATGACACAGGAAAAAAGTATTGAACACGCTAAATTAAATGTGGTAGAAAAGCCATATTTTTTATATTTGGTTGCATATCCTTTGCATGCCATGACTTTATGATGTCTGTGACCCAACAACATCAAAAGGCTCTTGATATCTTATTTGCTGGTACTCTTACAAGCGATATTATAACAGCTCTGCATTTGAATGGATCTCTATGGGAATCTACTGTATTTCTGGCAGCAGAGTGATTAAAGGCTTGTTTAATACATCAGACCCTTGATGACTTAGAGCCACTTTGCCAACCATGTGTTCTATATTGTTCCAGTGTAATTTACAGCTAAATCTTGTCTCACCCACCAATTCCCATAGAGATCCATTCAAATGCAGAGCTGTTATAGTATCGCTTGTAAGAGTTTCAGCAAATAAGATATCAAGAGCCTTTTGATGTTGTTGGGTCACAGACATCATAAAGTCATGGCATGCAAGGGATATGCAACCAAATATAAAAAATATGGCTTTTCTACCACATTTAATTTAGCGTGTTCAATACTTTTTTCCTGTGTCATTTCACTTTATTGCACATAACTTTTTTAAAGAATTGGAACGTTACAATTTCTTTAGCTGTGTAGTTGTATTGAGTTAATACCAATGTCTGGTCAAAATCTCATGTGAATAGCTACATTGGAAATATGTTTGATAATAAAATTGTTGACGTGTCCAATACTTATTTCCCCCATTGTACATGGTGATTTGCATGTGGAAAAGTAAGTGAATTAAAGATTTATACAAGCAGCAGTTTCTACAGAAAAGTACTCTTACAGTAAATAACAATGCAACAAGATGCCCAAGAGTCAATTACACTGTTAGTATAATCAACTGTCCCGACGAATATAAAACTACCTTGTCAACATATTTGGTATTAAATTAAGTGCTAGGCTTGTGCTAGGAAAGAGGGCCAGGGTTGAGGGGGCTTAGATACCCTTTCTCACCTGAAAGGCGTTCCAGGCAGAACTGTCTACAGACTGGGGGGCTGAGTTGGAGTTGGGGGTGACCTCATTGAGACCTGAGAGAGAGATTAAGGGAGAGATTTGGTGGTTTGTGTGTGTGGTGTGTGTGTGGTGTGTGTGTGTGTGTGTGTATATGTCTGTCTCCTCACCTAGTGACATGAGTTCATCATCCAGAAGGCTGATCCCCACCTCCTGGGAGGTACCGTGTGGACTGTGCCCCTGAGAGGAGAATTCTGGGATTGAGGGTACATCCAGGGGCGAAGTGTCCAATCCCGTCAGGTCTAGAAGAGCAGTGCTGCTTCCTAAACAGAGAGAAGCCAGATGTGTCACCTGCTGCTTTGGACTGCTCCGGTCATTTATTCACCAGACATCAGAACCCATGTGGCCATCGGTCCTGTCTCACCTGTGAGCTTGGGCATGGCAGCGCTGTCCCCGTTCACCTCCTCTCCCTTCACCTGCTGCCTGTACAGGTTAATGACCTGCGTCAGGCTGTCATTGGCCTGCAGGATCTCCGCTGCCAGGAGACACAGAGGCACAGTAATGAGCTCACGCTTGCTTAGTCACAATACTGGTCACACACACACACTGAGTAAAACTGGGTCGGACCGGAGAGCAAATGGCAGCTTATTCTCACCCAGGGCCTCGTCATTGTCCTCGGTGTCACTGGCTAGTCTGAAAAGTGTTGGTCTCATCTTCTCACAGCGCTGGTACAGGTCCTGGACGGACACACGGACACACGGACACACACACACGATTACCGATTACAAAAACCTACCTTTAAAAAATCCTGTATCAACTCTCAGTGCCATACTACTGCACAATCTATCTGTTCTCGCATGAAGCCTGTTATTAGTCAAAATATTAAATAATTCTGAATAAGACATAATACATTTGGACTATAACAACATTTCAAATACAGTCATTCAGAATACAAGTGGGATATTCATGACTTAATTGTGTGCGTTTCTGATTTACGACACTGTCAGTGTTCCAGGCATATATTACGGTAATTGTAAAACCTCATCTCTCTCCAAACAATCTTATATTATGTCTCTCAAACCATTTATACACACATTTCTGATTATTGGAAGTTGTAGCATTACATGGGGGGATTTTGAAAAAGTATTATCCTGTGTAAACATCTTCCAGACTTTAATATCGACATGTATTTGCTCAAGTAAACAGAAGCTATGAATGCAACGATACACATTGTGTATGTGTGTGAACAGCATATTGAAAATTGCAATTATAAGCATTGAGAATTTGCTGTTGTAGTGTGCACTCTGCATGAGTGTGCACTGGCACACTCTCTCAGTGCAGCACTGGTGCATGCACCCAGCAGCACACCTTAATGAGATCCTCGTTGCTCTGGGAGCAGCTCTCCTTGCTGTAGTCTACCAGCAGCTGTGTCAGCAGGCTCACGCTCTCCTTCACTTCCTGTATGGCGTTGACTCGCTTCGATACCTTCTCCGTGCGCTTCTGATCCTAAGGCAGGTCAGAGCGGGGAGACATGCCATTCAAGTGAATGCCAGTCACATTGAGTGAGACTTCTCACTGTCACAGAGAACCTATAGACATTGTGTAGTCACATTGTATCTTATTCTCTCAGTATAAGACTACCTTCTGGAATGCTGTACATGTATTACAAAATGATAAGGGTCGAGAACACTGCACAAGAGTGATGAAGCAGGAGGTGGAAGTTTGTGAAGGATGAGGAGTGTAGTACGGGGGTTCTCTTATAAAATGTAGTACGGGGATGAGGAGTGTAGTACGGGGGTTCTCTTATAAAATGTAGTATGGGGATGAGGAGTGTAGTACAGGGGTTCTCTTATAAAATGTAGTACGGGGATGAGGAGTGTAGTACGGGGGTTCTCTTATAAAATGTAGTACGGGGATGAGGAGTGTAGTACGGGGGTTCTCTTATAAAATGTAGTACGGGGATGAGGAGTGTAGCACGGGGGTTCTCTTATAAAATGTAGTACGAGGATGAGGAGTGTAGTACGGGGGTTGTCATTTTATCTTATAAAATGGGCGTGCACGCATGCACGCACACAGTACAGATTACCTCCTGCACCATCTCCTTGATGAGCTTGTTGGCCGCTCTCAGATCTTCAGGGTGAGTGCTGTTCAACAGGCGTGAGAGCATCTACAGGAACGGACCATGCACAGTAGATAGAGGGAGAGGGAATAAAACAGTCACACGTTATCTAATGTCTCAAAGCAAATCCATCCAAAACACATCAAACATCCTCCCCTTCACTCCCCTATACCTTCGACTTCTCTTCATCCTCAAAAATAGTGTTTTTGGGTCTCGGGGGTGGTGGTGGGAGGGAGCTGTCATCAGGGAGGACCGGGTCATGTTTGACAATGCCTGAAACATAAAAAAATAAATGCTATCACAAACTATATTTTTAACTAACCCGAATGCTAGCATTATTGCTGGATTACTTCAATTTCTTATTTCCATCATCATTGCCATCATCCAAATGCTGAAATGGTCCACCATTGTGTGTCCCACTGATTCTGGCCCGCTGGCAGTCCCAGTCCATATAATTCACATTAAAAAAGAACTCACCCTGTTTCTTTAGCATCTGGTAGGCGTCAACGATCTTGGTCTCATCTGGCAACCTTAAAGTCCAGCTGTACATCACCTCCAGCACCTTCTTCTTCACCTGTTCTGGGGCTCGAGAGCCCAGGTACTGAGAGAGAGAGAGGGGAGGAGAGGTTGTGGCATGACATTAACCAGAGTGGCTTGTGGATTCTAAAAACCACCAGCCATTTTCAACAATTCACCTGCCACATAACCTTTTACAATATAACACAACCTGGTTGGTTACCTGCCAAAGTGGCTGCTCGAGTAGCAAATCTTACCAGCCACAATCAAACTTTTACCAGCATTTGGCTGGTGTCGGGTGTTAATTTCATACCCTGGCTGGGATACAGAGGAACTGGGGCACTTGCAGTCACCCATGCAATGACTGTGCAATGACTGGAACAAGCACACAAACACCCTCACAGACATATTTTCGCAGTTATTATTGCTAAAAAAAAAAAAAAAAATGTACAGACCTTTCTGTTCCCAAACATTTACACTTATTTATGTAGCACACAGAGCATCTAACAGATTAATGCATACAGTAAGGTTACATAAACATAAATAAATACACAGAAAATGCAGCCAGACCGTCTACACACACACACACACACACAGAAGTGGTGAGAAGCCCATCCTGTACACACACTAATTTAACAGCTGCGACTATCAGACAGGTCAGTACCTTAGGAGACACCACTTTGATGAGTTCGTTGAGAAAGCGAAACTTGCCCACTTCACTGTGGAACCTCTTCCCACAGTTCTTCATGCAGGTCTCCAACAACTAGTGCAACACATGACACTGTTAGCGCGACGTGCCACAGACTCCACAATGACATGTAACAGTATACCGTGCGTGACAACATAGTGACAACTTTGAACCTGCACTAGTATAGAAACATGCGCTTATCACCTTCCATCTATGTACAGCAAGCTTGCGGATGTTTAAGTAATTCTAACTATGATTTCCTCTGTGTTCGTATAATATGAATGCAGGGCTGTCATTACTACTGCTTCATGGACCCTCTCATATCATTCGCAAAACATGTAAGCACATAGCACTTCAATCCTAATCTAACCAGAGACCTGGACCTGTACGAATCCCCCCTGTGAAGTACTAATGTTGCCTGTACGAATCCCCCCTGTGAAGCACTAATGTTGCCTGTACGAATCCCCCCTGTGAAGCACTAATGTTGCCTGTACGAATCCCCCCTGTGAAGCACTAATGTTGCCTGTACGAATCCCCCCTGTGAAGCACTAACGTTGCCTGTACCAATCCCCCCTGTGAAGCACTAACGTTGCCTGTACGAATCCCCCCTGTGAAGCACTAACGTTGCCTGTACCAATCCCCCCTGTGAAGCACTAATGTTGCCTGTACGAATCCCCCCTGTGAAGCACTAATGTTGCCTGTACGAATCCCCCCTGTGAAGCACTAATGTTGCCTGTACGAATCCCCCCTGTGAAGCACTAATGCTGCCTGTACGAATCCCCCCTGTGAAGCACTAATGTTGCCTGTACGAATCCCCCCTGTGAAGCACTAATGCTGCCTGTACGAATCCCCCCTGTGAAGCACTAATGTTGCCTGTACGAATCCCCCCTGTGAAGCACGAATGTTGCCTGTACGAATCCCTAGTGAAGCACTACTTGTCCGACCCTTCGGCAGCGTGCTTTGCTTCAGTAAAACATCCAGCTGTATAGATGGGTAGTATGTAAAAGGTAAGTGTCCCTGGGCATCTGAAAAGCTTTTAATCTCCTGTGTTCTCCCCCCTCACCGTTAGAGCCTGCATTGCCTCCCACTCCTGCGGCGACTGGATCTTGTGGGCCAAGAGCCTGGTGGCCAACTGAGGGCTTTAATGACAACAAAACAACAACGTGAGAGACCCGCTTATCCGCATTCTGAGGCAGAAGCGCTCTTAGGAAACGAGACGATACCGAAAGCACGCAAATAGCAAGAGATCGTAATCATCGCTACGGTGCACGCGGCTTATTCAGATTCTAGCTGTATGCTGTAAACAAGTCCTTCATACACCTAGATTTGTTTTTGAAAGCAAAGGCTTTGTTCTTGTTTCAGGGACATACAGGTGGATAAGACACTGGTGTAAATAACTGACAAACTTGATGACAAAGCCATAGTGTCACAGGTCAACCCACTGAGGACCCCCTCCTGCGTCCCCACTCTCCTCACCCCTCCAGTTCATTGTTGAGCTGATCACAGAAGGCTTGGATGCTGTCCCAGTCTGTGTCTTTGTTTAGAGGGTTAGTAGCTTTGTCTGTAGAGACAGACAAACAGGCATTAAGATTATACATAATCCTACGCGTACTATAACAGTTGTACTATAGGTATTGCAATAACCATGTCAACAAAACGTTCAACACACAATATATGGCAGTGACAAAATAGTGTACATAACAATGTACAAAAAAAAACATCTGGAGAGAATACATACGTTTACCGTTTATTCAGCTGGAGTAATCTATGAGATATTTTATGTAACCCCTAGCTGGTGAAGTGGTTTAGCCACTTAAGTGTTAAACCCTATACTAGCTTGTCAATACCTTTCAGATTATAATCTAAATTCCAATACACGTACTAGCTAGCTTTAGCTAGCTGTTGTAATTGTGTACAATACTGGGGTGTTACTGTCCTAAAATGGGTGAGCAGCTAACGCTGTTACAACCAGGAGTGGAAACTTAGCATGGGCAGACCTGATCATGATTAGGGCACTGCGAAATACCCAAATAAATACATGTTAGCCAACGTTACAATAGCAGCTAAAACACAACCTGGAAAGGTAAAACTGACGTTTGTATGCAAATCCAATGTCCACACGGAGCAAGAAAGCCCCATAACTCGTATATCCATATTGCCATTTTGATGCCCTTAACTCATCATAGGATACATGGCAACCATTGCGACAGTATCGATTGTAGACGAAGCTAAAAACGCGATAACACGGACATAGACGAAACCATTTCTAAAATCGGGTTCCTGAAGCAGAGGGGGGTTGGAGATCAAGATGCCATGTCTGCAGTTATTTAAATGATGGCGTTATGGGATGTTCGCACTGAGTTAGAGGCTATAGCTAACTTTGATATACAAATGTGATCTAAAGTTCATATACGCGATCCCCAATTACGCCGTTTTATTTAGCCAGTTAGCTACCTAGCTTGTTGGTAGGTTTAACTGTTACAAGTGACTCCTCCCCAATTTCCATACTGACACATCGACTAGCTAACGTTAGCTTCAATTTGCACCTGCCACAACCAAGAACCACACTAATAATCATCTGTAAATACTTGCATATCCCATCAGTTTTTGAAGCTATCTTACGTTAAGCCAGCATGACAAGACACAATTCTTTGTTCTAACATTGTGAGGTATGTTTTGTTACAGAGCTTCCCTGTACATTGTACTTTTCGAACATTTTCCCTGAGGTTGCCAACTAATTCGAATTGCGACCCCCGTACTACACTCCTCATCCTTCACAAACTTCCACCTCCTGCTTCATCTCTCTCTTGTGCAGTGTTCTCAACCCTATTTTGTATCAGTGGAGGTTCAATAACTCCGCATGACTCACTGATGCGAGACTCCAAGCTTTCCTCCTCTGGCGGCGCCGCCATCTTTCCGGGGGATTCCTCTGGTATTGCTGCGCAAGTCTCGCGATGCATAGGCCTGAAGTTCTCGCGCGGTCCAGTCATAAGTCTTTTGACGTCTGACTCATAAGCTGTAAATACGACAACCTGTTCTCTGCAAGAAAAAATGGGTCCTATTCATGCATTCAGGTGCAGTACACGGCCCTTAAACCATTTGTCCGACTGTAAAGACTTAATCAGCACTTTTCTGTAAATAGACCACTTATTGGTTTGGAATGCACTATTAGTAGCCTGGTGTTAATATAACTCACGTCGTTTTAAATAACTGTGAAAATAATAAAAGGATATGAGTAATGTCACTATCCGATGTTAATTCAGTTAAGCTTCCTAACTGTTATCAGTAGGTAACCCTGCTGGACAAGGGCACTTCCAAGAAATTAAATAGTACTATTCTAAATTGGAAACTGGTTCAGTGAATTGAGATCACAGTATTATGGCTCTGTGTTATGTTTCAGCCAATGTATGCATTTTCTTTGTCAACTGAATATTGATTTACACATTACCGGTGCCTTACTAGTATATGCTTTAATAGTAATTTAATTTAAAAGCTTTTAAAAATAATTGTTTAGAGAACATTCATTGTTGTTTTTGTATGGGTGTACTCATTTTTCAAGATAGATTCTGGCAAAATCTTAACTAAGTTCTAACTTTGTTTCAATAGTTAATGCTGGTAATTTGCAGGGAAATACAGTGCCCTCCACAATTATTGGCACCCCTGGTAAAGATGAGTAAAAAGGGTCATAAAAAATTAACCATTTGGTGAATTAGCTTAATCTCACACTGAAAAAATGAGAAAAATCCAATCTTTAATTGAAGTATATTTATTCTGAGGAAAAAAATATCCCTCATCAAGAAATAATTATTTTTAACAAAACCATGTGTGCCACAATTATTGGCACCCCTAGAAATTCTTATGAACAAAATGTAATTTAAGCATTTTTTCCCATTTATATTTTACTTTTTAAAGTTGATCAGAGTGTTTAGGAACTTTCAAGCAGTAATCCATGACATCCTGTTTCACTGGGGTATAAATATGAGGTGACACAGAGGCCATATTCCCTTATTCATACATCAACATGGGAAAGATAAGATAACACAAAAATCAAATGAGGGAAAAGTGTGTTGAGCTTCATAAGTCAGGGAATGGCTATAAAAAATAGCTGCTCACATGAAAATGCCCATATTTACCATTAGGGCAATACTTACAAAGTTCAAAGCAACTGGAACTGTTATAAACTTGCCTGATAAAGGACCCAAGTTTATTTTGCCCCCATGCACAGTGAGGAGGATGGTAAGAGAGGCAAAAAAAATCCCCAAGGATCACTGTTGGAGAATTACAGAGGAAAGTAACATCTTGGGGTCATCAAGTGTCCAAAACTACAATTAGTTATCACCTCTATGCCAACAAATTGTTTGGAAGGCATGCCAGAAAAAATGCCTTTTCTGTCATTCACCACAAACGTAAGTGCCTGGAGTTTGCAAAATGCTACTGGAACTTTGACTGGAATCGTTTTCTATGGTCAGATGAAACGAAAATTGAACTTTTCGGCTACCAACACTCAAGGTGGGTTTGGCATAAAAAAGAAGGATGGCTATATCGAAAATAACCTGATCCCCACTGTTAAGTATGGTGGAGGTTCTGTGATGTTGTGGGGCTGTTTTTCCACCAAAGGCCCTGGGAACCTTGTTAGGGTACATGGCATCATGAACTCCATGAAATACCACAAAATGTTTATTTATTCTTTGCTCTGTATTCTCCAACCTTATTAGATGCTATGGGAGAAGACTCAGTGCTGTTTTATTGGCAAAGGGAGGTTGTACAAAGTATTAAATGCAGGGGTGCCAATAATTGTGGCACATGTGGTTTTGATGAGGGATTTTTTTTTCTCAGAATAAATTTACTTCAATTAAAGGTTGGATTTTTCTAATTTTGTTAGTGTGAGATTAAGCTAATTCACCAAACGGTGAATTTTTTATAACCCTTTTTACTCATCTTTACCAGGGGTGCCAATAATTGTGGAGGGTACTGTATAACCTGAAAACACTCTTGATTTCCCTAGTTATGTATTTGAGTAATTATACATAATTCACTACCACTTACATTGACGTAAGAAATATATAAAAGTCCAAAGCTTTAAAAAAAAGTGACATTGAAAGCATTAATTTTGCTTTCTGCTCAAGTAGGAATGCTTACTTGTTTATGAGTGTGCATAAACATCAAGCATGCTTTGGAGAGCAGTGAGTGAGAAAAAGGAATGTTGTAGATTGGGACGATGGTCCTCCTCTGCGGAAATCACTTTAACACAGTAAATCTAATTTGTTTTTTGAATTTCCCGCAACTTTGCCATTGGCCTTCTTAAAAAAGTCATTATTCTAAATCCTCTTCTAAAATTCTAGTTCTTGCGGGGTAAGCATTCATATTCTTGCTAGATTTCAGAAGAGGTTTTTGCAGGTAAAATAGATTTTCTTTAACCAGAGATCATTGTGAGCCTACACTTGTTACTGCTGGATGGTGTTATTCAGAAACATGGTGTAGTTCTATTGCTATACAAATGATAAGCTTGTACTATATACAGTATATCAATTAAAGACAATTAACTTTCTATATACTGTATCTGCTAGAGCAGTGGTAGCTTTGAATAATCTGGGAGTTTCTTGTCCTCTTGTTTCTGTTGGTTGATTTGTGCCTTTGGTTTGAGGGATACTTGAGTCTCCTGTTCTATAGCTGAGTGGCATCAGTAAAACTTTTAGGATCATGGCTCTCCAGGACCATCAGTGGACACCACAAGACCGCCCCTTCAAGCCTACATGTTATTCAATGGCAGCTATTCAGTTAATGATATATTCACTCCTTCCTATGCTTTAGCAGGGTAAATATTGAGATTTTCTTCAGAAAAACTTTCATGGTAATGCAGATTCAGTGCTAGAAAGCAATCAGATAACTATGTATCTGTAGATACCCTTATCCAAGATGACTTCCAGAGTTTACATATAATTTATCATATTTTGATATTTCTAAACCTTCTCTGCTTAAGAAATGTTTTCAAGCGTCGTGTCAGGACCTAGCTTACAACATACAAGCACCATCTTCACAAAGCCTCATAGCGAGCGAGTGCTTTCCCTTCAGTGCTAATACTACTCTATTTGGAGATTATGCAAACATAAGTAATCCATCTTTCCTCAATTCTACTCGTCACTACCCCATCAGTGCAGTCCACAGGCTTGTTTGTTCCACCTTTACTTCACATACCTGTCATAAACACGGGCCGTTTTATTATTTGAACAAGGCACGAGATCAAGAGGACTGTAATATAAGACCCCATGAAGAGTCAACATATGACTAAAAACTAACATTTTGTAGTAGCATCTTCACGGTACACAACAAAGCCTCAAAATGTTTAACTTCTCCCTCCTTCTTTTAAAACAGCAACTGATTTCTCTCTTTCTCTACGCGACCCTAAATGACCGAAAGGCAGGCATAGAAAAGAAGAGGTGGTCATGGTTTGAGCACCCTCCCTTATTTAGTTGATAGGCCAAGCAACATATTCTGGCACAAGACTGAATAGCCTACCAACCAGTCCCTCTAGGGAAATACCGCAGCCAAAGGACAGGCTCACTATTCCCGCAACTTTTTGTCCCTGGCCTGGAACTATAGCCATTGCAGAGTAGCCTGATCAAAGGCACGTTCTTATATCGTTGCCGAAGTCGCAAGATGTTTTTGTATCAAGTTATCAAATAGTATTCACAGACCGTTTATGATCTATCGTGCTATAGTACTAAATAGCTGAAATTTGAATAAAATAAACAAATTATCTTCAGATGCACACGGATCCTACAACCTCTGTTAACAATAGCAACTTTTCTGGAGCAATGTGGCAACTTTATGCTTCGAAGAGTTGGCAAGACTAGGATAAACGAATCTGTGGTGTAACGTTAGTTCGATGATGCACACAATCACGCCCTATTTGAGTATCTTATTCTCGGCATTGTCAGAGAAACTTCTCCCACATTTGAGTTATTATGCGAAGATGATTATTCTTGGGGAAAACACAGCATTATAAATTAATTAAAATACTTTTTAAATATTGTAACAAAACTAAGTTAGATCTGTAACGTTAGTGCGCGAGAATCTTACACTCTTGCGGAATCTAGCTAACTAGCAACGTCTCCATTGTAACGTTAAGTTGTTTCGTTTTTTAAAAATATGAACACATTATAGGCTACTGTATTAATCTAGCTCAATACTGGGGGCAGTTATACGCAAATTCTAAACGCGGACGTAGGCTCCATAATGACACATTAGTGAACATCAAGGCTTAAATGCAAAGTTGTTAGCTGGCTCGCTACAACCAGCACTGCAGTATCGCTAACGTTAGCTAGCCTGGCTACGTCGACCCCATGGGCGGAGGGGACACTGGCTGGTTCAGTGCATAATGTTTGAGTGCGAGTCGAGACCCGCTTCAGATGTGATTTGCGAGCTGGCTTCCTACTTCGACTAAAAACATCAACCTGGCATGGTTTTTTTGGTCATGTTTTTTTTTTTTTAACGTTAACCTAATTTCGAATAGCAATGAAACGCAAAAGTACACACTCCGCGACTGAAGAAACTTTTACTGACGAAGTAGCAAGCTGTCCTTCAGACATGCTAGCCAGCTAATCTTTAGATACAAGACTGGTCGCTATCGGGTGTTACCTAACAGCTAGCGGGTTAAATATATGCTGTGCACGAAGAGCTAGCTTGCTAGCTATCTAAGCGAGTTATGAAGATCATATTTTAAGAACAGGAAACTTTGCTGGCAGACATTTTATTCAATGAGGTTATGGACATAGCAAAGTTATATAGATAACGTTAGATTAAGTTAAACCAACGAATTATTTTTGAACGATGGGGTCGTTGAAGGCTTTACAAGAATGGTGTCGGATACAGTGCGAGAACTATACCGGTGTGGAAATAAGGAACATGTCGGCGTCATTCAGAGATGGTTTGGCTTTTTGTGCCATAATCCACAGCCACAGACCGGAATTGATGTAAGTAACGTAACGTTTGTGCTTCTCTAACGTAATTATTATAAGTGAACTTTTAAAAAGCTTAAGCCACTTTTTGTTCCCCCCAGTTTTAAGGCTGGTCAGGCCGCCTGTCCACGGGGTTGTATTTGAATTGTTCGCTGAACAGGGGCAAGGCAGCCGGAGTAGAAATATTGACATTCCCCTGGCCTGGGTGATCCAAGTGGCATGTTTCTGTTTTGTGTTGGTTCTATACTTTCATTAACTGGATTGTTAGCCAAGGTTTTATCCAGTGTACGATGCTCAGACATGTAGGCTAACTTGGCTAGCTAGGTTCCCAACCAGCTCATACATGCTCGACATTAACGTTGAAAGGTCTGGGAAGGGCACGTTACATGTAACGTTAGTCTAGTGAGTTATTGATATGAACAAATCATTATCACGACCAATCATTTTATTTCTGCAGTGACGATGAATATTGTGAAAAGGTTAGTTGCAAATTAACTATTTTAGTAGCTGTACGGTTTTAAAATGGACAAATCTTCAATTCTGTGTTGCTTGATATTATACACAAATGGTCTGTCAGGTGGAAGTGTCCCCAAAATTGCAATTTGGGGATCATTATATCCCCATTTTTGGTGTCAAACCGCATAGCTTACTATGTAACTGTATCCATTCAACTTGATACTAATTATCTGCACTTTGTAACAATGTCAAAAGACAATAGGGTGGCAGTTGCATCATTAGCTGTTTGGTTTCAATGTCTTCATGGAATTGCACACGTATCTCGTAGCCTTATCTGTGTAGTCAATTTGGACTGATCAAGGTCACCACCCTTGGTCATTTTGAGGTACAAAACACTTATTTCAAACACAGAAACGTTAACGTATTTGATATTTGGTTGCAGAAAGACAAAACTGGTAGACAGTAGGAGAATGGCCTAATTCTTGGATGACTTTGACTCAGTGATGAGTGCACCTAATATTGTTGCCATCTTAAAAAAGAAGGATCGTCATCTCATAGAATACTGATGCCTCTGCATGTATATAGGCAGGGTGTATCTCGCCACTCCTGTCACGTCCGTTTGTAGTATGTGGACAAAGGAGAAGTGTTTGACAGCTTTACTTCAGTGTGTATTGTCAGTGCACTTGCATGTGCATTTGAGATGCAGTGGGCCCTGCCAATAAAGGCTTATTGCCGGAGGAACATTTGCACCTGCTTTGAACGTTTGCTTTGTTGAAGGCACATAGCTTAACGTAATTAACATAAATCCACCTTGTGTGTGTGTGCGTGTGCGTGTGCGTGTGCGTGTACGTGCACGCGCACGCGCACGCATGTCCCAGAAGCACTGTGTGACTGGTTTGGTGAAAGGTAAGAGGAATTTAATGAAGGCTCTCTTATTGTTTTTCTGTGCCCTGCCCAGAGGCCCCGAGACCCACTGCCCCTGCTGTACAGTCTCACACACACGCACACGCGCACACGCACACACACACACACACACACACACACACACAGTAGATCTGGAGCCAGTGTGTTGTGTCTGATGCGTAATGACAGTTCTGGCCACCGCTGTAAAAACACGCCCCTCGCCCTGTATACACAGCCCACTCTCCCTACACATCAGGAGGGCTGTTGCTACACCTTAGTTTGCTGCATTTGGCATGAGCTCTCCTAGAATGGCAAACAGTAAGGCAGGAGATTACAAATCTCTCAGCTAGGGGAATATTACTAATCACAGGAACACATAAAATACTCCGACTCATTTTATACAACACTTGTGTCTCAGCAAAAAAAAAAAAAAAAAAAAAAAAAAAAAATCCCCTTACTGAAACCAGGACCTCCTGTCTTGCATGAACATTGAGATCTGTGGTCCAGTGATGTCGGTCCAGTGAGAATGCATTGTAACGTGCCTGCAGGTAGGAGAGTTAGCCTGTCAGTGTGTCACCGTCCCATGACTTTCAGTAGGTGTGAGTCAGTGTTTGAGAGAGTGTCTGTTCTCTGTGCCATTAGAGCCTCTGTGTGTGTGTGTGTGTGTGTGTGTGTGTGTGAGTGTGTGTGTGTGTGAGAGAGAGAGAGATAGAGCGAGCCACAGTGTATCTTGAGTTCCAGCCAAGCGTGTCTCAGCACTGCAGTGATTTAGCCCTCAACCGCATCCAGATAGACAGTCAGTCACTCTAATCTGCATCTGGGGCCTGCATCTGTCACTTTGGATTTGTGTCTTAATTCTGGCCCAAGTGCAGGGCACAGCATGCACACTGGCACACAGAAAAGAGCCCTCACCCTCACAGTGACACATCCACTTACAGAGTTCCACCTTTCTGACTTCTGCTGGTGTGTGGGGATCACCTTTGCTACCCAGGTACAGTTTAGGTCATGAGTTTCCCTTTGCCCTTTGACTGCGTCGTCAGTTGTTTTTGTGTTGGGCCCCAGATAAACAGACCGGTGTTGCTCTCTTGCTCTCTGTCTCTCTGCCCCCCCTCCCTCTCCCTCCCTGCCCCCCCCCCTCCCTCTCCCTCCCTGCCCCCCCCCCCTCCCTCTCCCTCTCCCTCTCTGCCCCCCCCCCCCCCTCTCCCTCTCTCCCCCCCCCCCCCCCCCCCCCTCTCCCTCTCTCCCTCTCTCTCTGGGTTCTTCATCCTTCGGTCTGTGCTGTGGGCAGCCTTGTTAAACCGCAGTGTGGCGTTCTCTGTCTCGGATTCCGACCTTCAGCAGAAGCCCCCTGCGCCCCACTATGCACTGCCAGCGCTGTTCCGCTGGGCCAGCTCGTGTGGCCCATGAGCACGCTCGGTGACTTGCACTGTAAAAATGAACACGCTAGCAGGCCCGCGGAGTCATGTGGGATCGTCAGCATTAGCTCGCGTTCCCGGCCGTGATTGCCCCCAGTCTGTCAGTGAGCCCGCTGGGTGGAAAACAAGGTAGCTAGTTTCAGCGGCTTGAGTCAGCCCAGGTTCTGGCGGCTGCACTGCTGTTGCGGGCTCAGCCCCCGCAGCGCGCAGCGCTACATGTCTGCTGCGCTACTTTGAGCGCATTTATAGGCATGCGAGTTAGATTAGCACAACAGAGCTTTGTTTGTGTCGCTTCGCTGGCGTAGTTTCTGTAACTGAAGTGGAGTAACGGTCAGTTCTGTTCCCACCAACCTTTCATTTTCACACAAAGATTTCTGTGCTTTTACACTGACTTTTATACCGACTGCTTACAGAACTGTAACGTTGAGTGTGAGCTGCTTCGGTGCATTAATCACTGAACCGATAAAGACAGAAAACCTTGTGTCCCCATCTTCTGGCCTTTATGAATACGAAAGAATTGAGTAAGAGTATGTCAGAATAATTACAAGTACATTTTCATAGCTAATTCTGAGTGCTGGGGCTTCTTTCTTGCCAGAAACAGATTTGCTAATTATACATGGCATATTTATTCACACATCTTTATAACTTGAGTGCTATAGTGAATGCAGTAACATTGAGTTGGTAAAAGGAATCTTGAGATGTGTTTTTATTGTAATATATCAGTATACACTGTTTTTTAACTAATCTCTTTTATCTTCATCCAGAGACTTCGATTCCCTCTCCAAAGACAATGTCTATGAAAACAACCGTCTGGTGAGTGCCATATCATTTCAGGTCATAATTACTCATTTGGTTAATAATAGGTGGTATACAGGTAACAATTAGGCCTAGTTGTACACTTGTAATTACTTAATGGCTGTAAGTGCTATGTTAGACAAAGCTGAAATGAAGAATTTCAGCGTAGTGAGGGAAAAACGGTGGTGTACATGTTGATGTCATGTAACGTCTGGTTCCCACACCTTAACCACAGGTGTCTGTGAAGGTAAAACCAAAGCATCAACACAACCTTGGATAGATAAGGTATAACTTTGAGTAATGTGTAGCAGGAGTGAGTGAGGGGGAGCAGCTACTGAAATCTGTTAACCCTAAGTGAATTAAGCACATGATACTCTCTGACTGTATCCTGCCTTATCAGTTTAGCATGACGGCTAATGTTTTGAGTGTGACAATTCAGTGAGGTTGGGGGTGTGTTGTTAGGGGTACAGAGGGTGTATGCTTGCACCTGTGTGTGTGTGGATGAGTGAGTGTTTATGTCTGTACATATGTGTGAGAGAGAGCGAGAGGGAGAGCGAGAGAGAGAGAGACAGAGAGAGAGACACAGACAGACAGTGTGTGTGATAGTTTTTGAGTGTGTGTAAGAGAGAGACAGGGTGTGTGTAAGATAGTGTGTGTGTGTGTGTGTGTGTGTGTGTGTAAGAGAGAGGGTGTCTGTGTGTGTGTGTGTGTGTGTGTAAGAGAGAGTGAGTGTGTAAAGCATATGCCTGTTTTCTGGTTCCCTCTGGAGGCTGATACGGAGGAGGAGTGCAGAGTGGAAAGAGAGATTGATTTGGACAAAATGCAGCAGGATAGTTTAGATAAGACTGAGGCAAACTGGACCATGAGGATGGCTGAACTAGTGTTTGTGCTTAAATATAGACATTATTTGTGCAAGCTTGCATCCTTTTTGAATTTGTTACAGTGAATATTCACCCAGGGTCTGTATGAGTTTTGTAGAAATGAGTATCAGTTTGTATAGTGTCATTATCAACATATGTAGTGTTTCTGTTCATGAAAAACCAGTAGTTAGATTTAGTTTTTTACTGAATTATTTTCAGCAGTGGCAGCAGCTAGCCAATTTCTCACACCTTGCTCAACTAGAACTAAAACATCCAATGCAAAGCACAAAAGGTATTACCCCCGTACAGCAAATATCACCACCATAATTTGTTTCATACAATATACATTAAGCAATATTTCCACCATTGCTTATGAAATGAAGTCAATGCTGAGCTCTGAATAAGCCGATATGTGAATATTACAGTTTGTCTGCCTGTAGGACTTATTAAAATTCAAGGCTTACATGGAATTTGTACACAAATATTTTTGTAGACTGTTAGCCATTTCCCTAGACCACAGTATAATATTTTAAATAGTATTATTTGCATATTCAGGTTAAAAGTTTGTTCATTGCATGCCAACAGTGTGGAATAATATTGAAGGAACTGGAGTTAAAGTTAGTGATAAAATATTGTTGTTAAGGAACTGGGCTTGTGAATTAGAGGTAGCAGATTCAAATAAAAGGTGCCATTGTACCCTTCAGCAAGGTACAGAACCTGGATTGCACCTAAAAATATAGCCAAAATATTGCTTGTGTACCACTTTTAATGATGATTAAAAGGGGTAATTGCTTGACCCCCGGTATTGATGCTTGCAGCTTTCTGGAGAACCTCTCATTCAATCAACTTCACAGTCGACACTTCAGTTCTTTGGGTCCTGAGCAATACACCTATAGCGAATTTCAACTTCATACAGTGCCCGGTTGTCGAGCAAAGCGAAATACAGACACGCAGGATTTCTTCCTTTATAGTTAGATAAGAGCTGTTACATAATGTCAAATTCTGATCAGTATTCACAACTTGATTCTACAGTCCAATTATATTAGTTGTTATGTACTTGTTAAAAACACTTTAATTGAACTAAGACAACAATAGCATTTCCATAATGCATGCACGCAATAACCATAACGATAACAATCCAGGCTGTGTTTGTCTCTTTCTGTCACTAGCTAATCCTCGCTCGAGCGCCTTCTTCTCTGGAGAGCCTGTGTCTCTCACATCCAATATAAAGAGAGGCAGGGAAAGAACAATGAGTTTTTCATTGTTTTCAAGCACTTTTTCCCCCCATACTTTTCTCCCAATTTGGAACAACCAATCGTATTCACAGACACGCCCCCCCCTCAGACAGACATGCACACGCTCTCCTCTGAATCGTGGGCTGCCAGCCAGTGAGGATTACACTTCATACTCATCTTGTGGCCCCTGATAAAGCAGAGGAGTGGCTCACTGCAGTGAGCCAGAGAAGCCCTGGTGGCTGGTCGCCTCCCTCCCTGGGCAAGGCTTTACAGGGCTGCTGGCTAAAGCCTTTAGGGTTCATTCTTAGCATTACTGCTTCCTTCCTTCCTTTTATCCCGGGCATAGATCAGCTGACCTTTCCCCAGACTTCCTGTCAAGCTGCTTCTTACTGAAGTTGAGCTTTGCTGCCTTTAGAAGTTGAACCTCGTGGCGCATGGGTTGTTTAACTGAATTTGTGTCTTGTGACTCTCTGTGTCCCCCCCTCTCCCCCCCCTTCTCAGGCCTTTGAGACGGCAGAGTCAGAGCTGGGGATCCCGGCCCTGCTGGACGCTGAAGACATGGTGTCCATGAGAGTGCCTGACCGTCTGAGCATCATCACCTATGTCTCCCAGTACTATAACTACTTCACCAACAAGTCCCACGGTACGGACACAGGGACCCAAACGCGCGCTCGACAGACACCATCAGCGTCTGTGCTCTGCCCGTGGGCTCTCTCCCTGTATAATGTAACATGTTTGGCAGACGCTCTTATCCAGGGCACAGTGTGTACGTGTTAATGATGCAGACTCCAGTCAGCCCTCTCATATCCAGTGTTTATCCTTCCCGTGCAGCCAACCCTCCCCGCATGAAGAGGCAGAGTGGTACAGACCCTACAGAACCTGCAGTGAAGAGACCCGTTGCCCTTGACGATGAGAGAGCGGGGGAGGCCATGGTATGAGGGGGAGGGGGGTGACTATAATTACTGTATGCATGTTTGCATGCTATATATATATATATGTGTGTGTGTGTGTGTGTGTGTGTGTGTGTGTGTGTGTGTGTGTGTGTGTGTGTGTGTGTGGGGGGGGGGGGGGGGGGGTGGTATGTGTGTTACATATATATTGTTGCATTGAGAAGGAAAAATCCACCCTTGTCTTATAATAAAGAAGCAGTCCAGTCCAGTCCAATCAGGAAAATACTGACACCAGATCCAATTATAAGGGTCTATATTTCTGCAGAGAGAGCATGCATGCTGACGGTCAACACCATACTAAAAAAAAAAAAAAAATTATTTACAGTGATCCTTTATACCTTCTGAGAGGGACTGTACAATTGTGTTTGTGCCAGTATCAAGGTGAACCAGCTCATTAGCTAGAAATGTTAATCTTTCAGCTGCACACTCCCTTTTTGCTATTTTCGCTCAAGGCCTGTAGGAGTTGAGGATAGGCTCCGGCCTGTGATATATTGACACTTGGCTCACACGATTGCCCAGCCAGCCCTTGTTGAATGGAAAATAACAGGCAAAGTTGAATAGGGCAGAATACATAATTTTATAATAATAAATATGGATAAAAACATGTTAACCCTTCAATTATTAGACCCTTTATAAAAAAACCTTTATAAATGATATTAGACATATCAAAATGTATACTTATCTGTACATACTGTAGTTGACGATGATCATCATTGCTGGAACAATAAGTAAGTTGTTACTGTCGGTGTTGAACCTGGCTATTCCCGTTGTGCTCTGTTTCTTAGTAACACAGGTCGGACAGGTTTTGTTTGGATAGATTGACATGGTATAGTGTAGGGTCCTCCTGCAAAGGTGTTGGCATGCTGTAGTGTGGCCCAGTATTGTAATCCTGCCTCGGCATGTACTGTCATGTAGACTGGTTTCTTCTTGAAAGAGTTTGGTCTGGCAGCGGCGCTGTTATTGGATGTCGCTGTCATTCACAGGCTCATCTGTGGAAGCATAGATATAAAAGAATGCCGAGCAAAGTAGACTCGGCTGTTGTTTAGGGCTGCTGTTGGCGTACGTATTATGGTAAGAGTGCATTAGCCGTAGGATAGACTCTCACAGACAGTGACCTGGGCTGCATTCGGATCTGAATTTTATGCTCTCTATTGCGTTCCTGTACTTCCCTTCCCTTGCTTCAAGGGGGAATCTCCAAAATGCCAGGATGAAATGCGGCAGCCACACCAAGTGGGATTCGGTTCCAATTTAAGAAACGGGAGGGAGTAATTATATTCCCTCGCTCCCTCGTTTATGCTCTCTTCCACCTAGGGTATAAAATGCAAGCTTCCAGCAAGAAGGGAATCCCACAATGCAATGTTCCACACGGATCACGTTTCAACTCTATGGAGTAGCACTTCCTATATCGGTTGGGAGGGCCGTTCAGTTCCATTTTGGTTTGTTTCTCATCTATGCTCCCTTACAGAGCACCTGTTAAGTTCAGTTGTTTCAGGTCGCAAATTTAGTCACAAAACTCGAGGGAAGAGAGTAAGGGAAGGGAATGTGTTAAATGGATCTGAGTGCAGCCCCGCTCCTGTCGGAGCCAAATACAGTTTAATGGAATTAGCTGAAGTGTGGTGCACTGTTGGCAGTGCTGACAGGCTTTTATATTCAGTGCATCAGAAACGGAGAGGTAGTGAGGTGTGTTGTGCATGCGCCAACAAAGCCAGCTTGTACATCCTGTCTCTCCCCTCTCCCACACGCCCCCAACCCCTCTTCCTGCCTCTTTTCCTTACTCAGACGGAAACCCGCACCTCTCCCTCTTCCTCTCTTTCGTCTTTGATCTCCCCCCTTCTTTCCGAACCTGTGCCTAGACAGTAGAATGTGGGGATGGGAGGGGGGGTCGAGGGTCAAGTCAGTTAGGTCAGTATTACTAGTTTTCTAACGTTCTCACCATGTTCATTCCTGCCATGGCATTGTATGCTGCATCGTAATGTATCCCCCTTAACATCTATCACTTACACCAAGCAATACTTCCACTCATATTAAGCTTTTCTTCATATTTACCATTTCATCAATCCAGTGACATTTACTGAATAAATTCATGTATAGAATGTGACAGACTTGTATTAACCAATCAGTAAGTCCACTAAGAGTCTCATTTTTCTTTCTCCATTTGTCTCCATCCTCCCCCGCCTGTCCGCCCTCGCTTTGGTTGGCTAGCAGGTCGCTCCTGCTCCTGCCCAGACGGGCGCAGACGACCAATCGAAACGCAGCACCCTGAGCAGCACCTGCGCAGCCTGCCAGAAGCACGTCCACCTGGTTCAGAGGTTCCTGGTCGACGGCAAACTCTACCACCGCAACTGCTTCAGGTAACACACGCTGCTCTTATGTTCCAGAAAAGCCCCGGGGGTCTTTAGATGCCTCTGTTCTTTCCACTACCTTAGAGAAGGGCAGATTGAAGTGTGCACTACAGTTCGTAAGGGTCCACCACGTTTCTGCCCTAAACGGTTTCTCACAAGAAGTACCGTTCGGCTTTGGGCTGTGCAAACTGGGAAGTTAGCTATGAGAGTGATTTAAAAATGTGTTCATGCTACTAGCCTGTAGGCAGTCATTATTCATGTTTTGTGGTTTGTTACTGTTACTGAAGATGGCCAAATCAGTTTTTCCCCTTAAAAATATCAGATTCACAAAATCCTTGATTTATGCAGTGTAGAAAAGCAGCAATCATTTACCATCCGGTTATGACATAATTGCAGAACTTCTGTTGTTCCAGTAATAACATTTACAGTTGGAATATAGTCAGATTGTTTTATTGGCCGTTTATAGGCTGCTTACGCGATGTTGATTATGGGGCCTGAGTCTCTTTCTGCTCTTGTCTCACAGGTGCAGGGAGTGCTGTAGCACCCTCTTACCTGGCTCTTACAAAGCAGGAAGTGAGGCGGGCTCCCTTGTCTGCACCCATCACTTTGCCAAGTCCTTCTCAGCCAATCTAAATGGCCGACCGGACCTCAGCAGACTGACTGGACCTACGGTGGTGAAAGGGGGCTGGCCCACTCCGCCTGAGACTCCGCCCACCGTGAAGGCTCAGGAGAAGATGACTCCTCTGCAGGAATTGGTCATTGACGAAGGCTCCATATCTGATTTGCCGGGGAAACCAGACATAGCGGACGAGGGGGAGGGGGAGGGGGAGGGGGAGGGGGAGAGCGTGAGCGTGAGCGTGAGCCAAGAGACGGAGGAGGCGGAGAGAGAAAGTGATCAAAGTACAGAGAGAGAGGAGAAAGAGAGAGGTGCGGACGGAGGCCAAGAAACGGAGGAGAAACCGCAGTCCTCCTCGCCTCCCAATCCCTTTGACGACAGCGACGAAGAGCAGGAGAAAGAAAAGCAGAAATCGGAGGAGGGTGCAGCCAATGGCGGCCTGCCTTCCACGCCAGTTAGTCATTTGGGAGGCCCTGGCCGGCCAGTGCCTGCCCCCCGACGGATGTTTGACCCCTCTCCTCCTCCCCGCCCAGTGCCGAGGGCCCGCCCCCCCAAAGTGACGGACAGCTGTGCATTCAATGGTGAGTCAGAAAGGCCACATTTCACAACTTTGGTCTCGTTTCCTCATTCCCCTCAAATGTAAACCTCTGAGACTGCTCAGCAGGTCGTGGAAAGAGGACTGCAACTACGATACTGATTTCAGTTTCTGTTTTTCTCTCATTCTCCGCATTTCTTCTCTTTCGTACAGGTGATCCAGGTGATGTGAAGAGAACCCCTCCCAAACCCAGAGAGAGGTCCCATTCTCCAGGGAGGTAAGAATCATCAGCTTTGACTGGAACAGAGTGGAAATTCAGCTGTGTCACAGTAACGCTTCCCTGCTCCGAGCAGGAGTCACCTGACTCACTCGTGTCCTCTGTGCAGTGTGTGCGCCTATGTGTCAGTGAGAGGGGTGGGTAGTACTGTGCTGTACATGTCATTATTTACCTTTCTTTGTTTGTGTTTTGTATTTCTGTGTGTGTGTGTGTGTGTGTGTGTGCGCGTGTGTGTGTGTGTGTCTGTGTATGTGTGTTTGCGGGTCGTCCCGCTCCCCTGTGTGTCTCCTCATCTTTCTCAGCTCCAGCCTGTCCAGTGAAACTCCCAAACCCAAAGATCCGCCCTGGTTGGCTCTTGTCCATCCAGAGCCCAGGAGAAAACCGGCCCCGGCCCCGCCCCCTCCCGCTGGCATGGCAACTCCGCCGCGGTCTGGGTCAGTACCGTCCCTTACGGGCGAGGGGTCCAGGCCGGCCACCCCTCCGCAGCCCGCCAATCCTTTCGAGGATGACGAGGAGGAGGCAGAGGAGGAGGTGGAGTCGGCCGGAAGTTTGGTCCCGCCCTCAGTAGGGATCAGCCACCCTTGGTATGGAATCACTCAGCCAGCTGATGCAGCCAGTGCAGACAGCCCCGCCCACACACCCGGCTCTGTCGGCACAGCGAGCCCCTCACATTCGGCCAGTGGGGGCAGCCCGCAGAGTAAGAAAAGGCCCGCCCCCCGGGTCCCGCGGGCCTCTCCCACAGGTCAGTGTCACTTCATCAGCCCATTGTGGCGTTTCTGTCTTTTCATTAGATTGTGTTTGTTCTCTTTGTGCTTGTCTGATGCTTGTGGATAATCAGCGTCCTGCATAGTAATGCTTTAGCAGCTGGAGTTACCGTTTGGTAGTGAAAGTGTTTGTGCTGATTTGTCTTCTCTTTCTCCCCCATCGCTTTTCCGCACGCTGTGTTTCCACTCCTCCTCTTATCTCTCTCTCTTATTCGCTGATCTGTCTCTCCAGCGCCTCCTCACTCCCAGCCCTCCTCTACCTCTCCCTCCCCAGCTCCCAGCACAGAGTCTCTCTCCTCCTCCTCCGACCACAGCTCCTCCAAGCCTCCACTGGGAGGCAGGCTCCCTGATCAGGAGCACCCTTTCACCAAGAGCGTCTCCGAGCCGTCAATCAGCGAGCCCTCAGACTCCTCGACCAATCGCGAGCCTCGCGCGTCCCCCGGCCTCTCCCTTCCGCCCCCGCCTGCCAACACCAGTTCGGCTCCCGCCACCCCGCAGACCAATCGCAGCGCTGGGTTGAAAGCCGCTCGCCCACCGCCTCCCAGACCCCCGTCCACCCCCAGCCCCCTGGCAAAAACTGGGGGTCCTACCCCACCACCACCCCCTTCGTCTCACGCCAAGGTAGGGGAACACGTTTGTGCTGTGATCGGCGGTGCTACAGGTCAATAAGCGTAACATACAGTCAAAGTGAAGTGTTTCTCTGTAGGGTAGTTATACGTAAGTGCAGTGTGATATTATTGTTGTCATTGATATCAATAAGATAGAGAAAACACACAATAAGTGACAATGTGCAGGGCATTGGATGAAGTAGACCGGAAACTAAAATGATGTCTGCACACTCTTGTTAACTCCAAAGCTGTATTTATTAATAACGGGCCAAAGCTTTGGAATGGCCGTGCCTTCATTACATGTTTTCCATTTTCTCTGACAGAACTTAATAAACATAGTTTTGGAGTGAACAGTTGTAGTTGTTCCTATGGAGGCATTGTAAGTGTGGTAGTTAAATATGGAAAGGTGAAGGATGCCGTTTTAGTCGGTTAGATGGGAAAAGCATGGCATGGTATCAGGTTGACATTGAAGTGTTTCATATCTGAGCTGGTATTATTACCACACTGTAGGACAGTGGTATTGCTATAAGATATAGTTTAACAATGCTGTGAAAGAGAACAGTTAAACTAGTTACAGCCAGGGCTATGGGTCATTGTCATGGTACAGAAAGATGAGTCCTGTGTTTTGATAGGAGCGATACCATAGACGGCTTAAAGTAAAAAGAAGGAAGTGTGTTGTATAAACATTACAAAAGAGAGAGAAGCTGGGTTGAGATGAATGTTAATTTGTTAATGATATTGAACATAAACAGGAAGCAGCGGCACTACAGCAGACAGTCTATTCTCACTCCATGTCTCTCTCTTTCCTGTGCTAGCGGACCTGTAAAGAGAACCCCTTCAACCGGAAAGCCTCCCCGTCTTTCACCCCCCCGGCCTCCAGGCCTCCCAAGGGCCCCCGGCCCGCCCGACCTCCAGCCCCTGGACACGGTTTCCCCCTCATAAAGAGGAAGGTGAGACCGGCCTGTTCCTCCCAAACCGCTCAGCCGCTCCCTCATTGGTTGCTAGCGAAGCCTCTGGAGGGCGATCGAGGCTTTTGGCGCTGCTGGCCCGTTAATGGAAGGGGAAGTGGTGCAGTCTGACACGCAGCCGTGCCGCTCTCTCCTCAGGTTCAGTCAGACCAGTACATCCCCGTGGAGGACATCCATGTGGAGATGGGCGAGCTGGAGAGACAGCTGAACGAGCTGGAACAGAGGGGAGTGGAGCTGGAGAGCCGGCTCAGAGACTGCCAGAACGGTGAGGGTGTGGCCAGTAAGGGGCTTATGAGGCTTGTTCATAAGCATCTTCCCATTTGTTCTTTTGGTGTTTATGGAGTGAATATGGAGGTGCAGTCACATTGATGCGTGAAGTGTATTTTGAGCCGAATAGCTGTGCTGCCCTCTTTTAGATGAAGAGGAGGAGGCCATGCTGGTGGACTGGTTCACTCTGATCCATGACAAACACATGCTGGTGCGCAGGGAGGCAGAGCTGGTCTACACGTGAGTACACTGGCTACCCAAAAAACTACAACCCCTGTACAGTATAGAGCTGAACAAAGCTGGTCTACGGCTGAGGACCTTGATGTTTTACACTTAATAGTGTATAATGTATATGTGATGGCAGAATCATTCATATTGTGTCTAGAGGCGTACAGCTGTGTGTTTGCTGTTTCAGGGCCAAGCAACAGAACCTGGAGGAGAGGCAAGCAGATGTGGAGTATGAACTGAGATGCCTCCTCAACAAGCCAGGTGAGTGAACACAGTCTGTCATACTGTCTTATGGCACAGCGCTGCGCGCAACATGACCGTCAGGATGACCGCAGCATGTGACCGCCCCCCCCCCCCCCTCCCAGAGAAAGAGTGGAGCGAGGAGGACCGGACCAGGGAACAGGAGCTGATGGCCGAGCTAGTGACCATTATTGAACAGAGGAACCACATCATAAACAGCATGGACCAGGACAGGCAGAGGTAAGCACTCGCCATTACCTGTAACCAGTAATGCATTAAGTCAATCACAGAGCAACTCCTCTTTCATCTGTAATGTTGATGATGATTATTGATGGCAGTTACAGCATTAAAATTATGATTATTTTAATGCTGTAACTGCCGCTGATAGTATATATGGGAACACTGAGGGAATAACGCGGACGGAGGGTTATTGGAGATTGTAGCTGTACGCTGTGAGCTGTAATTTGGATTCTTCATCTCTCAGGGAGGAAGAGGAAGACAAGGTGTTGGAGGCTATGCTCAAGAAGAAGGGTGAGGATACTACTGCATTCCTCCTTTCCCTTCGTTTTTCTTCTTCTGATCTGTCTTTCTCCTTTTCCACACATCGTCACTGGCTCTCTCCCAGTCTTACTGTCTGTCACCATGCTTCCACTGTCTCCTGTTTATCTCCCCACCATTAAACGCTAATTTCCATTTAAAAATGCACTTTATTACTTTTATTAGGCTATATTGATTACCTGTGTCTCTCTCTCTCCCGCGTCCTCCATGTCTCTCTCCCCCTCTCTCTCTCCCTCTCCCCCCCTCTCTCTCTCTCTCTCTCTCTTTCTCTCCACACAGATTTCCACAAGGAGGCAGACGGAGAACAGAAGAAGAAAGGGGGGAAGTTCAAACCCATGAAGGTGCTAAAAATGTTGAGCCAAAAGGGCGAGGGGAGCAAAAACAAAAGCCCCCGCAAGGACAAAAGCCCCCGCAAGGACAAGACCTGAGAGAGAGAAAGAGAGCGAGAACAGGTGGGGGACGGATGACGGGGGTGTGCTCTCTGTGAGAGAGGGTGACAGAAAGGGGAGGGGCAGGTCTGTCACGGCACGTCACATTATTACCGAGGGAAGAAGGGGGAGAGAGGTGATGTGTGTGAGGACTGAAGAGAGAGGGAAGGGGAGGTGCATGTCTTATCCAGGCCCACACTATGCAACTGGAAGCGCAATCCATTTCCTATCGCTGTCCAAAACACGTGTGTGAAGTGTATATATTTTAAATGGCCTTTATGTAGAGAGCTGTAAACGTAAAGCTAAAACAAAACGTACAGGAGGGCGTAGAGGCCGTATAACCGCGTAAAAGTTGAGTTAGTGTTGGCAAGAAAGAGAACGTTTATCGATACTGTCATCCAAGGTGCTGTACTACCTTTTTGAGCTTTTCTGTACATTGCAAGCTCCAGACCCAAACATTTTCAGTTGCCTTTTAACAGAAGCGAATAGAACAGAAGTGACTGCAGTGGTACAAATAAGAACAGTTTCTACAGATCTTAAATCTTCCAGTATGTTGGCACCACAGGGACGGTGGTCCTGCAATAATATTGACTCTACACTCACTTCCTAACCTGAACCGTTATGCTCTGCGTCACACAACAGGAAGTGATACTGCAGGTCTGGTGTGTGAGGTGTTCTGTGCAGGTTGCTTTGGCAACGAGACGCATGTTAATATCGTGGGAACATTAGATGGGCATGGAGGCCGGGGTGGGCGTGGCTGTGAAATGACTGACATAGGGAAGGGGACTCGTCCTCGAGAAATGGAGCTGCGCATGAGAACAGAGACTCGAGGTGGGGAAAGAAAACACAAAACACTGGCAATCATATTTATTATTAACGGTCATTTAATGGGTCGGATGAGTAATCACAGTTTGGTTTTGAGGAGTTAAAAATCACAGTGGGATGATGTAATCCTTTGCTCTGCCTCCTGTGTTTGTGCTCTCTGTAGAGTTGGCATAAACTTTTGTTCAAATCGGATGTTTTCAGTTTAATATATTAGTCAGTTTGGAGTTAATTTCCTAAGCTGCTGATAACAATGAAAGGCCCCAATGAATCTCCTTGAAAGGACCTGTACCTTGGAAGAACCTATATTTGGCTAATTTAGTTTTGCACTGAAATATTTCAGTGTGGCAGTGATGTTATAAATGCTAAATGTCAAGGCAGCACTCTTAAGAACAAACAAAAAAGTCCTAAAATGTTTATTTAAAAACATGGATGCTATGAAAGTGATGAAATAACTACCCTCTAAAGACTGTAAAAATGAGGTTTATTAACATGGCAAAGATGCTAACCAAACGGGTGAGCATGCTATGAATACTGGTTATGCAATATTACTTTTAAATTTAGACTTTAAAATGCCTTTTACTCTGTTACGCCTAATTTTATCTGTCAGCAAGTTTTGCCTTAAAATGTTAGAGTAAAACTGTAGAAGCAAGAGGTTTGAATTAAGGGTGTTTTGTTTTTTTAAAAGAGTGCCATAATTTAATTATAATGTATTTGTGAAAGTCTTTCTCTTTGTGTCTGCATTCGCTGCTCTGTCTGTCATTCACACTGACTCTCTACAGACTGTCTTTACATTTGCACCTGTTTGAAAGTTTGCTTCTGTCTATCCATTTGTATATCCGTTTGTGTGTATCCGTCTGTCTATTTACTGTAACACAAACAAAGGGCTTTTGTAGAGCAGAAGAAATGTTATGCACTGTCTGTACAAAAAAAAAAACCCAAACAAAACATGAACGTATAGAAATCAGGAGAAATAAAATAAATTAATGAAACTAAACTGTGTACTTGTGTATTTGTAACATTAGCATGCTTAAGTAGTATGCAGCTTGGACTATATGCTTGTAGTTATAGATGGCTTTCTTTAGTCTTTGTAAGCTCCGGTATGTACAGATGTGTTTGTATCTGCGCTGTTTTCAAAGATCACCCGGTTAAATGAAGTAACTTGTGTAGAGAATATGAACTGCAGCCAGTCTAAAAAGCTTTTACTGGTAAGTCTCAACCCACAAGTTGTTTAATACAGTATTTCACCATGCTATAAACACACATCACTTTAACACCGCAAAGGTTAAACGAGCAAAGTTTTGCAGCGACTTTGACAACATAGTAGTGCAAAATATTGCATCGGTTTTGACAAAAGCGGATGAAACCTGGACAGAAAAAGCAATGGTGTCGGCCGGCAACTAAGTTGAACCCATAACCTAATCATTATTTTTGAACATGCTGGCAGAGAATCTTTCATAGCATGTGATCTGAATGATATGAATGTGCATTTCTGGACTGCATGGTCAGAAGAAAAATATGAAGGGCATGACTATGCAGAAAATATGAATGTGAACAATTCAATAGAAACTGCATTGCATAAAGCTTGTCAATATTTATGGGCTTGCTGTATTGTGAAAACAAAGTTGGTTCTTGGAACCAATAGTTTACAGAGGTCCAACAAAATATAAATGAAAAGGCTACTTTACACAGTTATTAGGCAGTTTTATGGATTTCCTTGTTAAAGTGTAGTTAAAGCATAAACAGAATTTATAAAAGTACAGAGCCATAAAACAACCTACTAGTGTCTATAATACATTTAAATATAGCATGTTCTGAGGTAACGGAGTCAGTCAGCAGTTAGCCAGGTAAGGACTACAGTGCGTCTGTCGCTTTCTGTATCTGTGGCATTTCTTCTCCTGCCCCTCTGTCTGTGTCACTCTTCACGTTTGCACCGCAAGTCTTGTCAATCAGTTCAAGCTCCCGGATTTTCTGTGAGACGCCAAAGAAAAAAAAGACGAGTGTCATTACTGCTCGACTAACGCTGTTCTGCACATTCCTGTTCGCATAATGCCAGAGGCTCAGTATCCGTGTCCTGCATCTTTTACAGCGTGTCACTGTTACCTGAGAGATCTCATTGCGCGTGATGATTGTAACCAATTTATAATTTATTTAAACTCCGGAATCTTTGTGCTTCAGTTCATACATATTAAATTGTGCTTCTTGTAAAATCACTGTGTTAATGAGGTGTTATTATGCCTCGGGTGTCTGCGCTAATGTAGGAATCTGTATTCCAAGAGTTTATCATCTGAGTGTGTCACATACCCATGCAGTGGCCTTGTTACAGGGTCTATCCTGATCCCAAATGGTGACGGGACAATCCACATCTGACTGTTCACAAGGACTCAAAATTGCATTCGCTACCTGTACATCAGCCACTTTCACGCCCTCCTGTTACTACCTGCGAAATCTCAGCCTCGATGACGTTTTGGTATAGCTTCCTCTTCCCAAAAGCTGACATCTCGTCCAAAAAATCCATCCTGTCTTTAATCTCGTCCACAACTGAAAGAGAAACAGTGCCATATTGCTTCAGGGAGAGGGAGAGACAGAGCGAGAGAGCGAGAGACCGAGCGAGAGTTGTATACAGAGTTCCGTGTGAGGCACTTGGAAGTTTGAACATGACGAATGCCAGAAGGGAGAACCCAGATGAAAGCCACCCTTGGGATGTTGCCACCCTTTCCTCCCTTGTGACCTCACCCTCTTGGAACCGGTCTCTGTCCTCCGGCTCTCCCTTCTCGCTCGGAACACTCTCTGGTGGGCGGAGCTTTGGCTCCTCCTTCCCAACAGCCAAAATGCTCTGCAGCCTCCTCTTCTCCTTCTCAAGATCCCCTGGAAGAAAGGCAGACTGAGAATATGAGCTCTGTTATTAGTGACTTTATCCTCTCTGTCGATCATGCCTTCCCTGTCCACGTCTACCTATCTGCATTATAAACATTTAAACACTGTGGGAAAACAAGGAATGGCTCACGAGTTGCACTGGGAAGGAACATCTCTCTTTTGTAGCCGTTTCCAGAACGACACATTTCAGCGCTGCGCCTCTGTCGTTTGCCTGACAAGCCAGCTGCCTTCTCCTGATTATTGGGCTGTGGAGATGATGTCACTGATCTGGAGTGACAGATCACAGGAAGGGCTCCCTCCTCTGGTTGAGTGGGAGAAGATAGAAAAAAGCATTGCCTTTGCTTGGTCATGTACATTGCAGTAAAGCAGGCACTTCTTGGGTGCATCCCAATATTCTTCACTCCCCACCTCCTTTCCCTTAGAGTATTTTTAATTTAGAGACAGCGATGCCAATAGAAACCAATGGAGAACACCTCCGAACCAGGAAGTTTTAATTTTGCGCTCATCTTACATGCGCAGTTGTGTCCAGTCAAGTCACATGTACAACGAGGAAGGCACAGATAGGCCAAAATAAATAATACAAAAAAAAAATCATATCTTTATCTGTGGTAAGAACCAAAAAAGAATTACTTCGGAAAAATGATAAGTGATTTTTTAAAGAAATATAATGCACAGAGTTAACATCATTATATTAATGGAAATATTTTTTATTTGCTGTCAAAAATGAATGGAGCCCAATGGGAAAACTGGCTTTTTGAGCACAAATCATAGATATCAGCAAAGATATCAGCGACATTATATCTGGTGCTGAGGTTGAGAGCCAAAAACTGGCACCTTGTCCACTCCCCCACTACCACTCCTCTCCTACCCGGAAGTATGCAAAACTGCCTGAACGTTTCGAGTACAAGTATTTGCATGTACAGTATACAATGTACCTGGCATTGCGGTTTGCGTCGAGACATTAATTAATATGTAACCATTCATACATAATTAAGATGTAATCAGCAGCATTTGATCAAAACACAAAGATCCATTTCCGGGGCACGGAGGAGAGGAGGTGGTAGTGGAGGAAAGGAGGGTGCATTTTTAGAGTATTGGGACGCACCCCAGATGTCTGTTGTGAGCTGAACACTTACTCTTGATGACCATTTTGAGCTCTCTCTGCTGGCGTTGTGTGAGTTTTGCTTCTCGCATCATCACTACAGGAACAGAACACAAACATTAATTACATTGAGTTCAGTGGACATAAAACAATTTGAAAGACATATAATATGTTTGGTATAGTATTTGTCAAAAAATAAATAAATGCAATGCTCACATTTCTTACAAACTCACAGTGCTCCTTCTAACAGACTATTAACTTTCGATGACTATTATGTAAACAGTAGCATGGTCATAATACATAGTTTCTAAGATTTGTTTCAATCTAAAGATTTTCTCCCTTACTGAGGAAAAGATGAGATAATTATAATGTATTAAAATTTTTGGGTGGAACCCAAATTTGCCCATACACAGAGCAGCCACAGAAACAGATATGGTTGTGTCCAACATACACTGAAGCATGTGCTGTGTTTCCTTGGTGTACTGCGGCACGCGGGGGGAGTTCCACAGACCCCCCTCAGGTACATCAAGCGTACTTCCCCCATTGGAAGATACCTCCATCTGACTCACAGAAAAACAAGACAAAAAAATAGAGGATTCTTTTTTATATACGCATTTAGCCATATAGTCTAGATAGCTTAACTGTAAAGTTTACTTTGCTTTTCACTCGTTATCACATTATTAATATCCAAACACAGTAACGTTAACCGTTAGCCCTGATGATATCTAATAAATTAACGTTAATTGAACATAACTTACTCAATCCACTAGCTAGCTAACAGAGTTAGTTATCGAGCAAAACAGACAGAGAAAAAGCCCTGACAGCCAGTAATTTACATGAAAAACAGTGGTAGGTAATGCAGTACCTATAATTCGCACATTTTTATATATTTCAGTTGGGAGAGTTAGCTACCCTACCTTGAGTTATTTCACAGAAACGTTCCTTTTTCAGTAGCTAAGTTACCATTCACTGTTTGGACAGTTTCTTCAGACGCAACGGCTACCATGGCAACTAGACAACTAATGCACCGTGGATACAGGGCCAGCCCGGATAGCCTATTTTATTACAGGATCAACAGGTTACTGAGAGCAACCACAGAATATAAGGAATGTTAAATATTAAAGAGAGTAATTTGTTTATATGTGTAATCGTTCAGGGCGCGGGCATTAATTTGAATTATAAATACGCACATAAATTCGAAAACACTTGAACTTTAACCCCTTATACCGGAAATCTACAACTAGAGTAACACGGAAGTGGTACACAGCCATTTTTCAACGTTTCTCGTTAAATTGCAACGTTAACCTTTTTCTGGTGGTATTAAACATTATTTAACATATATCTTTGTAGAGAGTTGGAAGGCATATCGCTACAAACATGTCTGACAACGAAGAGTAAGTAGTTCTTAAATTCCGCATTACTATAAGCCTGATATCTGGTAATTTTCTATTCTGCTTTCGCCTTTCCATGTTTACCTCGAAAGCATGCTATCATTACATGTTAGCTGTAAGTAAAAAAAAAACGAGTAAATATAAAAGCATAAGCTGAGAATTAACAACGAACTTAGTATCTACCTTCATATTTCACTTTAAAACATCCCAGCTAGCGTTATGCGACTTCAGTTGACTTAAGCAAGTTGCTAGTTAGTAACTATTACTGTTACGCTAATTAGCTAGCTAAATGTCGAATGTCTAGGAATTATTCCCTTTTATGGTAATATTTGTAAAATGATGATGAAGGTGAACAATTGTCCACGCTAACAGTTACCTGGTTCAATATCTAACTTCCAATAAGTTGCCTGTTAAAACTAATTTTAGACAAATACATTCTGTTACATGTACATTAATTCTTATTTGTAACGTTTTGTAATATTTTGTTTTGGGAAATAACGGTAGTACTATATGTAAAGTAGAAGTAGTAGGCATCTGCGAAATGCACACCTAATATTGCGGATAGTTGTAGTAGTACTTAATATGCTGTTCTATATAAAGTAGGCTACTGTACATGGAAAACTTATTTTCTGTCCCCTGTTTAGTTTTGATGATGGAGATTTTGATGACGGTGATGAAGATGAAGGGCTGGATGACTTGGAAAACGCTGAAGATGTGAGTTCTTACAGGAGAGGCCCAATCTAGCACATTGGCTTCTCCTTACCTTCTTACATCATTTAGACCAATTATTTCCCCACTCTTTCTGGTACCCTCCCACCCACGCTCCTGGCTTTCCCGCCCTTTTCAGGAGGATGCACAAAATGTTCAGATTCTACCTGCAGGAGTGGGGCCGCAGGCCAACCAGAAGAGAATCACCACATCCTACATGACCAAATATGAGAGGGCTAGAGTGCTGGGAACCCGTGCGCTGCAGATAGCGTGAGTACACTTTTGTGTTTGTGTGTGTGTTAATTTGTAGCCATCTTTGCTCTTTATCATTTGTTTAAACGGATTTGAGGGAGCCCTGCATAGCGTTTATTGCGTGAGGCATTTCACGGAGTTTTTGGTCATGCTTTATTTTGATACGCGGGTATGTAGTTCTCCCTCACTCCTCTCTCTGATTCACGTGTGATTCTCACTCCTTTTCCCTGCAGAATGTGTGCACCGGTGATGGTGGAGCTAGAAGGAGAAACGGACCCTCTGCAAATTGCAATGAAGGAACTGAAGTTAGTAGCATATGCTGTCCCAATGTTTTTGTTAGAAGGTTTATAAACTCATCATTTCTGTGGTACCTAATTCGAGTGTAATTTTCCCAGTGTTCGTTCTCTTTATTGCATCCATCTTGTTCTCTGCTTCACCGTGTCTCGGTGACGGGTGTTGACTGTATCTGTTGCTGCTGTTTGCAGGAGCAGGAAAATCCCCATCATTATCCGGAGGTACCTACCTGACGGGAGCTACGAGGACTGGGGCTGCGATGAGCTCATCATCACTGACTGAGACTGAGCCGTGAGGCGTGAGCCCGGTAGCGGCAGGGCCCTGCTGGATACCTGCCATGTGGAGATCGCCAAACTCAACCAACCCCCCCACCCCCCAAATTAGGCCTTCCCTCTTCGAGAGAGAGATATGAACAGGCCTGTGTAATAAAGCATGCAGGGATTCCTGTTCATGCCGTGCTGTGTTATACTGATTGTTTGTTCCATATTTTTTATGGCAACCATCCCAGTTTGATGAATTGCAGGTGTTGCAGGTGCATTGCGCTGACAAAGTTGTGAGGCGTGTGTTTTTACAGCCATCTTCCTCAAGAGGGCGATAAAGATCAGGATAATTGGGGGGGAAGGGCTCCTGCTCCAGTTGATCAGATGTTTCTGAATGTTGTTGAAGTGACAGCAGCTAAACTTTATTATGTTTCCCTGTGTGGGAGAAAGTATTTTGTAAATTTTATTTTTATTAATAAATAAAATAATTAAAGACTGTCTTAATGGAGCATTTTCTCCTGTCTTTGTAGGTTACTTTAGCAGCAGTAGTGGCAGCTTTAAGGTTGCCCATAACAGACTCCCGTCTGTTAATGGTTCAGTGAATTTTGAATGTCAGGCTAGTCTGACAGCAGTGTATGCAGCCGTAGCTAATGTCATGCACAGATAGAAGTGGACTGTGCTGTATGCTGCTTTATAAAATCTTGATCAGGGAGTGCAAAATCAGCACTTTAAAAAAAATTATTTAAGTGTAGATGCATTCTGACTAGACTTAATAATAAATAGTAATACATGTAAAGGTACTTCACAGACATCTGCTTCTGGTGATCAATCTCATTCCTCTTTCTGCCATAATTTATAATTGTGAGTAGTGAGTCAACTGAGCAGTCACCTTTGGCTTTGTTCGTGTTGTGAATAGTTGGTAGTTACATGGAATTTTCATAACATAATTTGTGAATAAGAATTTTTGGCTAATTATTTTCAGAAAGCATGCACTATATTACTGCCTACAAACATTGTAAGATTACCTTTTTGTACTGGCCATACATTTCCTACCAGCTGAAAGGAAAGCTGATGCACCACACACAAACATGTCTGCATATTTAAAATATCCAGACCTCTGGGACTTCTTTTATGTCAGTAGTGAGCAGGTAGGTCCAATAAAGCTACATCAGACCCACTCTCACCTGTCCATTCACAAAAGACAGTCAGTTCATTGTTTTTTGTGGAAGTGGATGGCATTTCCTAAGGAGCAGGAAGCCTTGTATTAGGAGACAAGAGGGAAGACACAAAGGGGGTTGGCAAATTGAACAATTGAAAGTCCCCCTTCTAATTAAGAGAGCTCTTGAATGGGTGACAGTGGTACCTCGAGTCCTGTCATTATCTAGGCCCTGTAGCTTTCCTGTGTCCAAAACCAAAGGAAGGAGCACAAAGCTGATAGAGGAGTGGAGGATGAACAGTAACCTGATCAGGGAAACGGAGTCCTGGATGTCAATAATAAACATCAGCCTTCCTTCATTGGCTGACCCAGGCTAATTACACAAATCTGAGTGCTATCCTTGGGGCCACTGCTGCTCAGTGGTCCATACACAGAATTAAAAACAAAAGACTGTCACATGTGCTTTGGCACTGACAATTAATGCAATTATGGTCATACGCTCAAGGAGTGCCGACTGCATTTAATGAAAATTATTAATGGGAGGACACATATTTGCAGATGAGCATGAAATATTATGGTAATTCGGGTTAAATAAATAGCGGCCGAAACATTTAAAGTGAAACTCATTTCTCCTCCCTCTTGCTTACACCTTTCTTATTCCTTTAGGTGTCAACTTTTTTCCTTTTTTTTTGTTGTGCATATAAATAAATAAAATAAAAAATAGGCCTACTGCATAAATGCAATGTCTGCAAACTAACACATCTAGCCAGCCACTGGTTCTTTTCACTCATTGCCCCGGAGGACAGCACTTAATGCGGATTTTTGTATCGGTGCAAAACTACAGACTAGGCAGTTCTGGTTATGGCTACTCCTCTTCCCCATTCTCATTCTCAGTGCTTCTTTGTCTAACCAAGTAACACACAGCTGATTAAATAGAGGAATTCAGAGTCAAACTTAACCCAGCACACACACACACACACAAAGGCATTAAACTGCTTAGTAACAAGGGAGGGCTACATTACAGTGGCATTGCTGTTGTCTGCATGGCAGTGAACTCCGGTGTGTAATGTCACATGTGCTGTGTTGTGGTGCAATTGGACAGTCTGTCTGTGTGCATGAACAGAATCAGTGTTGGGAATTCCTGGCCCAGGGGCACCTGTGCATTCCTCTCAAACAGTTATAGCAACGCTTCTGATTATGAATGATTCAGTATTAATATGGGGGTTTCCCCTCGTCTCTCTGTAAGGAAGTAGGGACAGTCTCCCGACAGTCTATGCATTTATGCCCAAGATAAGCAGTCATCTGTCAATGAAAGGAAGCTCAGCTGCACTATGTTGCTGTATCACTCTGCAATGCACATTGAGGCACACAGCTGATTTAGCTCAATGTCATATTATTTGCAACACAATACAATTTACCTTACCCATGAAACAATATTTCCATTACGGAAACTGATCATACAGTGCTATGAATTTTGTAATGTCCTGTTTTTCTTTGATTCATTCAAGCATTTGTTACTCCTTGAACTTGTATTTGCATTTGGTCCTCATTTTAAATGAATAAATAGTATAGTAGGAATACATTCAATTTACAAAGTCACATGACTTCTACAAAAACAGAACACATATTTATTTAGTATAAAAGAAGTTATTAGGAGTCCCTATTTTTCTAGGTCTTCAGATTAGGCTGGCATAGACAAACGTATCCCTACCTGACAAGAGTAACAATAGTATGTCAGTTTTACAACACCTTTAGAGGATAAATGACAGTATTAGCAAATATAAATAGTTTGTTTTAATACATAACATTTAAAAAACAACAAGTCTGACAATAAAACATTTATGTTGAAAAATTAAACAAAATGTATAGAAATGTAAAATATGTCACTCAAAAGATGAACCAGATAATAAGAAATAGTATAAAATACACAAATCCCAACTACGAAACCCAAGATGTCACAATGTTAGGGGCAGAGATCAGAACTGGGAGCTTATTCGTCCTGCATTTCACTGAGACAAATGAAAGGGACAACTAGGTCCAAGTTTTAAACTTTGACACACACTTTGAACACTGGCCTTTGTAAATATAACATTTTCCTACACGTGTATGTTTATATTTTTCCCGTTTTCCACAAGTTTCCTTGGCATCAAGACATAGAGCATGGCAATACCTACGACACATTTTACGTTTCCTTCATACCTGCATTTTCCAGTAGAACTTTTGGAAAGTGCACATGACAAGTCTTCTGAGTCTATTACAGAACCTAAGGCTTGTCAAGTGATTTACATGAGTCACAACCGTATGCTGCTTTAATAGCAATGTGCACAACCGTATTAACCCATCATAACTGTATTAATCAGGCTTAAAACGCTCTTAGGATATGACACTAGCAGGTTCTAAAGGTCTTTTAGTAAAAGATCCTGGTTTCTCTTTCCTTCAGCTCATTGTTTCCTGTACCATTTGGAATGTTCGCCCGTTGAAATATTGTGCAGATTAATGTAGATTATGGTGTTCGATAAATACAGATGTGTGCCTTCTCCCGATTTACATTTCTCCCAAACGTTTACCTCTCCCTACTTCAACTGCTGGTTTAGCAAACCTAGTTTATGGAAGTATCCAAGGTAAGTTAATTAAATCCATGATCAAGCAATAATATTTGGAACACTGGGGGACACAACATGGAACAGTGTATTGTCCACATTGGCATGTGTTATGGGTAACCATTTTGGACAAGAGGGATTTAGCCGCGCATTCATGTTTTCTGGAATGTTTTAGTTCTTTCTGCCTCCTACTCCTTCAGCTAATTCGTTCACTCATTCCCTTACTCCGACACTTCCTGACCTCTGTGATAACTACCTTAAAATTGCAAAAAGGCCAGATACAATATTAAAAAATTAAAGCTAGTTATTGGACAAATAAACAGGCATTTTGCACAAAACTGTACAATTAAAAATAAACATTACAAAAACATAATTATACAGAGATGGACAGTGCTGCAGACAATTCAGTGTACTACATTAATGATAAAAACAGAATAGAAGAATAATTAAACAAAACAACAATGATCACAAAATTGTTTTCTTTGAAAATACAAACAATTCAGTTTCGGTTAATAGAAAAATGGTCATATTCCTGTAAATATATTCCTCATTTTGTATTATCCTCACTTCTTTCCTAATACTTTGGCGTGATACTATGAACCCAGAGCCGTAAGCCAGTTGAAAGGTTAATCTTGTTCTGGGACTGTATGGGAGAGCCCACTGAGACTCATCATAGAGGCGGAGTTAATGTCACTTCTGTTCTGTACATACAATCAGCTAAGGCACAACATTTAAATTACAGTAAACCCAAACAATCTCTGGACTCCTTTCTACTCTTTCCACATCTGCTAAACTCTGAAGACCGGGCAATTCATTTCTGTTCACTGTAGAGGACACGAGTCTCTCGTCCAAATCCCACAAACCATATAATCGACTGTTGAAACCTACACTGCAAGGGACATTCAACAAAAATAAAATAAATACTATTTTTGAGAAGCATATTTTCACTGCAACATGTCCTACAAGACAGTAGAAAGTAGTTTTCGAAGAAAAAGATGCTGTTGATTTATTCAAATGTAAAAAAAAATTCGGCACAAAATTTGGACCCACTCTGGTCCATTCAATTAGGGTGAGCTGCAGCAAAACTACCTGGATGAATCGATAGCGCTCCGGGTATGTAGAAACATATCAAAATTTAATTATTGGGTGAACTGCCCCTTTAAATCTTTTCCACTGGGTCTGAGGAGGATATATTGCTGTACTTACTGGTCCTAACAGCTATATTATTTTCTCTCATTCTCTCACTTAAATGAATCTGACAATACATCAGTTGCTCTAGATAACTGAACTGCATTGTCATAGATGTGAATGTGTTGGTGGTTCTTGAATTAAAGAGGTCATGTTACACGTACATATTGTTTAAACTGAAATGACAAGCTACCCACAAAAATCAGTCAAAAGTGAAATCAGGGACACTTCATATTTGATATGTATTTGATAGGAAAGTTCATGTTTGATGTGTAAACCAGATGGCTACATATGTTCATAAAATATAAATTAATCTTATTCATATTTTTATACAACACAGCGGATTATAATTGCATTGAGATCTTGGAAGTGGGTTTGATTATCCTCAGTACTCTATGCTCTTATCAAAGGAATAGTCAGTGAAACACGTCTGACTTAAAATAAGTTTCATTGGTTTGTCTGGCTGAGTTCTGGCTCACTTACTTTTTGCAAAATCTGTGGTGTAAATCTTGGATTTGGAGTGTGACAAATAGCTTCAACAATATACAGATTTTGTAAATTGCATGTACAAACAAACATAATACTTCAATGCAGTATGCCTGCGGTCTAGAACAAAAAAGAGAATGCTTTGAATATTTCTTCTTTTGTTTGATTAAGAGACTCTCACTCTTCCTTTTTCCACAACTGAAAATGCAGTAGATTTAAAGTAATTTTTTGAGGACAAATCAACAACAGTCTGATTTAGACGTCATGCACAGAAAAGGGCCCTAAGTTAGACTGTGTATCTGCAGGCACATTAAATGAGAGTGTGGTGCATCCTAAACTTGAGTTAAAAAAACAGACTGAAAGCAGTCCTTCCATAGATCACCCCACCACAGTATTCCCTCTCTGTGTCTCTAAGCTGCCCCGCCCTCCTGCCCTTCAGGGTCGGGAGAGGGTGGTGTAGATGGCTGCCCCTCAGGGTCGGGAGAGGGTGGTGTAGACGGGCTGCCCCTCAGGGTCAGGAGAGGGTGGTGTAGACGGGCTGCCCCTCAGGGTCGGGAGAGGGTGGTGTAGATGGGCTGCCCCTCAGGGTCGGGAGAGGGTGGTGTAGACAGGCTGCCCCTCAGGGTCGGGAGAGGGTGGTGTAGACGGGCTGCCCCTCAGGGTCGGGAGAGGGTGGTGTAGACGGGCTGCCCGTCAGGGTCGGGAGAGGGTGGTGTAGACAGGCTGCCCCTCAGGGTCGGGAGAGGGTGGTGTAGACGGGCTGCCCCTCAGGGTCGGGAAAGGGTGGTATAGACGGGCTGCTCCCAGTGTGGTGGACTGTGTGACTGGGGCACGCTGCCCGGGTCGGTAATGGTGGTGTAGAGGGGCCTCTGGGACGGGCCCATGTAGGAGAAGGCGGAGTACAGGCCAGTGGGTGAGCCCGAATGGGTGTAGTAGGAGCTGGAGGGCTGATGGTCTCCATACTCAAACTGGGCTCTGGAGGCCAGCGTGGGGAAGGCCGAGCCATAGTGAGGCAGGCCGAGTGGGGCGTAGGTGACGTGGGAACCCCCCGCCTCGGTGAAGTGGCCCCCTGAGGCGGACTCGCTCTTGATTTGAGCCTTGGAGGAGTCTGGGCTGAGGGAGGAGGAGTGGTGGTGCTGCTGCTGGTGCTGTTTGGAAAGCCAGGCTGAGTGGCCGCTAGCCGCCGCCAGGGCGTAGGCATAGGACGTGGCTGAGGACCCCGCCCCGGTGCCCCCCACACCTGCCCCGCCCTGCCCCATGCCCGGGTGTCCGTTGGGAGGCAGGTACTGGTCAAACTCATTCACGTCGAAGGGCTCCATGTTGGCTATCACTTCATGGCTGATCTCGCCAATGTCCATGTTGCCGAAGTCGATGTGTGGCTTCCCTGCGCCCGAACCCGATCCCCCCTCCACTGCAGAGCCCAGCCCTCCCCGGGCCCCTCCTCCTCCGCTACCCTCTCGCTTCCCCTCTCCCGATTTCCCAGCCTGCAGCTCAGTTTTCGGAGTGGTGGGGGGTGTAGGGGGGCTGTGGCTTTGACCTGCACCAGACATGAAAGAGAGAGAGAGGCATTACTAAGGCTGTAGGCCACATACTAGTACTCAGCAAAGAGAAGAGAAAGGAGTGAACTAAAAGAGAGAGAGAGAAAGGGACGGAGAAATAAACAGACTATTGATTAAACTTGTAAAAGAGGAGAGACTGAAGGGATATGTTGGGGGGGGGGGGGGGGCTTACGGCCTCTTGTCAGTTTAAAAAAAGAAAGCGCCCATCGAACCCCACAGCTCACCTGCTGAATGAGGCTGATGCCCATCGGCCAATGGAGACCCTGCTCCCCCGGAGTGGGTGTGCTCCAGGTGAAGGCTCTTGTAGTGTGATTGGCTGTGGCTGACCTCACCTTCAGAGTGGGTGTCGGCCTCTGAGCTGGAGCCCGGCTTCCCGTGCTTGCGGCGACGCGGCTGGTACTTGTACTCGGGGTGGTCCTTTTTGTGCTGCTTGCGCAGCCGGTCTGCTTCCTCGATGAACGGCCTCTTGTCGCTATCACTCAGGAGTCTGAGGGGAGGAAGAAGGAGAGAGTGACATCATTTAGTCACGATTAACACAAATGTAATGGTGTGCGAAAAATTATTTGTCATTCGAGTTCACTATAACCACCTGATGTTCAAATAATTGCTATAACACAAACGTGGAATAAATCCTCAGGAATACATTTTAATTTTTGCAACATCCAGACTCAAGTCTTTCATTTGACTAGATGTATATTTTTCTCTCAAACAATACTAGAGTAATTTTATAGTTCAATCAATCAAAGAAATTTTGATCCAATGCTCAAAAACGAATGTTATTAATGTGTCACAGAATTATGGTCATGGACATTGTATCAAAACCTTAATTTTTGGAGCTTGCATGCACAAGTAAACCTGTCCCTGTTTTCTGTGCTTTGAATAAAACAGACGCACAAGTACTCCCCCTAGGGATGATAATGGGCTATAGCAGTGCACACCATTTTTGAGGGGGGAATGTTATAAATTACAGTTTGAATCATCAACAGTGGCTATGGACCTTTGGTACACAATAATGGTTTAAAATATAGTTTCCTTGAGTAGGATAATTGTCTGTTTTTAATCAAAATATAAATTATTTTTCAATTTCAGCCTTTTTTACTCTTGGAGTTCCTTGTTTTCTAGTAAGAATGTCTAAGAAATGTAGTAGACTATACTATAATAATAATAAAAAGTAATTACTTTTTTTATTTTTAATCAGAAAAAATGTATTGCTCACAATTGCAAATTTGCCTTCGGCTTCATTCATGAAATAATTAAATCATTAAATAAACATGTATAGTGTGGAATCACCTAACTACACAAATTCAGACTTATTAATATTTATAATATTGACGCTATATTGAACCCTTAGTTCTGTGTCACAGATGAGGATGCCCGTCTGTTCTAAGGACTCCCTACAGCTAGCCTACTTTAATAAGACAGTTTAAAAAGATCAACTTGCGGTTCACTTGCATTATACTGTACAGCATAAATTCGAATATAGACAGAAATGTGATATGTGTCTATAGACTTCCACGCAAATAACTAATGCGAGGCTGTTGTAATTTTTGACGAATGTCTTAAATGCAAGTGCATTATGGGTTAAATACAGTAATGGCATATATATGTGAAGTAGCAAAGTTTAATGTGTAGGCTACACAATGAATATATTTTAGAGTAGCCTAATACATCCATTAACACACTGTACAAGATTTAAAGCTTTAGCATGCCAACCGTATGCTACAATACGCCTGGAAGTACACCGATGATAGAGAAGGTGAAGGATGGTTAATGAGATCATTTAACAGGCCGACGCACGACATATTCATACCTCCAGAGTTTGCCCAAAGTTTTACTGAGTTCGGCGTTGTGCAGTTGAGGGTACTGGTCGGCCAGTTTTCGGCGTGCTGCCTGCGCCCACACCATGAAGGCATTCATAGGCCTTTTAACGTGAGGCTTGCTCTTGCATCCTGCGTTGGCACGCACGGGCATGGGCACCAACGTCCAGTCGTACCCATTCAGCAACTGGCTGACCGCCTCACGAATGCCAACCGTAAAACGGTCATCATCTTCCGATTTAACAGTGGTTCCTCCAGTATCGCTGCCCACACCCGGAATCTGATGCTGCGGCGCGGCTAAAGGTGAGTCGCTCCCACCAATTGCCCCCGAACAGTGACCAGGCGACAGCGAGAGAGCATCGTCGGAGGCTCCAGGACTCATCTCCACTTCTGATAAACTCTGATCTTCTCCCGACATGTCCTTCTATGTAACAAGAGGATCTGAATGAAAAATGTAGCGAAATATGTCCTAGTTGGGAGGCCTATTTCGACAAATGGCCTATGTCGTAGCTAGGCCCAAATGTATACAGTTTATTCGGATCGTTGTCAAATATCAGAACGTCCCAAGTCCAACATGCAAGGATGAACTCGTGTCTTCGCCTACTTTTGGGCTGTTTACTCCTCCCGAGTCCGTTTTGTCTTTTTTAGTCGCTGTTTGGACTTCCAGAATTCTCCGCTGACTGGGTTATTTCCATTCGTAGAGTACCTATAGGCTACAAACCCACACTGTGCAAGTGCGTTAACTTATCCTTCCTTTTTCTGCTCCCAATCTCACCCCTTTTTTCGTAGCCTAAAGTGAATGTTGTATGCTTTTTTCTTTTTTTGTGTAGGAGGTTTTCCCTGAAAAAAAAACCAACAACAAAAAGAAGCTATTTGAAACAGTTACTTAAAAATAGAAAATAGAGCACAAAACAATTTTGTGAGTTTTCTGAGCAGTTAAGAAAACCACCCCAGTGTAAATAAATGGTCAACAATCCTCAGGCGTCTGTCAAACCACGACGACACTTTGTAGTCTGGTTGAAATATAACCATCGGAGACATCCTTTAGCCTTATAAGCATACAAATAACAAAATAGTTACTTACCCCCAATGTAAACGAATAAGATATACACCTTTTAGCGTAGCATATGAGTTATTTTTTGTCCAGTTAAGCTGTCAGTTTACATATCGCCATGGTTTGGCCATGAGTGTCTGTTAAATAGCCTAACCCCCACTGCCCAATAAACTGCTGTTTAAAGCTTGACGGTAATTGAAAGCTCTCGGGAGAGAAAGTGTTGGAATAACACTACTACGAGAACACACAACTACAAAGATTCGATTTATACCACTGAGTTCTTATATATGGGGCAAGCGCTGAAAATATAAGAAGGTGTGTGCGTATGTGTCAGGTGTCGGAGAACCGTGCATAGTTATTTAGGGTAAAGCGTTATATTGGCCTAAATGTCCATTTTATAATGATGACAGTGACCGGAAGACATGGATCTGGTCATAGATCGTGATCATATAGCCAACGTGTAGATCTTTTCATATAGCCTGCCCTAAACTAAGGCTAATAAGCTATACAAATCCAAAGAACAACTGTTGCTTGTTTGTTTTTTGTTTTTTATTGTTTAGAACATTCAGCTCAACGGCAACGCTCCACGCCTACTTCTGCTCAAGCCGCATGCTATAGGTAAATTGGTGGTAGGCCTATGATTCACAGTGGATTGGTCATTTGCACAGTCCTCTTAATTTGAGGTTTGCTCTTGCTTCCCGAGTGCACGCACAGGCATAGTCCAGTCTAACCATTCAGCACTTGGCTGACCGCCTCTCGAATTTGCACTAATCGAATTTGCACTAATGAATTGATTTCAGAGCGCAGGCACTTACGTTTACCGCCTTTGCATTTCATTATGCCTAGTTCGTTGGTAGACCTTCAATATTCATTGTACGTATGCTTGCTTAATTATAGGCCTATATAAGCCTATGTCTGCCTGTCCAATATGTTTCAATTAAATTATAGGCCTAACGTGTCGCTCAAATCTGGGTTGAAAAACAGGTGTCATTCAACGTCATCATTCGTGGATCTAAAGATCGAGGCTACATATTTTAAATGATGTTTTTTTCCTAAGTAAACAACATGCTATTTGCACGAGTATTGTAGCCTATACTTGCGATTTGAACGGCACTGAGAGTCCAGCCCAGGCACACGCTCTGCCGTCTAAACAGAGAGCTTCTGTATCTCGACACGTTTTGTTTTGTCAATGAATACATTGCGACACAAAGCAATCATTCTCCTTGGCTTGCCAGCCAGTTTACATGGGTCTCACAATAGGGAAAATATATATTATAAGCAAGCAATATGACTGCCTGTAACCATTTATCTATATAACATTACATGACGTAAGCCATACACACGCCTACAGTCTTGTTTTCAGCATTTTCTACATACCATTAGGCTAATTGGTTAGTCTATGCTAAAATATGTTTAACAAGTAAAGTATTAATGTTTGTGCGGTTTTTAATATAATAAAACACCTGGCGCGTAGCGCCTGAATATAACGCTTTAGAAAATTGGATAGGCCTTAAACATTTCAGTGGTAGCCAATAGTACAAGCAGTAGGGCTACACGTTTCGTTTATTTCAGCAACCATTAAACTCGTATTATTTTCAAATCTCGAATAAATACTAGGTTATTTGCTTGAATTGAATAAAGTCATGTTGTGCATTCTTAAATTAAATTTGGATTACAGTGTGTTTAGACCTACATTTAAAACGGAAATAAAAATAAACCATTACTTGACCTGACATTTATCGACTATCGAATTTGAATCTAAAAATAATCTTTTAATCTTCTAAAAATATTATCAATTTATTTTGCATTATTTTTCTGAAGGCTATGTTCATTTTAAAGAAGGATCAAACAACTGCGATTAAAAAGGTTAAGAACTATTTTAAGGTTAATTGTGATTAAGACGCTGTTAAAAAGTGATTTATCGCTGTGAAATGTTGTTCAGGCTATTTGCCGGAACAAATGTGAAAGTTCAATTTAAAACGCAGTTGCATTCCCTCCGTATTTTATTTAACTCATCAAACTGCCAGGGTTTGACATTTCCTTGAGATATTCATTCCGGAGTATACTATTCTATCAAAAGCACAATATTGAACACGAAAAAACATATGTAGCCTACAGAACACATCAATAAACTGCCTACACGAGAAAACCATTCGGACGACGGCTCTTGGTGCTCCATTTTACTGATTTTATTTAAAGAAACAAACACATCTACCATTAACATTACATAGGCTACAGGCAGCCCATATCAGATTATAATTTCTACAATTACCTTAATATTGCATTGTTTGTTTGTTATGCTTTTTTGTGGAGGTTGGGCGGTAAAAATGACTACTCAGAGTCGGCGACTTGACAACACGGTATCTGGTCACCTGCGCCAGCATAGAATAAGGCCTAAAGGTGCACCTGTCCAAAGCGTAAGCATAACAACATGTCTACGGACATATACGGAACATAGCCTATAGATCTTTGGCTGCAAGTCTACATCATGTAATACATAGTTTCTCGGGTACACTTAAGTTAAATAATTGGGAAGAACAAACTCTTCTCGCAGATTAAAAACAGGTAATTCAATTTTGTTATATAACGACATTTTTGTACTTGTTGGTATATTGATAAAATCATGATCCTCTTTAAACATCAGTCCCCTAACGGTATGTTTCAAGTCTTAATTATTGTTGCTAAACGAAAACAGACAAACATGATATAGCCAAACAGATGTAGTCTCATATGAACGACGGACAGTGTAATTATGTGCAGATAATCAGACAAGTAGTAATTTCTTACAGAATCATTGTATTGAATGTGAATATTTGTGTATATTATGTGGACATAAAGATAAATTGTACCTCTTAGAAATATAGCCTATTATTATATTATTTGGAAACGAAATACATATTGTTAATGATGACATCTTTCTGTATAAATCTTTGCGAATGATAGACGTTTCCCAACAAAAAAACCGTGGGAATTTGTTTTTGCTGTATCTAATAATCTGTTTGAGTTGTGATTTTAATTATATGAAGCAACAAAATCAAGGAGGTAGTCTACAGCTAACCAATACTTCGTTTTTTGGAATATCTTCCAAGCAAAATCTGAAATTTAAGACCAACAACGACAACAACAACAACAACAATAATAGTAATTTTCGTTGTTGATAACAACAAAGTTGGTATTTTTTCTTGTGGTTGTTATTAACAACAGCAACTGTAATAATAATACAATTCTATTATTAATAATAATAATAATAATAATAATAATAATCATAATAATAATAATGACTATGCATAGTCTATGGAGATGCCGGTGAAGAAGATGACATTTATTATGAACAGGTTCTAAAATTATTAGGAAAAGGTAGACAGGGAGCCATCCTCTCAGTGAGAAATGAAGAGAAAGAGAGAGACAGTTGGAGTTGTAAGCGCCTTACTTCTATGGAGAAATGCAGATCGCCCGCTAAACACGAGAGATGGTGTGTTCCCAAGTTGCCAAAGTGACGCTCTCGCTCTCTCCCCAGCCCCCTCGATCGTTCGCAGTGCCCCTTAATGAATGCCTGCTCTGTGTCGTACGCCGGGGCTTAAAGAGCTCGTTGTGTGAGGAAAGAAAAAAATATTTTGTGGTAAAAAAATTCTTAAAGGAACAGCACGTCTACACGGACGCGACACTGCCACCTTGGTTCCTTACGCCCTTTCTCTGTGATTGGTTGGTGGGTGATTATTTTCCAGATTTCTGTCAAGGGGGCGGGATTTCTCTGGTGATTTCTGTTTATCCTCCACCACAGAGAGAACAAATTAAAGAGCTGTGATTTTACTGGGGAAGTATTTGGAAGGTAAATAGTCTATACTCAAATGCATAAAACCATGATGGGTTTCTTTATGATAGATAGGAGTAACAGTATAAATAGTTGGATAAAAATAGTCAACTAAACGATTTAGCTACAATTTGTCTCACGCACACATTTAAATGACACAGAATCACAACATTGAAATGTATTAATACGACCCCATTCGTTTCTGTTAAGCGATACAGTTAAAAATACATATAAGGAACGCGAACACCAAATCAGTTGAAAGTTCAGGAGTAAAGAAACCATTATAAACGACTACTTCCAAATTAAGTGTATTGTGGATTTGTTTGCCAATGATTTTTACTTCGAGTCGAACACTGGAAATTACCTTCACAATAATGACGTACCAAGGAAATGTAATGTCCTCTCCATTCCCTTCTGAACCGATGGCATTGTTTGGAATGAATATATCATGTAAAAGTAAAATTTGACACGGAAGTACCGCTTAGAAGGGTTGATAAAATTTGCTTCGACAACACGGATTGCACATATTCAGGAGGATCACAGAACATTTTGATTCCATTATTACAATTACAGATTGTGTACTACAATAGACTTATATATGACCCTTCAAAAAACCTGGGACAGGGCCCTTTTGGTCATTAAAAGACCAATTAGCGACGTGGTTACAGACCCCACACGTCCTCACTGGTGTCTAACAAAAGCAATTGGAAAAATCTCCTCACATATAGCTTTGCGGTTCATCTGATTTCAATATAATGTGTCTATTGGGAAACACATTTAAGCAAGATTGTTATACGTTTTGATGTCTTACACAAAATATTATTTGCTTAGTCATTGTTGTAAATGTGGTATTAATGACGAATGCTGTTTAATAATGCCTGAACATTTTGAAATTTGAAAATATTTTGCCCAACATAATTTATGGTTAGGTTTACTGCACGAAGGAAGTTAAAAAAAGTATTTAAAAAATGATCCAATAGAGATGACCACCACCGCTTAGATCCTATATGTTTCTTAATGATGTAGGGGATTTCTGTAAATCGGACGTGTTCACTTAAAGCAGTAAAAATAGTTCACATCACACACAAAACTGTCCGGCGCAAATCGGAAACATATACATTACGGCTGAAATAATATTAAAAAACGCAGAAAGTGAACGAATCCTTTAAGGGTCACGTGAATGTGAGAATCATAAAAATGGCAGTGCGGCAAGGTTTTGAGTTGCACTCCTCAACAGAGAGCTTTCAAGTGACTGGGATTTGCTGTAAACATCAAACCTTTTTCTGAGAAATATGATCTGTTGTTCTTTAAGAAAAAGAATGGTCTAACGTAACCACAGTCAGGAGCTTTATAAATAGATGTGGTTGTTTTCCAGTGTGGAGGGCTGTGGACTGTTCACTGTTTGAGGGTGGCCAGAATGTGAAACATTGGCCTGAATTCAATCAACATTTGTTCTTGATATTAACTCACAATTAATCCAAGTATCTTTTCCCCATTTGTAAATTGTTTGGTGAGTTCAGAAATTTAACTTGCCAAATTCACAAAAATAATTAGCCAAACTGAGACTGAGAAAATAAAAGTTCACATTTACTTGCAAGTCAAAGCCGAAATGTTGATTGAATAAAGGCCAATACGGCTAATTCCACTTCGAGGAGTACTCAGGCATTAGATAGAAAAGTCTGTGCACACATGCTATTTGGAGATGACGTCATGTATATTT